>CM038117.1:8986141-9261141 GCA_001642375.2 Mentha longifolia
TAAAGTGTGAATAATTTAGAATAATGCTTCATTCATCTATTTTGAACTAGTTCGAAAGTTAAACAAACTCCAAATATATAGTATAATGCTCCATGTTCGATCGTGGAATTTTCTTGGGGAAATTAAAAAGCGTAATGAGAATATAAAAGAACTCGTGGAATTTTTTGGGGAAATTAAAAAGCGTAACGAGAATGTAAAAGAACACCAAAAAATTACGTGGTTCGATCTTTAATGAGATCTACGTCCACGGAGCAAGAGTACGAATTTTATTCGAATACTTTTCTCTTCCTCTTTACAAGATTTTTTTCCCCCTATTTATAGAGGATCAACACATAACTCTAGCCCTAATTTCTCTTGAGTTTGATATTGGGCTTCACTTCTATTTCTTCTGGGCCACATCCTATCACATCCCCCCAAAAGACATAGAAGTGAGGGTGTGATTTGAGGTTGTGCTTGAATTGCATTGCCCCGTCGAAATTGGAATTTCGACGAAGTCGGAATGCGTACCGCCTTGCTAGGATGATGTCGTAATAAAATCGCATTGCCCTGTCGAAATTAGGATTACGACGAAGTCGAAATGCTAGCTCGCACTTGTCTTAGACGAGTTTAGGCTTTTAAATAGCTCTACTCCGTCGTAAGACGAAGTTTTGGCTTTAAGTTAACTACTTCGTCCGAAGACGGAGTTTTGGTTTTCAAATAGTCACTTCTTCTAAAGATGAAGTTTTGGCTTTCGAGTAGCCACTTCATCTAAAGGCGAGGTTTCGGCTTTCGAGTAGCCACTTCGTCTAAAGATGAAGTTTTGGCTTTCGTAGCCACTTCGTCTAAAGACGAAATTTTGGCTTTCGTAGCCGCTTCGTCTAAAGAAGAAGTTTTGGCTTTCGAGTAGCCACCTCATCTAAAGGCGAGGTTTCGGCTTTCGAGTAGCCACTTCGTCTAAAGATGAAGTTTCGGCTTTCGTGTTCCTTGTTTGTCGAATTTATCGATAGGAGTGGTCTCCCTACGCGCGTTTAAATTTTAGATAGCTCTTCCTCGTCGTGCGACAAAGATTGGCTTTTAAGAGCACTTCCTCGTACGAAACAAGGATTGGCTTTAGTTAATATATATATATATAGAGAACTAATAAAAGAAATTAGAATTAAGAATTGACCTTAGCGAGAAGACATTCTCGGAGCTTTTCTTGATGAGTCGGCGTTGAGAGGTCGGCGCCATGCTTCGACGTAGAAGCTTCATGGCAATGTCGGCTCGGGGCTCGGTGGTGCCTCGGCGACGTCAACTCGGATGCTCGGTTCGGAGGTGGTACAGTGAGGCAGCTCGGCGTGGAGGTGCTGCTAGTGCAGCTCGGCGGGGTAGGTGCGGCAACTCGGGGAAGTGCTGCAGCTCGTCGGGTGCTGCGGCGGTGCAGCTCGTCAGATCGGCCCACTGCTGGAGCTCGGCTGCTCTTCGGTGGGGACGAGCTTGACGGGGTGCTGCGGGCCCACTGCTGCAGCTCGGCTGATCTTCAGCGGGGGCGAGCTCGACGGGGTGTTGCGGCGGTGCAGCTCGGCAGATAGGCCCACTGCTGCAGCTCAGCTGATCTTCGGCGGGGGCGAGCTCGACGGGGTGCTGCGGCGGTGCAGCTCGGCCCACTGCTGCAGATCGGCTGCTCTCCGGCGGGGGCGAGCTTGCCCGGCGTGGCGGAGGATCGAGGTCTTGCATCAAGGTGCGGAGAAGAAGATAGTGAAGAAGACGACATTCATGAGGTAGATAGGAAGGGGCCCGTCATCACCGGCCACCTTGATGAGCGAGTCATCGGCGATTTAAGTCTGATGGCGGCAGTCTTCCATCGGAGCTTTGGCCATCTTCTTCTAGCAGCAGCGGGGATGAAGACGAAGAAGATACGGAGACGTTCGCGTTCCAGGCGCAGCTCATCAACCAGGTCCTGCAGTCACAAGGAGATCTTCCTCGCGAGCTGATCAGCTTCCTCGGTTGCTACTCGACCGTGAAGGCTGCAGCTCGGGTGGAAGAGCTCGAAGTGGAGGGCGACGAGGAGCACGGCAGTGCTGCGCGACGTCGGCTCGACATCGGCTCGCAGCTCGTCGAGTGCGTCGCCTTCCTCATGGAGAGGTGCTGCTCAGCAATTCCGTCCGCCACTGCTGCTTCAGCGATTCCGTCCGCCGTTGCTGCTTCAGGGAGGTAGGAGTGCTGCTCAACGGTTCCGTCCGCCACTTCTTTAGCGATTTGAACGTGTTCGTCCTTTTCGCCCTCTCCTTAACTCCTCCTCTCTCTAAGGCCGTGCTGCGTCGTGATCTGAGGCCCGGACTGTGTCGCGGTGGCAGCCTTAAGGCGATGTTGAGATTGGAATTTGATCGAGGGTAGAGATCGAGATAGAAGCGGTGGTTGTTGTGTTCGGCTGAGCCGACAGCGTGGAAGCGGCGGCGGCGGTGGCTCTTCTGGGCGGCTTTGCGGCCATCACGGCGGGCTGCTCGGTGGCGGAGCTATGAGCGGCGGTGGTCTGCGAGTTCGCCGGAGTAGGTTGGCGACAACTCGTCGTCAAACTTGAACAGTGGTGGCTATTCTGAGCGGCTTTGCGGCCATCACGGCGGGCTGCTCGGTGGGTTGAACGTCCGCCCCCCCTCCCCCCCCTTTTCGCCCCACTCCCCTCGTCTCTGCTTAACTCCCCTCTCTTCCGAACGTGCATGATGCTTCAGCAAAAAAAAAAATATCATTCTCTGCGCCTAAATCCCAAAGAAAATTTTCGATCTGAAACACAAGTTGATCGATTCCCATAGACGGTGCCAGTGTTCGATCGTGGAATTTTCTTGGGGAAATTAAAAAGCGTAACGAGAATGTAAAAGAACACCAAAAATATTACGTGGTTCGATCTTTAATGAGATCTACTCCACGGAGCAAGGAGTACGAATTTTATTCGAATACTTTTCTCTTCCTCTTTACAAGATTTCTTTCCCCTATTTATAGAGGATCTACACATAACCCTAGCCCTAAATTCTCTTGAACTTGATATTGGACTTCACTTCTATTTCTTCTGGGCTACATCCTATCACTCCATTCATCTGTGTTGATTTTGGTGCTCGAGTTCACGATCTTTGGCCTAGGTGATTCAAGTAAAAAATTCGTGTAGTATTACGCCTCTAGTTAAATTGTTAAAAAATGAAAATGCAGAGATAAAGGGGGAAAAAACAGAAAAGAAAAATCTTAGAAAGAACCTAAATTATAGGCCAGCCCAATGTACTGGGCCAATATTTAGGTCAGCCCAATAGTATAGTATGAGTTTTAGTTGCAATTATATTAGACTTACTTATTAATTTATAGTAGTAGTATATTTCTATCCTTTCAGCCCAACACTTCCACTTCCACGAGCGAAAATCCCAGCAAAAATCTCTGAAGCTATTTCTTCATAATTCTCCGGCGAAATTTTACTGGAATTAAATTTCCGGTAGAAATTTTTCGCAATGAGGATTGTCGGACTGACCGGCGGCATAGGATCCGGCAAGAGTACGGTTTCAAATCTCTTCAAAGCTCAGGGTATTCCCGTCGTCGACGCTGACGTCGTTGCTCGCGTATGCCCTAATCTATGCACAATTTTGTTTATTCTTCGTTTCACCGTATTCTGGAAATCGTGATCATCTTTGTGCTGTTTGACATATTGGAATGTTTTTGTGGAGTTCTAGGATGTTCTGAAGAAAGGAACCGGCGGGTGGAGGAAAGTTGTGGCGGCGTTCGGCAACGAGATTTTGCTGCCCAGCGGAGAAGTCGATCGGCTAAAGTTAGGGCAAATTGTGTTCAATGATCCTTCTAAGCGTCAGCTTCTTAACAGGTATTGTCGCTGCTTCTCCTCAAGTGATTTGCATTGTTAATTTGAGTAGAAGTTTGAATTGTAATTCTAGTTGAAAAATAAATTGGCGGTCGAGTGTCTTGTTATTTACTAGTAGAATTCTGCATGGAAGTTGCTAGCTCTATTTTATCTGAGTTCACATGAGACGGAAGTTTTTTTTTTTTTTTTCTTTATATGTGAGGATTATTATTCATTCTCTACCTCTGTTACTGAATGTAGATTCGAGTTAGGGGATCTGAGGCTTTGAAAGTTAGTTGATCGGTTTTTTACTGTAAGTGGATGCTTTTCTTTCACTTACCAATTTCAGCTATGTTAAGACCAAATCGCGTTGATAAACGTAAGCTAGATATTTAGAGGTGTGGATTTTACTGAATTTGATGCTTTGTTTGAAAGAGAAGATATATCTGTAACTGTATGCATACAGATATTATTCTAGCTTAAAAATGCTGTTTATGTTCTTGAATTAGCACTTAATTATTTTCATCGAAACTGCTTCTGTTGCCATGAATGATTGATAGACACTCTTATGACCCTCTTTTTTTTCCTCCCAAGAGATAGATTACATTAGTAAGCAACTAAACGTTGCTATGAGTTAATCGAATCAAGTATAGAAATGAAGTTTGGTAGTCTCTCTTCGATCCTCCAGACTTCTTCTTTGTTGTTTAATTGTTTTTAGAACTTAAGAGAAGCATGTATAAGCTTGTTAAACTTTTTTTTCTTTTCAGGTTACTGGCTCCATATATTTCCACTGGGATTTTCCTGGAAGTGTTTAAGCTATGGATGAAGGGCAGTAAAATCATTGTCCTCGATGTACCACTGTTGTTTGAGGCTAACATGGACAAGTGGACTAATCCCATTATTGTGGTGTGGGTGGACCCTAAGACTCAGCTCGAGCGTCTAATGTCAAGGGACAGAACAACTGCTGAAGAGGCCAGCAGTCGGATCAATGCTCAGATGCCTCTGGATTTGAAGAAGACGAGAGCAGATATTGTGATCGACAACTCAGGATCGCTGGATGATCTGAAGGAAAGTTTCAGAGGAGCATTGGTCAGGGTCAAGAAACCTTTGACTTGGACCGAGTTCGGGCTTTGTCGAGATGGAGCTCTTGTTGCTTTTGTTTCCATTCTTTGTGGCGTCATCATATGCAGGAAAGCTTTGTGATGTGTTCTTGTGTCTACTGTAATTGCTCGTGGAAAGCATTTGTTCAAATTTAGTTACTCCAGAAATTTGTAGAAAGCACACTTATGGTGGAGTTTTATCTCCAAGGAATAGAAAAAATAGGCCACGTTTGATATTAGTAGTTGATTTTTGTGTGAAGTGATTGCTTTGTTTCTTTACGCATTCTTTCCAGTAATATTTGTAATTTAATAAAGCTTTTTATTTATGTTTTTCAGCATCATTCCTTTATAAGTCACCGATATTTAGATTACACTGTTAGCGAACCATATTCACACAATTGGCACTTCCCTGAAGATAAGCAGGTCCAATCATCTTCACACGCAGCTCAATCTTTTAGAGAGAGAGAGAGAGCGAGAGAGAGTATGGCTGAAGCAGTTCCTAAACTCCGGTGGAACAGCCTCAGCTCCGCCTCCTATTCCTCCACCCGCCTATCTCCTCTCCACCGCCTCCGCCCGTTACACCGCGCACAACCAGCCGCGACCACTTCTCCCCCTCGTATACGCTGCAAAGCCGTTGAGATCGGAACTCCAGCGCCGCCGGCAACGGCGCCAGCGAGAGTGAAGAAGAACAAATACGAAATCGAAAACCTAACCGCATGGCTTCTAAAGCAAGAGCAAGCCGGCCACATCGACGCCGAGCTCACAATCGTCCTCTCCAGCATCTCATTAGCCTGCAAACGGATCGCCTCACTCCTCCAACGCTCCAGCATTATCAATCTCACCGGAGCTCACGGCACCATCAACATCCAAGGCGAGGATCAGAAGAAACTCGACGTCATCGCCAACGAGGTCAGTTCGCTTTTCAATTTCGCAATTCCGATCCATAGTTTTTCGTAGCAAATGATCATAAAAAATTTCTGAATTTCGTCGTCTACGAAATTTCAGCTGTTCTGCAGTTGTCTCAGATCGAGCGGAAGGACTGGAATTATAGCATCTGAGGAAGAAGACGTGCCGGTTGCGGTTGAAGAAACCTATTCTGGAAATTACATCGTAGTTTTTGATCCCATCGATGGCTCTGCAAATATCGATACTAGCTTGACGACTGGCTCCATTTTCGGAATCTATGCTCCGGATAGGCAATGCCTTTTCGACCTAGACGATGATTCTGCAGTAAATTTTCCAAACCTACTTATAGCTCATCAACATAATATTTCTTGGTATAAAATCTAATTTATGTTGGAATTTTCGTTGCATCTTTTAACAGCTCGATGAAGAACGTGAAAAGTGCATAGTGAGCGTTTGCCAGCCCGGGAGTAACTTGTTGGCTGCAGGTTACTGCTTGTATTCAAGCTCAGTTGTTTTCACACTTTCAATAGGGAGAGGAGTGTATGGTTTCACCTTAGATCCTACTTATGGAGAATTTGTGTTGACACATGAAAACATCAAGATTCCTAATGCGAGGAGAATCTACTCCTTCAATGAAGGCAACTATGATTTGTTTGATGGGAAGCTGCAAAAGTATTTGGACGATTTGAGGAAACCGGGACCGAATGGGAAGCCTTATTCGGGCCGGTACATAGGTTGTTTGGTAGGTGAGATTCATCGGATGTTGCTTGTAGGGGGCGTTTATGGAAACCCAGACAATAAAAACAGTAAGAGTGGTAATTTAAGGTTGTTGTATGAATGTGCACCCATGAGCTACTTGGTGGAGCAAGCTGGGGGAAAGGCCATCGATGGAAGACAACGAATACTAGATATTAAGCCTGATCAGGTATGAATTCGATAGTCCACTAAAAGAAGAAGAAACATAGATATTATGAAGCTAAGGATTGAAACTCATGATTTTTGTTTTGCAGGTGCACCAACGTACTCCTATATTCATCGGAAGCCCAGATGAGATCGACAAATTGGTAACATACTTGTCTGAAGAGTAGATATGTTTAAAAACGTTTGAATAGTTTTTCAGGTCAATGTTGTAAAGTACTTGAGGCGTACTTGAGGCGTTTTCTCTAATTGAGGCTATGCGTAAGCCTCAAGGCGTTTTGAGGCGTAAGCCTCAAACTTAAGACAATTTTTTTTATAAAAAGAACCAATACTTAAAATAGAGAAATAACAAACAAAAGATCAAACTTAATAGTCTTAGAAGTCTTTAAAATAACAAATTTAAAAGCACAAATGATTAAATAATGTTCATCTTCATCCTCAATCTCTTCTTTATCAATCAAAGTGTTTGTGCCTGTGTTCTAAGAGAAGGAAGGAGAACGAGGAGTCACGACGACGTGAGTGTCATGTTCCACGTCTTCAGTTTTTTTTTTTTAATTATTTTTTTAACTTATTGTAGTTTGATTTTAGGGTTGATTAGGAATGGACATTTTAGTTTTAAATGTCAATTAAACCTGGAAAAAAAAAACAAAAAAAAAAAAAAACAAACAAACATCTAACTAAGGCATTTTGAGGCGAGGCGTTCTGTGGCAATTGCCTCAAACTTGGCATCCAAGGCATAAACCTCAAGGCGTTTTTAGGGCTGAGGCGCGCCTGAGAGCGTTTTTACAACACTATTTTAGGTTGTAATATTGTATGGAATAATAACAAAATCCAAACAAAAGATATTTCATTCATGCATTGTTGTTCAATTTGCTTCTTCCCTATACACTGTTAATAATTCAAGACTATTAGATTTTGAATACTACCACATCTATAAATAACTCTAATGCATTTACAAAATGCAGTCAAAATGAATCAGTCCTAGCAAATCTCGATAGGAAAAGAGTGTGAAATGTTGTCAGTGATCCTCGTAGCTGTCAATATCTCGGAATTCAGATGTTAGTAAAGGCAATCAAGGTCTATCAGATAAGTTGTTCTGGGCAAAGTTCCTTCTCTGATTTTTAACTGCAAATAAAAGAAAATTTCTGCTTCAACAAATGCAACGGTTTCAACATACATGGAACCAACATAATAATAATTGGGGAGGAAATTTTACCAGGGCTAACAATCGTGATGCACTTAGTGATGGAACGCATAGCTGCAACAGAATCTGTACCTGCTTACATGCAAATCATGAAAAAAAATATCAGCACTTGATAAGAGAAAGACTAGTCTAAGCTAAATTACACTAACTTTGAACTTCTTACCAGCAAAGTTCATATCCTTCATTGTCGATGAAAATTCTGATGTGATTTGTGTAGTGCCCATTTCAACATTTCCTGAGGTTAGAGGTGAGCTGAAATGGAGATACACAGAGATTAGCTTATTGGAAAAATGGAAAACAATGCAATAGTGAAGAATTTCATAAAGAATCCAATGTAATTACCCTGAATAAGAATCTGGTGATGAGTCTAGTGCTTGCTTTGAAGACGTTGCTAAGTCGCCACCAATATCAAAGTCCAACAGAAACTCGGAAAGGTTGAAATCTAATCCAAGGGTGTCTAAATTTGGAAAGTCTAAATCAAGAATATCCCCTTCTCTCTCAGATTCAGATGTTGAGTTACCATCAGATGTCTGGTTTTCCATGATCATTGGCATTTCAGAAGAGCCAAAATCGAGCCTTCCTTTAACATGGTCCATGTTATTAGATCTCTTCGTACTTGACTTGAGAGGTGAGCAAGTAATCTGGTTTTTCTCAATTGAGTAGTACGATATTTGCTTGTTAGGGCTCACTCGAATTGTCTCTATCGTACTAGTAGAGATAAATTGTTGTGGAGTAACATCTTTACTCGAAGTAGCAGTTGAGATCTCTAGAGGAGAAGTAGATTTTTCAGTTTGAGAAGAGGGAGCTCGAGGAGGTGTTTTAGGGATCGAGGAATTGGCTCGAGATGATGGACTTTCTTGGTTGAACAAACACTTGACAACATTAGATCCTTGAACTGGCGATCCATTCACAGCGCCATTGGATGATTGAACAACAAAATTCAGAGCAGATTTCTCTCGATTCTTCTCAGCATTGCTTGACTGTGTAACTACACTAACATCTGAGAAAATAGAACAAGCAGAAGTTTAACATCATTATAACTACAAAGCATAAATTTGCTTACACAAAAGGATTTACCTTTCGCCTGTGTGCTCCTACGAGATTTCTTCGAAGCTGCAGGGCCATCCGAGGCATCTTTGATTTCTTTTCTTTTAGCTGGTGCTTGATTTGTGATCGGAGTGGAGAGATTTGTGTTATCTTTTCGAATATTCAAAGGCCTCGATGTAGACATCATAACTGGAGTGTTGTGCATATGATAAATTCCTGAATAACAAAGTGCAAACATTAGGCTACAGGAAACAATGATATTCAATCACATAAGTGCAAATTTCTGAAGCATTTCATAGAGAATAGCAAATCCAACAAATGTAGATTGTTCAAATATTCAAAAGATGTGAAAAATTAGATTTATGTTCTGAGATTCAGATTTGAGACCTCACGCCCAATAATCTCGAGCCTTGACAGTAATTACGATGCAACAATTTCAACAAATATTAAAATCTAGAACTAACAAACAATAACTAGTCACGATTAGGGCAAAATTGGTACCTGCCGGCCTCCCGACAGCGAGTTCGGCAGAAGAAGCCATAGCCACCACCGGTGCAGTAGGCGGCGGCAGAGGTGGGGGAGGGGTAACACCGTAACTTCCGGTGACATTGTAAGCATTCATGACATCCTGCATTCCGCTAAGCAAATTCTGCACGCGCAGCTTCTCTTGTTCCACACGGTTTCTCTCTTGATCAACCAACACCTTCTGCTCCTTCAACGTGATGTACTCATCCAGAATTGCAGACAAACTCAACAAGGTCTTCGGAGCCTGCGGCATTTACAAATCGAACATCAGAAAACCTAAATAACAGCGACGAATCTTCAGCTAAAAGGAAAAACCAGTAGAAAGGAGAAAAATCAAATTACTTCTTGTACGGGAGATTTGGCGATTAGATGCGATGCTTCGGATCGGAAACTGGAGCGGGTCTGGATGTAATTGTTGTCGGAGAGATATCGGTCGACGATGAAGGCGATTTGAACAGGGGTTACGTTCCCTTTCCCCACAAATTCTCGTGTCTTGCTTTTTCTCTGCTTCCCCATTTCTGAATTCCCTCGCTTCCTTCTTCCTCCCCGTCGACGCCGGAACTGTACGATTCGAGTGGAGCAAAAAAATGGAGGGCGGAATGAATTGAAGGAGAGAGAGAGAGAGAGGGGAAGAGATGGAGTTGAATAATGAATAGTGTGAGAGGGAAGTGAAAAGGGGAGGAGAAGCGGGAGCATTTCAAAATATTTGGAGGTAAGTTTGTGATTCGTATAGCGTTTGCGGGTGCGAGTTTTAGCGGTTAAATCAACTTTTGTTTCCCTCCAACTTGGATACTTGACCCGCTCATTAATTCATTTCCCCAGAACTACACACCATTAATTTCCAATTAATCACTATTTATTATTGCATTCTTTTAATTTAATACTGTAGTATATATCGTCTAGTATTTTCTTGTATTTTGGAAATAAAGTAATTCGTGATCTAATATGGGAAAATTACAAATATGAAAATAACCGTTATGCAATTCTCCTAAATCGAGTTTTTCTATAGTCAAATCGACAAAAATTATAACACGTACGAACTTATATTTCTTTTATTAATTCTGTTTCGATATCTCCACAAAAATGTTTTCTTTTTCGAACATGTTCCCCTTTAATACATTTAATTTTATCATTATTGTCACATTTCATTTATCAAAAAAACTTAATTAAGTCCCCTAGCTTAATATAGGTTAATATTAAAAGAGTCAATTCATTATATAGCCATGTAAGTTAACAAATGTCAAATTATAGCCAAGATAAAAAATACAAATTATGTCAATTTTTGACTTTTTGGACTAAAATACCCTTATTGATTTGACTTTAACTGATTTTTTGACTCTTTTTTTGTTTATTCTGAAGTTTCTTTTCTTTCAATTTTTTTTTCAAATTTTAAGTTTTTTTTTTTTTTTAACATTTTAAGAAATTAGACTACTAGCACCAAATAGTCGCATTAGGCTCAACTGCAACTTTTTAATTCAGCATATAATCAGAAATAGGACTAATGAGACTATTGACACTGAATAGTCCCATTAGACCCACTTCAGCAATTTATTTAAGTCCATAAAATCAACATTCTAATCATGATTTTTATTTTCAAAAAAAAAAAAAATTCTGAACAAGATGAACAACTATAGCAACCAAACCAGGGGCAAAAACCCTAAATCAGAAATAGGGCTAATGAGACTAGTGACACCGAATAGTCTCATTAGTCCCGACTTCAGCAATTCATTCTGGTCGATAAAATCAACATTCTAAGCATGATTTTCATTTCAAATAAAAAATAAAAAAAATACATGATTCTAAACAAGATGAACAACCCTAAACCACTAAAGTAACTGTAGCAACCAATCCAAAGGCAAAACCCTAAATAAGAAATATGACTAATGAGACTATCGGCATTGAATAGTCCCATTAGTTCAGAGATTCTCACAAGCAAAACATCAAACACTTTGCACACAAGCTGCAGTTCTGAAGTGGTGACGTCGGATCTGGAGCAGCAACACGATCTGGAGCGGCGATGGCGGCGACAGTGCAGATCTAGAGTCGACTGCGCGGATTCAGCTTCTTTGTCGGTGCCTGCTTCTTCCTCGACAGCGGCGTCACTTTCAGCGCCGGACTCCTCGTCGACGGCGGTGCTCTCATAGGGGGACTCCTCGCCGTCTGGGATGTATTTGTCATATGAAGCCATGGAGGCACTAGGGTTATGGTGGTGGCAGCGACGGGGAGGGATTGCAGCGCCACTGACGGGGACAGGTTGCAGCGCCGGTGAGGGGAGGGAGTGGAGGAATCGTCGGCATTTTTGGGAGAGGAACCGAACAGTGAAAATTGTGAAATGAGTTGAAAAGGCCGCCCACTTCTTTTTATTCAATTTCAAGTCAATGGTATTTTGGGAAGGGAATGTAACATAAGGATTCAATTTGACATTATTTGACATTTTTAACTTGTTTGATATTATTTGACATTGCTTAACTTTTATGGACATTTATATGCATTAACACATATTAAAATTTGTGTCGTTATAAAAGTTTAATAATCATGACTGAATTGGGCCGGACCAATTTTGTCACCCGAGGACAATGAAATCATGAAAATTTAGTTAGTTCATTAATTATCAAAACATATTGTATAATTGTGGCCATTACTCCCTCCATTTACTTTGAATTGGCCCCCTTTTTTTTTGCACGAGTTTTAAGAAAATGTAATTTTATGTGTATTATTGTGATCCCGACCTATTTAATGAATGTAAAGTAAGAGTTATTTTATGCTATTTTTGAAAAGTGGCCAAATGAGAGTAAACATAAAAAATAAAAAAATAAAAAATGCCCAAATAAGAGAAAACAGAAAGAGTATAATTTATGACGGAGACTTACTTATTTTACCCAAGGTGTTAAGGTCTTGCATTTTTAATGAAGCAGAATACAATTAAGGTGCAGTAAGTATATCATACCTCTACGATATCAATGTTTTCAATGCTAATTGTATTATCAATGATAAATTAAAAAAGTACAAATACAAAACTACAACAAGAATAATAAAATGATTTCAAATTAATTGTTCAATTTTAAAAAAGATGCAACTCAAAACCCGAGCTAGAGTATAAACATGGATTGGGCCCGTAAATGAACATACGGCCCAATAACCAGTAACATTATCCACAAGTAAAGTCCCAATAAAAAAATAAAAAATCAAAGAATAATCATCAGTTGCAAACGTCGACGGAGAAGATGAAGCAAGGACTCCTCTCATGGAGTCACACCGCATTCTTCCCTCTCCCTTTTTCGCCATCTCTCAAACCCACAATCCTCAAACCCAACTTCCCGACCATTACCGTGACGCTCAATTCAGTCGAAGAAAGCCCGGCGACGGCTAGAGAGAGACGGCAGATGAGGAAGGAGGCAAGAGAGGGAAAGCCCGCCTATAACTGGAAGGAGGAGGTCGAGATGAAGCTCATAAACAAGCCCAAGAAGCGCTACGTTTCTTGGATGGACGAGCTGAATTTGGACACTCTAGCTACGCTCGGCCCTCAATGGTGGGTCGTCCGAGTTTCCAGAGTTTCGGGCCACGAAACGGCCGAAAGAATGGCCCGATTGATGGCCCGAACCTTCCCCGAAATGGAATTCAAGGCAAGTTTTGATTAGTTCGACTTTTTTTATGGAGTTCGGTATTGAAGTTAAATTCTCACTGGAATTTGGTTTGAGCTGTGATTGCTAGTCTTTTAATGTTGATTTACGTTTACAGTATTTGTTTATAATTCGTTGAGAATAGAATCATTTGGTGGAGTTGCAGATAATGTTTAGATCCTTTTAAGTTCATTGCAGCAGAAACAACACTATGCTACTGTTGAACACAAAACATTTTCTGTGGAAATTCAAGAATACTGTAGTATGCTTTTGATTTACTTTTTGGATGCAATTTATGAATCTTAATTTCATATTAATCGATGTTGCCAAAGAGTTTGGTTGTTGAGCTTGATTTTTCGTTTGAAGAAAGGATCCTATTCATTCAGCTGTTAAGAAAAGTTATACTACTAAATGAAAACATGTGTTGACTTTGATTTAGAACTTCCAGTTATTTATCCTTTTTCTTTAATGAGGCATCTCTAGTTTCTGATCCATGTCTAGTATACATTTGTCTATGTAATGCTGTTCTTGAATTTTGATGCGAAATTCTCGGTCACGGCCTACAAAATGTGAACTGCTGTTAACAATATATGATTTACAAGAGTTGATAGGTTTCTTGGCAGCTCAAAATCCCCTCATTTCTAAGCAAAGATTTATTCGGCGCTTTATTCTCACAGTTTGAATGATGTACGTGACATACTTGAGGAGTGCTAAGTTTGAGCTTTGTTGATTACAGTCTGATTGCTGCACTGTATGCTGATCTGCAGGTTTATATCGCGTCCATCCAAATCAAAAGAAAATTGAAAAACGGCACCCTCTCTATTAAACCAAAACCAATCTTCCCTGGATGCGTGTTTCTCAAGTGTGTGATGAACAAGGATGTGCACGACTTCATACGAGAATGTGATGGGGTTGGAGGGTTTATAGGATCAAAGGTTGGAAATACGTAAGACTTCCTATTTGTTCATAATTTTATTGTTCCGCGTATCTGTTGTACCAATTTACTTGATAACCGCAGCACATGTTGGTATACACAAGCATAGCAGAGGATCCATAGGGAGGATAGCTTATGCCTTGTTTTCTTGTTGTTCTATCCTATATGAATTTGCATGTCGTAACGACAAACTGATAGATTTTTTCTTTATGCAGAAAACGACAGATCAATAAACCTAGACCAGTTGATGAAGAAGACATGGAAGTGATATTCAAACAAGCAAAGGAAGAGCAGAAGAAAGCCGATCAAGCATTTGAAGAAGAGCAATTAAAGGAGGAAGCTTCCAATCCGAAGAAACTTGATGTAGTCTCCGAAAATCTTACGCAGGCAAATGCACCGAAAAAGACTGGAGGCAGAGGTAGGAAGAAAGGGAAGGGGACAATAGAGGAAAAGACTATTTCCATCAAACTCGGTTCACCTGTACAAGTTATGAATGGGGCATTTGCTGGATTTTCTGGCACCCTTAAGAAGTTTGATGGCAAGACAGGGCTGGTATATCTCTTGCTCTGTTTCTTTCTTTATTATGCCATAATTATAGGCTTCAGTAAATGGATTTCATTTGCTTCGTCAAGAAAAGTGAGTTTTTGAATATATTAATCCTAAAGGGGAAAGGCGAATGCTCTTGTTGGAGTTTAGCTTCTCTTGCTTGAGCCCACTATATTAAGTTGCTCAATGACACTCGAACTTGAAAATCTAGGGCTAGAAGTAACTTGTCCACTACTGATATTGATACTGAACTTATGCTATTTTCAATATTTCTGAATCTAAGAGTGATTCTTTTCCCTCGGCACATCACATTTGGTATCTTTTTCTTACAGGCAACTGTTGGATTCACGCTGTTTGGGAAGGAAACTTTAGCAGATATTGATGCCAAGGAAATTGTTGCTGAGACGAGCTGACACAAAACCGCTACATATCCCTTACGTGGTCAAATACATTAATCATAATAGAATAGTTATCTCTAGAATGATGACGAGACCCCTCGAATGGCAAGGAAAGATTCAGCAGATGAAGAACTATGCTACTGGATACATCTTCTCCACCTGGTAAGCTACCATAATAAAATCTAAAGTCGCATTTGCTATTTTTCGCTACCTTTCCATAATCTTACGAGAAAGATATATCATAGCTCGATTAAAGTCCACGCATTCTTGTTGTTCTATAAGAGAAAAGCAGATAATTACATGTTCTACATAGGAGAGTATGCACTGGCAGATCCTATATTTGTTAATTGAAAGGAAATATTCGTCTTTAGACGCTGTATTATGTAGTCATCGACTCATTTGAGTTCTCATATGCATTGATCTCTTATAGTCGAAAGCGGCCCTCTTTTGCTCGAACAAAGGGCAATCTCTCGTATATGCAATTCTCACACGACTTTTAGAACGATGCTACTGCAACACCTTTTTGTTTATCTGTTTCGTAACGATAACCTCATCGATTTTTAGTGATGAAATAAACTGCGCCGTGTTTTGTTTTCAGTTGCAAATTCAGGTAAGCTTCATGTTATTTGCAGTAATTAGACTCTTAAATCTAATGCTTAACAGCTAGTTTTGAGTTGAATATCTGCCGTTGATATTTTATTTTGATAGATGGCTATGAAGTTTGATGATTGATGCGTAGTTAGGTAAAATGCTCACGAGTCAGATTGCTTGCTTTCAATATTAGATTTGGACATGACATAGTAGCCATGTGAACTGTATATCTCGATCTTCTACATTTTTCGTACTGCACTATCTGATGATCAACATCTGTTAAAAATCTTTCTAAAATCAGCAATAATTAAAGAATTATATAAACAAAATGTTGATTTTGGAAATGTTCTCAACACGTGTCGAACATTCGACATTGCAATATGAGATGCAACACCAAAATGCAATAGAGAATCGGGTCGAGAGGATACCTCGTAAATGACATTAAATGCTCGTGATGTCCCCATGGGCAAATATCAATATAACTATTAATATAAATATTAATATTATAAGGGAAAGTATTATACTAGATAAATTAGTTACAATTTGGACTACTCGTACGGCACAACTGAATTATTGAGGCCCAATTTTTGTTGGAAGTGGACCTCATAAAAGTATATCGGGAAATTAATTATTTCCATCGTCTTTGTATTAGACTTGACGATTCTCCATAATTGGTTCACATGTTACTTCTTTTGCAATCAATATGTGTATGTGTGTGTAATGTTGTCCAAAATAAATATTACAATGCCTTTTTCATACATTAGAAAATACTTGCCAAATATAAAACGATGTCACTATCAATTATTAAATGATAGTAGTTTCTCTACCAGAAAATTAATGTATTACGGAGTATTACATTTGATCTTCAATTCAGTTTCTTATCGTTATGTTTATTTCCAGTACTCGTTATAATGCATCACTCCTCCATATATGTGAACCCAGCGAAACGAAGTAGACCACTCATTGAAAAATGGGGTCACTATATTTGTACAAAGGTGATAAATAATTATAACCAAAATGAATACTGTATAATCAACTTCCTAAATTCTAGATCCATTACTTAAAATTTACTGAAACTATTTTTTTTTTTCTCAGATGTGTCTGAGCTATTATTTTTTCATTTTATTGGAGACGGAGCTTCTTACTAGCTAAGTTATTGGTCCCGATAATATTAATATTCTCAACAAAATAAATGTATACTCTCATCGTTCCTGACATATATGTGATTTTTTTTTCTAATGTTTCTCATATATAATCTCTCTGTCCACGATCTTTAGACTCCATTGGCTTTCTAATTGATTTTAAAATTGTAATTATAAAATCACAAAATCGACTACACATGGTGTAAAGATTGTGGACGGAGTGAGCATTGTTATTTTTCAAAATAAAAATATTCTCTACTTATAACAATTTTATCAGGAACGGGGAGAGCATATAAACAATTCACTCCAACCCCAACCACTTTCCATAACCATTCCATTGAGTAATAATTTAAAAATAGCCAAAAAATATAGAGAAAAATGAATGTACCAAACACCCAAAAATACCCTATAGAAATGGACTCGAGATATGAGATGTTGGGAGCATGCACATGAATACACAAAGCGTTCGTTAAACAAATCAGTGAGACGTCTTCTTCCCAACAAAGGTCCACTTGTCAAGCTGTCATCTCTGCATAAAGTGTGTGTTGTGTGTGTGTGTTTTTTTTCCTTTTCTATGCGTATGCGCGTGTATAGATACAACGTCTTGCTGTATGTATACGTGGAGTGGACCGTTGAGTGTATCGAGAAATAAAAAAGGGCATGCAGTAATTACCACTATTATTTATGTATTTTTATTTGGAAATTAGAGATTAGTTTATGGGAAAAGAAGTATGGGGAGTGATTAGAGTAATCACCAAGGCCACAGCGCTGCACATGTTTGTTTACTGTCGGCTGTAATTTCACGAGGAATCTTCTTCTTTTTTCTTTTTTTATTTATTTATTTATTTTTTTATAATTCTTTTCTGTTTTTTTGACTTGATCCGAATATTAATTTAATTGCTTGATTGAATTAAGTTGAGATTAAAATTTTAAGATAATTTAATCACTTGCCTGTGTTAGAAGACTTGAAATCATTTGTCCCCAACCGTATCCCAAAATCGCGATTTATATTAGTTATATATATATATTTATATATATATATATATATATATATTTAATAAATTTATTTTATAATGATTTAGTTAAAATTTATGATTATTTTTAGGGGTTCACCCATCCAATTAGGGTTTATAATTATTTTTTAGCATTTAATTTCACTTTTATTAGTCATACTAGGGTTGATAAATTTAAAATTAAGGTATATAATTTTTAAAATTATTATTTTTACTTATAAATGTTTATTATGATTTAGTATGTTATAATATTTTTTATTACCGAGTTTAGGATAGAGGATACCATCCGGTTTGAGAAAGCTAAGGTGTGATGTAGAAAGATGACCTTTTAAAATACTGTAGCAGTTAAATTGATTATATTCTCATTTCTAGTAATTCTTTTTTGTTTTTGAAACTCAATTGTAATAATTGATTGCTTGCATTTTTTATACTATATATTTTTCAAATTGAACTATTTATGATGTTGAGAAGTGCAAGATTAATACTCCATACTTTCAGTTGAATATTTGCTATTTTATTTTCGGTCAGTCTCAATAGAGTATATATATTCCATTTTCACACACTATTCTACTTACATAAATGTGGATCCTTTTTTTCATTAACACTACTCATCTATCAATTATTAAAATTCGTGCTGAAAAAGTAACGAATACTTAGCTTAGACGGAGGGAGTATAATGCTAATATTTGAAGTGAATCTTTATATGGCATGTAAAATTCATCTTTTGCAGAGTAAATGGGTCATGGATAATGATTCCTTGTATTATTTGATGTCATAGAATAAAATCGCGAGGGACAAAAACTCAAAAAGCAAACAAGCACTAAACAGCAAATTATGGAAGGGAAGAGGACCACATCTGCAAATTTTGAAAAACAGAAGGGCATAATCATAAAAGAATCTCATATTATATTCCCTCAGTCAGCAACCACTGAGAAAGCAAGCAAATCGGACAGTGTAGCAGAAGCGAGTAGAACGTATTTAATTTTCGCAACCTCCACCACCACCATTCCCTTACCCATTTCCCCAAATTCTCCATAGCCCCTTCTTCTCAAACCCTAGAAATATTCATAAAAAAAACTGCACCCACAAATTCTTTCTATTGCACATGGATTTTTCCAAGAAACCCACCCTTGTGATAAATCCTTAATATAAGACAAAAACCAAGCACAAAAGGCTTGCTCACAAAACTCAGATCAAATATGGCTGCATTTTCTTCTCCCAGGTACTTATTAGCCTTCTTCTTGCTGAATCTTTACTTGAAAGTTATGGATGCCGACCCGAATTTAACCTTTTATTACGAGAATTTTGGTAAAGATTCGAGCTTTGAGTCCCAGCTTGTTCTCTTTGGGGATGCTAAGGTTGCTAAGGACAACTTTTCTGTTCAAATTTCTGGTTCTGGGGTTTCTGCTGCTGGGAGGTTTGTTAGTAAGAAGCCCTTTAATCTTGTTCATGGGAAATCAAGAAATCTGGTGTCTTTTTCCAATTACTTTGCATTTTCCATGTCTGGGGGGAATGGGGATGGATTGGCTTTTGTGATGCTGCCTTATAAGTTTCCTTTGAATGCTTTTGATGGTGGAGAGATGGGATTGTTAGGAGGGAGAAAAATGAAGTTCCTTGCAGTTGAATTCGATACTTTTAAGAATGAAAATCATGGAGATGTGAATGGTAATCATGTTGGGATAGATGTTGATAGCCCTGTCTCTGTTAAAGTGAGCAATGTTTCATCTATCAATTTGGTGCTAAATAGTGGGGTGAAGTTGCAATCTTGGATTGATTATGAAGCAAGTAGTAAAAGATTTGAGATAAGATTGAACAAGTTTGGTGAAAAGAGGCCTCTAACTCCATTTCTCACCTACCCCATTGATCTGTCCAAAATGTGGGAAGATGAAGATGTGATAGTGGGATTGAGCTCTTCGAGTCGAAACTCATCTCAGAAGTGCAATGTCTACTCATGGAGTTTTAAATCAAGAAGTATGCCACAGTGGATGCACTCTGAGCCCCTGGATCCACAGCATTTTGTGGGGAAGGAAGATGGGATGAAAGTTCGAAAGAGAAACGACTGCACTTTGAGGATTCTCTCTGCATTAGTTTTTGGCACTGGATGTGGAGCTTTGGGGGCATTCCTTGTGCTGTTCTTGTGGACTATATTGGGAAATAGGCGCCCTATCGTGCCAGAGGAATTTGCTGAGCAACCTAAGGAGTTGGAGTACAAGAAGTTTAATGTTTCTGTAGAGAAGAAAACCATCGAAGATGGTAAGGTTTTAGGTGCTTGATTTGCAGAGTAGAGAAATGGGTGCTTTTGTCTTTGTAAATCCTCTCTTTTTTTTAGTACTTGGATGATGTGGTTGGGCAATGTTGCTGTAATTTAGTGATCAATCCATTTAATGTAGTTTTGAACTATTATAATATGTTATGATCATTGAAATACAGTTTCATTTGAGGAGATTATCTTTCAGCATTTCCCTCATTTTTCACCAAAAGCATTTGCTATATCCATTCCATTTTACTTGTCATTGTGCATTGTGAAAATATGGGGAAACAGTTTCACCAACTTACCAAATTGAATATTTAAATAGTGTATGTCTATATATTTTTACATAACTAAAAAAATGTAAATATATGAACTAATGAATACTAGTATAATAAATAAACACAAAATGACTGAACATGGAAAACTTCAAGGAGACTGTTCTCAAGTCCTGTGATAAGTTTAAGCCTTCACATATTAGTCACACACACATACAAACTATGAAGCCCGGCCCAGCCCAGCCCAACTTTCATGCTAATTATGCGGCCCAAATTGAAGAAGCCTCCTTCCTGAGTGAGGACAGCCCACTGGGCTCGGGGGTTCTAACGACGTCGTTTGTAAGACCCCTAGGGTTTCCCCATCACTCCCTTATAATCTGAAATTCCCCATCAGCTGCTTCATATCTGCACCTCCAATTTCTGTGTTTTTCAATCTTCAAATTCATCTATTGTTTCACGATTTCTTCTAGTGGATTTCGGATCTCTGTTTAATTTCATTTTTATTTATAATTTTAAGAAGGATTGATGATGCTTAAAGAAATGAACTGCGTTATCTATCTGAATTTTCCAATTCGGAATTGAAGATACTTATCTACCTCCTGAGATCCTCTATTTATTTTTTTGAATTGAAGCGTTTATGTTTTTTCGATTTGTATAGAGCAGGTGATTAGCATCGGTGATGAAATAACATTAATAGTCATCCTTGCACTTTGATTCATAATGAAGAAAATCAATGGGGAAATGTTTCAATCCTGAGATGCTCAATCACCTTGCTTTCGTTCCTTCTAATTTTTGTTTTTGTTTTCTATTCCACGATCTGAAAAATTGCCAATTTTGAGAAATTCCGTGGCGTTTCCCTTTATTTTTCCAGAGTTTTATTAATTTCTCAATAAATTCGTTCTTTTTTTGTTTTGAGGAAGTTCTTTTCTTCTGTATTCATGGATCAATGATGTTGTTAATACTGCGTTATCTACCTGTAATAATTTCGTTTTGAAGATAACTACAAATACTGAGATCCAACATTTCAATGCCTTTTCACTTATTTGCTCATTGTTTTAGAATATTATTTCTTCGTTTTATAATTTTAATCAATCAATTTTGCCTTGGCAATACATTCAATTGGATTACAAAACTTTATCTCAAGTAACCTAATTAGTGACATATTAATACCCAGAACAAAAAGGATTTCCAAATGCAGAAGAGCAAAATCGCATTTCATGAAAACGAAGGGTAACTAATAATCGTATGAATTCACTTGTGTTAATTTATATACGAGTAAACAATGTACATAATAATCACTTCAACATTGACGTAGGGAGTAAAAAAAAACCGTGCATTTTAAGAAATGCAATTATGCAAACCTAAACATTACGCATTATTTAACCCCTCTTGAGTCGAAATCAGCCTCCTAACCCTAAAGTAGGTTTTTATTTGGACTAAAATCAAGTAGATTTCAATACATGGGCTTTTAGAAAATGAATATTGGGTTTTATAAATACAGATTGTATTTCTTGGGCTTGTTTTTCATGTTTTTCATAGACATAATTATTTGTGTCCAAACTCTAAAGGATCCTTCTTTTATTTTTTTATTTTTTTTTCTTTTTAGAATTTAAAATAAATAATATATGTGAAACCAGTCATATATGTAAGCATTTCCATTAAAAAAATTAAGTTATTCAGATTTGTTTGATTGTAATGAAACTCTTGACTTATTGTGAGAGCTAGGTCAGATTTTCTTTTTCTATTTGGATGATACCGCATAAAGTTTGGAACATTCTATCTTCTCAATGTTATTATTTATTATACACAAACTCTTCTAAAAAACTATTTATGCATACATCATATAATAAATAAATAAAATACATATTAGAAAATTTCTCAAGTGAAAATCCGAAAACGATTTAGGACATGTAGGGCCGATTTCGATAAGATTTTCTAAGATTCGTGGCAAGAACATCTTCATCAACCTCATATATTTAAATTTTCATATTCTCAACATGTATTTAATTCTTATATTATAATTTAGCTGCTTAATCCAGAAATTCGATAACTGTGTGGTACAATAATCAACAAGAAAAAATGTTGTTTCCGGCAAATGGAGAATCTGAGGATCCAAACTAGATTAATAATTATAATTATAATTATTTAATTTTTTTTGACAGTTTTTAATAATAATTAATTAATTAGGGAGGCAAACTAAGTACATAAACTAAGATGTTCATGTAAGTCACTTTCTAACTAAAATAATAATTTGAAGATTCTAAATCCGGCTAATTAATTTTCAGTAAGCTCCACCCGTCAACTAAATCTTATTTTAAATGGATTAATCAATTGCCGTAAACCTGGTTTTACGTTGAAACCGCATAAGTCAACCGTCTTACCCCAAACCAATGAAGCTTATCATTCTAAATTAAATTATCATAATCACACGACTTAATTATGTTTTAGTAAAAAACCAGACTTTTAATTACCACCGAATTTTCATATAATGTATATTTAGCGATAAGCAGTACTACTACAAAACGAAAAGAAGATCAAAGGTTTATTTTATTATTCATTTCACAATTTTTTTTTAAAGCATTATTACACAAATTTATTAAATAGTATAAGTACACCGTACATTCCAACAT
Source organism: Mentha longifolia (assembly GCA_001642375.2). Lineage (NCBI taxonomy): Eukaryota > Viridiplantae > Streptophyta > Magnoliopsida > Lamiales > Lamiaceae > Mentha > Mentha longifolia. Next base: position 9,009,032 of record CM038117.1, read on the forward strand.
TCGATGTCTATCATTGCGTTACAATGGACCATCCAGTACACTGTATGGTAATATTTCTACAAAGGAAAATAATAGTAATAATATTATAAATAAAGAGAAAACGACATAACTATGTTTATCAGTCACCACATTTAATCAATTAATTAATTATAAAAATATGTAAAAAGCGCTTATGTATCTGTGAGAAATTTGGCATGGGCCCAGTTCCAGCTGCACAAATATTCTGTCCGTGTTGAAAAAAATCAAAAATCCTTAAAAAAAATTTGTTAAACTAATTGGGCCCTCACCGACTTCAATCTGAGCCAATGATGGTGCGGCAAATAACTTAAATACGTAAATAATTAGATGGTTTAGCAGTAATGGGCTTGACGCGTGGCAGAATTTAGTGGAAGCTCGAAGCTGGTTTCGTTGTAGGTGGCCGTCATTCTACACGCGCTTATGCCCTTAATTCCAACTGTACAATTCATGCACATCTTTTGCTACCATACCATCTAATTTATGTGTTTTGTAAAATAAAATAAAGTATTAAAAATCTATTATGAATTGGAAAAAGAAGTCGGTGAACTATGAGTTAACACAAATAAAATATAATACTATAAATAAAGCTCTATTATTAGAAATTAGTAGTATAATGAAAAGTCGTTAATTAGTGATTCAATATTTGAATTCTCTTGGGGTATATTTGGATTGTGCTGACGTGGCCCAAATTTGACCCTAACCGACATGGGCAAGCCGCGGTACTCTATTTTTGGGGCTTTTTATGTTTGCTAAATCTGTTTTTGGGGAATGTTAAAAATAGCTTTATTTATTTATTTTTGGTATCGTAAATAAACGGACTACAAATATAGGTAGTGTGAAATTAAGAAAGTTTAGTAACTTTTAGTTGAAATTAAGCAATTTGAGTTTGATGAAAAGGGGGGTAACTAAAAGTAAAGGTGTCGCGGTGGGAAGCAATGATATCCCTGAGAAAATAATTTTAAGTGACCTTTTGTTGATTAATTTTTGTAATTAATATATATTAGCTAAGACTAATATTTGCATATTTAATACTTCTTCCATCATACCAAAGAGACGTTCGACTATTTTGATCGTTCGACTAAAATTAATGAGAGACATATTACAATCTAGACTGATTCCAAGGGTATGCGCCCCCGCATTTTTCGTCAGACAAATGATACGTCGTACACTCCTAATATTAAAAAAATAATTTTAAAATTCCAATACTAATAAAAATCCCGGTGAGAAAATTAATTAAATGTGAAGTAGTGACGACTCGTAAGAGATTACTCCCACATCACAAGTCAATTATACTAAGCAAAGTGTAAACGATGACTATTGCATTATACATAAAAATTACCGTTGAACGTGAAAAGAATTATTGGCTCAAGTCCTTTCCTACTCAAAAACTAACCTTGAAAACCCTTATTTTCCATGACAGAGAATTCTCAACTATGAAGTTGGATTTAGTCCTAATAGAATAATTAGTAATGAAAAGTAGTTTAAAATTATTTATCCAAGACACCATCATGAAAATTAAACAATTCAACCTAAATCATGCCCTTAGTCTTACCCCACCAAGCCACCAATATTGCCACCTCCGTTGGTGTCGAAACCAGTACTAATTCATCCCATAAACCCACATTCTTTTATATTAGTATTAAAAAAGACTTAATTCGGTAAAAAAAAGTAATTGAAATTAAGGTTTCGCTTGCTTAAACGGAAAAGCAGGTACAAGGTAGTATAAAAGTTTACTTATCACCTTATGAGTATTTGATAACAGAGTTTAACACTTGTAGAAAAAAAAAAAAAAAACCTGAAAAATCCAGTCATACTGTATAAAATTCCAAGCAACCCTTTATATTATACTCCCTCCATTTCACTTAAATGACACTTTTCTTTTTTGTCTTTTCTGGCACGCTTTTCCACGCTTCTCGTTGATGGGTTTTAAGATGGATTTTAAAAAATTCTCCCTAAAAAAATAAGGACAATTTAGACATTTTGTCAATTTCCTACAAACTAAACAACATACATGTATAATAGAAACAATTGCATAAATCTAATATCATTCAAAGTAAAAATGGTATAAAATTTGTCAGTCCGCTAATTGTTATAAATTTATACCGTATTTTATATTATTTTCTTCTATCTAAATAGACGTATAAAAAGTAAATGCATCCTAACAAAATTAATTGAACGATTAAAGGTTTCAAAGCAACATTTAAAAAAAATACATATCCCACTCATGGAAAAGGATCATAATCAATAAAATTAACTAAAAACTGGAAAGTGAAAATTGAAAAAGATAAGCTTTGTCATCTGTGGATGAATACACACATAAATCTCTCCGTTATCCTTCCAAATAGTTTTCGAGTTTTCCTAAGAAATTCATCGTAATTTTCAATTGGTAACATAAATTAGATTTTAATTAATTTACCGGTTAGCCATTCTTTTAAGGAAAAATTAGGAATTTATATATTATAAATCCTCAGCAACTCAACTCCAAAATCCAAAATGCAGTCATAACAGGTGGGACTATTTTAAAGTCATTTATAATCAAAAGAAAACTGACACTTAATCATTTATTAAATTAGCAAAAATACTAATTAATGATTTGATGTCGGCTGAAAACAAAGAATTATGTATACATCAGCATTTTATTTACGTAAGATTCTTGACTGAAATAAATAGATTTTCTTAAGTATTTGATTAAGCTTATAATATCTACGCATTTTGCAGGGTCGATATATTCCACCTTTACCAATTACAGAAATTTTTTTAGGCGCGAAATAATTGAATCACATTATATTGCTATTATGTTGTTTAAAAATTTAATAGCATCGTTATTAGTTAGGCTAATTAACTTCCTAATAGTTCCCTCAAAAAAAAAAAAAAAAAAAAAAAAAAAAACCTTCCTATAGTTTTTACATATCTCCACTATGTGACTTGTGATATTTGATAGATTCCTCATCATCATCCAACTAGAAAAATCCATTTCTAACATGGACACTAACTTTTTTCCCACCATGATGAGTAATTCAATAATAATAAATCCAAGTTTTTTTTATTATTTTATTTTTTATAATAAATTGAATCAAACTATATTTAAAATATATTATATATTGCGTCGAAAAATTTAAAGTTTTTAAATCGAAAATTTAAAGAAAAAAACAAATATCTTAAATAATATTCCCTCGAGAAAGTTGTGTGATTGATGCAAAAATTCGTAAAATTTATCTGCGATATAACGTTATATACGCTAAACATACCACATTTTTTTTTTCTTGAATATCGAAACATGCCTCAATTAATACAGACTATACAGTATTACTGTATTAGTACAAGTACATGATGGTAAGAACACTTTCATCACATATTTAATATTTTACGATAAATATTACAATTAGCACTATAATATCACATTTTTTTTTAATTAGCAATTGCTGGAAAGTACTTTTGATTGAAGTTAGAAAAATGAACTTTGCATGCAAACCTATAATATACTCCAAATTAACCGATATTGAAAGTATAATTATAATCGACATTAAAAGTATTACGTGCATATAAAATAAAATGCAATATTTGAAATCCAAATGAATGTGCATATTGATGAAATATTTATCTAAATACATCTTCCAAACGTGTTGATTCATAAATAAATAGTCAAATACATGAATCCAGGTAGTCAAACAAACACACACAAAAATAAATAAATTATTGTACATCGTAAATTGTCTCGTATCGAAACTATTAATTGCAAAAAAAAAAAAATTCTAATTGCCAGCAAATACAAGAAAAGAGAAATACAAATATATATTGAAAAGAAGAGTACCAAATTCTATGCATGTGAACAACCTATATATGCATTCTTGTGACAATATTCTTCCCCTAACAAGTAACCGATAATCCCAAAAAGGAACAGACCCCTCACGTTGTGTTCTTTATGGTGCTAATTATCTCTGCAATTAAACCATTTTTCATTTATATTCATATTTTCGTGGCGTAATTTAAAGATAATGTGAGAAATAAATAGGAGGTCTTAGATGATATAATACCTTTGCTTTTGTTGGTCAAACTACGAAATTAAATTTATGTAAAAGAATAAAAGATCAAATAAATTTGTGAACTGAAAAATATGTTAATGCTGAATCTTGTTATAACTTTCCTTCATTAAGTCAAAGGCTATTTTCTCATTCCATTGGAGAAAAAGTTAATAAAAGTCGATATTAAATATTACTGATAAATACCAAATAATAAATAAATAAATAAATAAATAATTACTCACTACAACAAGAACCAATTGGACACGTATTCTATTAATAAAAGGCCCAATCCCATCCTCTCTTCTCTCATTCACTCTTGAGTTGTTTTAAAGAGAGGAAAATAAAAGAGAGAGAAAAGAAAGGCAAATTAATAAAAAATAAAAATAAAAAAAAACATTAATTTTTCTTTTTTGGTTCACACAGTAGAATGAAAAAGAATTGGCACATATAAATAAGGAATAAGAAAACAAAGCAACGGTTCACCGTTCATGGCCACTGCCCTCCCCTCCTTTCTCTCTCTAACCCCATAACTCCATTTCCATTCTTTTCCTGTCTCCGCCTAGATTTCATCCTAATCCTATGTGTATCTCCGAGCAATGTCAACCGGCGGAGCCACCACAATTCACCCACCGCCGCAACCCCCACCGTCACGCACCCTCGCCGCCGCGTTGCCGACGCCGATAATCAGGAGAAGGAGAAGCCCGCCGACGGGTCGCAGTCAGCCGCGGCCCTGGATCATTCGAAGAGCGACGCGGACGAGGAAGCGGTGTTCAGCCACGGCAGCGGCGGCGGCGCGTATCACCACCACCACCAGCACCCGGCGGTGCGGTGCCTGCTGTCGCGGAAGAGGGTGCCGGAGAGTTGGGTTCTGTGCGTGGAGGAATGTGTATTGAGTGCGTGCGCAGTTTTCAATTCTTTGACCTCAAGGAAGAACATGGGGCGTACGGTGCTCGTGTTCCTTCTGGCGATGATGGTGGTCTCCGCCTTCGTCAAGTTCTCCCTCGGCGGCGCCGGCGCCGGCAAGATCGTGAGGTGGGAGAAGGAGGTTCTGTTTATTCAGAATTTCAAGAACGATTTAACTTCGAACGCGCATATGGCCGTCTTTGATTCCGAAGCATCAAACGGCGCCGCTTTGCAGAAGCGGCAGATGAAAGAATTCCCGGTGAGTACTTTCTCTCTCTCTCTCTAAGAAAAGGCAACTTTATTTGTTTCTATTTTGAGCTTAACTTTGGAGATTATGGCCTCTCTTGATTTGGTAAAGTTAATTTTAATTATCTTGGGTTTTGTGTTTTTGATTTCCTAAATTTCGACAATCCGTAATTAAATTCCGAGAATAACCAGAACATCCTTTTTATTATTATTATTTATTTATTTATAAATTTTAATGAGTAGTGTTTGTACACTGTCTGATGATCATTCAGCAATTAATTATTAAAAAATTTATGGGTAATAACGTTTCATTAATGGTGTCTTGTGTATTTCTGTGAATAAAATTAAGGAATGGTATTTTCACTAAACAATGAGAAGTTAGTGGGCGGCACCAAACAAATTAAGCGTTGAAGTTTCCCTTTAGTTTGCCTTTGACCCGTTTTTTCCATTATAATTATTATTATCCACGTGGAATTCTGCTCATTATTTGACCGTTGTGCTGCCAAATGTTTACCCCCCACCAAAAAATGAATACTATAAATAAAATCTAATGCCCATGCTGGATTATTATTTTGTCCTCTATATTTCACGTGTTTGCATTGAATTTGTTCTGTTCTTGAATTTTCTGGGTTCGGTAATTCAATCGTTCTTTCGTTTCACTACTCGTGATCCAATAGAAAAATCTTGTGTGCTTTTGAGGAACTCTCTCCTCTGAAAAGTCATGAGCCTTTCACATAGTATTTATTTATTATTATTTTTTTTCTGATTAAACATTTTTCCATGAAACATGCATTTACATGTCATCTTTTGATATTTGACTATAATTTAATTCATTTGCTAAATTCTTGAATTCAGGTCCCAGAAATATGGATGAAACCAAATAGTGACAGCTACTACACGTGCATAAATCGACCAAGAAATTGGAGAAGTATGGCAATTTTTTTTTTTAAATCTCTGCTCCTTTCTGCTTCCACCTCTTAATTTTCTTTAAAAAAAATAAAATTACTAATATAGTGAAAATTTTGTAAATTTTGCAGGACCGAGTAATAAGACGAACGGATACCTTTTAGTTCATGCAAATGGAGGATTGAATCAAATGAGAACAGGAGTGAGTAGATGATGATTATAGTTTTTTGCCACTCGAAAAACTCAAAAATGGCCTTAATCTAATGGAATCTTTGTATGCAGATATGTGATATGGTTGCAATAGCAAAGATCATGAATGCAACTCTCGTTCTTCCTTCCCTCGATCATCAAAGCTTTTGGACAGATCCTAGGTGAATAAGATTGTTCTAAAGTTGTAATAATAGTTTCCTTTTTTATATTTGCTATCTCTTCTGATACATATCTTCTTGTTTCTGCAGTGATTTTAAGGATATCTTCGATTGGAAGCGTTTCATCGAAGTATTGAAAGAGGACATTAACATAGTTGAGGCGTTGCCACCTCGATATGCATCAGTGAGCCCTCTCATCAAGGCCCCCGTTTCCTGGTCGAAGGTATGCAACCTAACTCTGCAGTTAGAGCTCTGTAGACGAAAGGCGAAATCTAAGTAACTTAACGTTGTTTCGTTGCAACTGCGCAGGCTAGTTACTACAGAGGAGAAGTTCTTCATATGCTGAAGAAGCATAAAGTGATCAAGTTCTCACACACAGACTCACGCCTAGCCAACAATGGCCTTCCTTCCTCCATACAGAAACTAAGGTGCCGTGCTAACTATGAGGCCCTCCGCTACACCCCTGAGATCGAAGAGCTCGGAAAGAAACTCGTTGATCGCCTCAGAGGCGAAGACGAGCCCTACATTGCTCTTCACCTGAGGTAAAACATCATATCATACTCTATGTATGAGCTATTGGATTCAAGAAAATGATTATTTTCATCAAATTGTATACTAATTTGATAATTTTTTCTTTAGGTATGAGAAAGACATGCTTGCATTCACCGGATGCAACCATAACCTAACTGCTGCAGAAGCCGAGGAGCTTCGAGAAATGAGGTACAGCGTTAAGCATTGGAAGGAGAAAGAGATCGACAGCAAAGAGAGGCGACTGCAAGGAGGCTGCCCCATGTCTCCACGAGAGGCGGCTCTGCTTCTCAAGGCAATGGGGTATCCATCTTCGACGAAAATCTACATCGTAGCAGGGGAGATCTACGGGAACAACAGTATGGACGCGCTCAGGAGAGAGTATCCGAACGTCTTCTCCCACTCGACCCTCGCCTCACCACAAGAGCTAGAGCCATTCAAACCTTACCAAAACCGCCTAGCTGCCTTAGACTACATCATAGCCTTGGAAAGCGACGTCTTCGTCTACACCTACGACGGGAACATGGCGAAGGCCGTGCAGGGGCATAGGAGGTTCGACGGATTCAGAAGGACTATAAATCCGGATAGGTAAACTACTATTCAAGAAAGCTACATTATCAACTCCCCTTCAAGTTCAAGAACTACGGATTCGAATGCTAAATGTGTGCATGTTTTTCTCATGACAGGTTAAATTTCGTGAAGCTGATCGATTCTTTGGACGGGGGACTCGTTTCTTGGGAGAGCTTCGCCTCCGAAGTGAAACGGATACACAGCGAGAGAATCGGAGCGCCTTATCTGAGGGAGGCAGGGGAGATTCCGAGGCTCGAAGAGAATTTCTACGCGAATCCTTTCCCTGGGTGTGTTTGCAATAGAACAGTAGAACAGAAGAAGCAGAAGATTCAGCTCGATCAAAGACAAGACAGTAGTAGTTCAAGAGTTGCTTCGCAATGATGAAGTTTTTTCATGTTAGTTTACAAATGTCGGAAGCTCAATACTGTACAGCAGAGGAGAAGAGGTGTTTGGATTGGAGAGGGAGAAGTGTACGGACACCCTTTCCTTCCGAGTACGACGCCGTATACGTTAGGAAATGTGAGAGTCTGTGCAGTCATTAAGCCGTCGTGAGGGTGACGCGAGACGGTCGAGTTTTGGCGGTGATGCACAGTCAGGGATTTTAGTCTGTGCAGAGAAATATATATATATATATATATACATATATATAAATATACACATGCATATATATAATTTATTTATTGTTTGGAGGGAGTTGAAAAGCGAGCCCAGAATGTATACCGTTGGCAACAACAAAAGTGAGAGTAAAAAAATATTCAGAAAGAATCACACATTCATTCTTATACTTGCCTTGTTCTGTTCATGCTATTACTATACACCGTTTCAAATTCTTTCAACCTTATTTAATCAATTGATGTGGTCCAATGCTCCATGTGTAGGTGATGAAATAATAAATTGTATTAATTGCTGAAGAACACTTTGAATAGTTGACGCAATTCTCAAATATGTCGTATCGAATTAAGATTTGTGTAGCTTCATTTGGTTATGTCACACTCGCCGACTTGAAAGTTGTTCATGAAAATGAAATTATTTAATGTCCCTCAATATCTTGGCGTGAGGGTCAGGGAAAACCGGTAAAAAGGAGAGAGAGAGAGAGAGAGAGAGAGGGAGGGAGAGAGATGAATAGGAATCACAGTCGGAACGAGAAGGGAGGTATGTTGTCGTTGATGCAGTAAGGGAATGACAGGTGGCATTAAAATAAGGTAAGGGAAGATGGAAAAAGAGGAATTGGAAGGGAAGGCATTGGGCATTCCTTTCCTTTATTAAATAATGCAGACTGTCACGACAGCGAAAGTGGAATCCGGAACCGGCGCCTTTTATTTGCGTTAATTAATCATAATTAACGAGGAGGTTATTGTCAATGATGGACACGATGACATAATGTTGTTTGGTGCATAATTTGCCGAAATTCACTCCAGCGAATAAGACAGCCTTGCTAGGATGAAATCCACGTATTAATAATGCAATAATGGGATTAGAGCTAAGGTCGAATTTAAGGTGAGATAAATTCGTTTTTCGTCTTCATGTAGTTGAGCCTTTTCCTCGTCGCTAGCTAAGCCTAATTTGCGTAAAGTTTTTATGAGAGACACTTGCATCAACCTGGAGTCATCTTGTGTTCTATTGAATGTTTTTGTGAGCCATTTTTTTTGGGTTACGAGCCAAGTTGATTAATTGAGCTTGATAATTTATTTTGCTTTAAAGACTTGACCGCACTGTGAGGCCGAGCTGATACAAGTTTTTGTCAAATTTCATTCATATAATGGAATTAACTACCGGTGATATATTTAAGAAAAAATATCTTATATATATATATAATAGCAAAATAAAGGTCGATCAACCACGATTTTTCTTGATTATTTTGCTAAATTCTCATAATTTTAACTAATTAATCAATACTTTAATCTAATTAATATGTATCTTTAATTGTTCATATTAATATATATCTTTAATTAGTTTATAAAATAATCAATTTTGATTTTTTTTATTATTAGTTAATTATTTTTGTGATAAATCACGATTCCTATTCTTCCAGATTAATTTTTTATTATTTTTTTCATGCTAAAGTTTTCGTGAGTTTGCCTTATTATCAATAATAATTGAATTCAATTAATAAGGATTCTTAATAACTTATAAAAATTTAATTAAAATATGTCTTTAAGAATCATTAATATCACTTTATATTATATCTCCGATTCTCTAATATAATATTTCTTAACAAATATTATGTACTATTTTGTCGTCAATTCGTGGTCAACCAAGTCGTTACAATTTAATTAAAATTGTTAGAATACCACAAATAAAAATTTCAAATATTATCTATATATAGTTAAATTTATGCTCAATCAATGGAGTAACATACTGTATTGTTCGGAGCACAATGTCATGCAGTTATCCCACATCTTTTATTATTTTTTTTTTTAAATCTCTTATCCCACATAAAAAACTTAATACTAATCGTATTTATAATCGTGTATATGATTTTTTCAAATACTCCCTCCGTCCCCTCTAAGACGTTACATTTGCTTTTCGGTACATGATTTAAGAAATATGTGTTTTGTGTTGTAAATATAAAAAACACCCATTTGCACAAAGATTCCTTATGTTTTGTAAGTGTAAAAATAGAAATGTAACGTCTTATACGGGACACTCTAAATCATAGTTAAATGAAATAATTATGTCATAATTCAAATGGGGACTGGGTAAAATATTAGATTAATAAGGTCATAACTATTTTCAGTTCGGAGAGGAGTCACATTTAACGGGATATTGATACCTTTAAAATGAATACGAACAAATTTTAACGGGACAGAGGGAGCAATTTTTTTCAAAGTTGATTTAGTATACTTATATCACTTATTGATTGTTCAAATTGAACTCATGAACTTTCTCAACCTTCAGCATAACTACTCAAATGACAGGCGGCATGGTATTTAAAATGAGTGTAACTACCCATAAAAATATTATTCTTCTTCGACCTATTTTTCTACTCCCTCCGTTGCACCCAATTTGACGCGTTTCATTCAGTTTTATCCTGGATAAACATTTAAAAGACTTCGCATTAACGAGAAAATTATACCATTACGGCTTATAGTTTATTAGGAGAGTAAGGACGGATAATGAAGAAGCTTATATGTATGATAGTGCTAAATCTTCTTATATTGTATACTTGACGGCTTAACATTCAAAATGTGTATAACTATACGAGAAACGGGACCTCACATAATCTACTTTTCTAATACAATGATCAACGGGCTACTTGACATTCAAAATGAGTAAGACTAATCGAGAAATGTCACACCTCATTGATTTTCTTTTTTTTTTTCTTCATTTTTTTCCTAATTCAATTTAATTTTATTTTTTTTAAATGGATCCTAACAAACTATGCTCCCCGTCGAATTTCGACGGACACTAAACTAGTTTATAAATATAGCCTCATAAAAAACAAAGTAGAATCTTAGTTGAAAACTTAAACTCTAAATGGGTAGTTGTTCGAAATTATAGGGTTTGAAATTGAAAATTTAAAATATAGGCCTATTTGAAATACAAGCCCTAATAATTGGGCCTGTTTAACAACATTCGGTATCTTTTAGGCTTGGGCTGATTCGGCCTAAAGATTACAGCTCAGCCCAACATATTCGGGCTGGGCCTATTTGGCAGCTTTATATCCCTTAATTGATTTATTTGTTTTTTTAAGGTAAAACAGGCTATAAGTCTTGATTAGTGAGAATAAGGGGTGTATTCATTTCAGATTTTAAAAGATTTTTTTGTATTTTCAAAGTCTATATGTATTCAATTAAGATTTAAAAAAATCCTTAAAAATCTATTGGTATTCAATTATGACTTTTAAATATCCATATAAATCTGATGGTATTGAAAATCTCTAGGATTTTAAAAGATTTTAAGATGTTAAGGATTTTAAAGGATTTCTATTGCATAATACAAAGATTTTTTTTTTTGCACAAATCTCATCTCCCCACCACAGATTTTAAAAGTCTACGAGCAAAAGCTATTTTTCTTTAGACAAGTATTCGTCGGCATTGAGAATTTTTAAGGATTACTTTCCTCCTCGGTAATATCCAAGACCAGATTTAGCTGTTGGAAAAGAGTCTCCCTCTGGCGTAATGGCCGTTTCTAGATTGCAATTGATGATGTCTCTTAACAAAGGAGGCATCCATGGCATGTTTTCTTCTCCATTATGCAACACTTGCAAGTGTTGCTCATCATTTGATCCCTCCGCAATTGAAGTGTTTTTATTTTTTATTTTTTATTTTTATGTTCATTCTTGCATTTCATATACTTCCTCCGGCTCAGAGATATTGAGTCATTTTATATTAATATGTAAGGTATAAAATAATGAAAGATGTCAATATCTCTGAGACAGATGAAGTATATTTTTACTGCTGCAGTATTCTTCTACATACTTCTATTAGTTTGTATTGTTGATCACTACAAGATTTTCTGTATGTGGGTTTTGATGTGTTCATCTTCTTACTTTCCTAACCTCTGTAAAGTTGTTGCTTTGTTATTGTTTGCAGTGTCTTCTTGGATTGACGGACATAATTTGTGAGAGAAAGCCAATGGACTAATAGAGTTGGTTGGAGAAGAGAAAGACATAAGAGAGAGAGAGTGCGTGTGTGAGGGAGGTGGATTCATTAAAAAATATTATGATTAATTTGCTTTTAAAATCCTATAGACTTTTAAAGTCTATTGAAATAGAGATAAATTAATCCAATAGAATCTGTTAAATTCTATATAGAATTAAAACAAATCATAGAATTAAAAGAATCCATAGATTATAAAAAGTCTATCAAAATCTTTTAAATTCTGTATTGAATACACCCCTAAGAGCGACGAAACATGCATTTTATTTATACAAACACCCAAACAAATTGCATCCTAAAATCTCACAAATCACTCAACAGGAATCATGACCTCATTAGTCCGGAACGGCGGCAGCGTCCATGGCGGATTGTACCTCGCCAGCACAAAATCCCCAACCACCTTATATCCGTCTCTCTCCAAACATTTCTTCAGCCCCTCCACCTTCTCCGCCACCACTTCATCACGCGCCACCCCGCTGAATTTCACCACGCCGTACTTCTTCTCCCCCTCCTCCCTGATCAGCACCCTCTCATCCACCGGCCGCGGCGCGTCCTCCGCCCTAACGTACTTCGACGGCAGTATGAACCCCATGGTCACCAGCTCCCCTCCGCTCTTGGTCACGACGGGCGCGGTCATCGCGATCTTCTCCGACGCCGTCGTTTTGGTGATCACCGGCGCCGTCATCTCGATCTTCTCAGGCTTCGAGTTCTGCGGGTTGCCGACGGCGCCGATGTAGCCGGCGAGGATCATGAAGCCGCCGTCCTTGTCGGATTTGAACTGCGCCGGGTCGTAGGTGACCTCGGCGACCACCGACGCGGGGTATTTCCGGATTTCGTAGTCGTTCGCCGCGGCGAGCACCTCGTATTTGGGGGTCTCGACGCTGATTTTGCCTAATACCATCCCCATTGTGAGCAGATTTCTGGAAAATTGGAGGGCGATTGGATGGAGTGATAAACTGCTGGTGAAATTAGAACGAATTAGGGCTCGCATATGTATAAGGGATAAATGGTGATTTGCTTGGGGAAGGAGTAAAGTAGAAAATGGTGGAGTTGGGTTTGTGGATAATATTAGGCCACGATTTTCCCAGTCCACCGCTTAGCTCTACAGCCTACAGCAACGTCGATATCTAATTTGATTTTCCCACTAATTACCATTACTTTTTTTCCCTCGTTGACTAACCGTATATTTTAAAATTTCTATAATTACTTATTAAAAGTTGAAATTATTATACTCCATGTAGTAAATAACACAATTTTTTTTCTTACATTAATTATCACGACTTGAATAAATTTGAGAAATTGATAAAAAAATCTTAATAGCTATAGCAATTAAAAATAGGTTGCTACTAATAATATGAAAAAGATTCTTATTCAAAATAGTGTACTATACAACAGGAAAACCCAATATTTCATTACAACATACAACATCAACAACCTCTACTCCAAACTCCAACTTGTAATGAACTTTCTATGTTTATTTGACTCCCATCAATAGATTGAAACCAGTTTCCTTGAAGGCAAAGCAAGCTACAACTTCAACCACTCGAGGCAGGGGCAGAGTCCCCAGCAAAAGGTGGACGGATAAGAGTCCTTCAAGTACACCTCTCTACTGGTTCCAATGATATAGAAACTGAAGGACCTGCTTCCTTGGTTCATGGTCACTCGAGTTACGGGAACTACGGAGATCGTGTGCCTCTCGCAGATCACTCTCGCAGTCGGAGGTACGTGAGCCCTTTCAGCAATCACTTCTGAAGAGAATTTGTTGAGGAAGTATGAGTCTGCAAAATAGGCTGGGTTGCACTGGTGGGCTTGTGTATTGCATAACTGTACTCCTTTTGCCCTGTGGAAGACTTCGTCTGGTACGGAAGCGGCCCCACTAGTCGCGCTCACTTTTCTTGCTTGCAGAGTTTTCCTATCCAGATGAAAGATTGATGAGATGACCACTATATACTTCATTGTATCATGGTGAAGAAAACCGATTAGAAGAAGAATCTAATGCCGAAGATCATTATGTTCTAGGTTTATATGCATTGAAGTTATCCCTTCTTGCCGCATATTCAACAGATTATATCATTCCTAATGAGAATCAAGAAACTCGATGCAGTCAAATTCAGGGCTACATTCACTACTTCTCTTCTTTGCGACAGCTTCTGTATTTGGTGTAATTGAAAAAGAGGCAATAAATGGACAGCATATATGAAGTGAGCGATACATACCATTTAACAACAGCCACTTTGCGGTTCAGAAGAGAGCCACTACCTTTACACGTCTCGCATTTGATTAATCCTCGAGAACCACATGTTGCACAGGGTAACTTACCCTTACCCTTGCAGTTTTTACATCTGCAAATGGTATTTTGGGTCCAGAATCACATATAAGTATGCACAGAACTCGAAATTTATAGTGATTTCTCATAATCTGATAACCCTATCGATGATCAGTTACCCTTCATGAACTAAAAGAATGGTAAAAGCTTCAGTTAAGGGACTTGACATATGAGAAAGACCATTCTTACACCATTTACCAGAAAATTAAACCAAAACTAAATGCTCACATTGAATCAGATCCATCCATGTGTGCCACCAAACCTCTCCCGTGACAGATTGTGCACTGAAACATCTGATTCTCCTTGTAGAAACCGGGTTCTTTATCAGCATTACAAGTCAGGCATACAACATCTCCTCTTCCCCCACAACCTACAAAAATTAAATGTCAAATCAAGGTTTCATATAAAACCTGATTTTATTTTAAATTACTTTTTTATTTTTATTTTTTTTATTCTTGTGCCCCTACCTGAGCATTTCTCAAGAGCTTCTGAATGGGGAATCACAGTGCGTGACTCTTTTTCAGGGATAAACAGCGGAGGAAACTCGGACCTCAGATCAAGTTCCCACACTCCAAGTTCAGGACCCTTATCTTTTCCATGAACATCACCACCAAGGTATGGCTCCTTTTCAGTTATTGTTTCTCTATCTTCTGCAAAAGTATCCAGGGTTCCCACATAAACATTGCAGTCCTCCACTGCTCGAATGGCCCAATTTCGAGCTGGACGACTACCCCAACAACAACGGTGCCCAACATGATCTAAGAGTAGTTCCCGTATTTCTACCTCATCCAGTACTTGCCTGTATAGATATATACAACACGGTTCAGCAAAATACGAAGTACATTAAAGTATTTCGACACTAGCAGCATAAGTATAAGAACATGATTTGGCTTCATAAAGGCCTCCATATGTTACTTTCAACCAGTGAAACATTGAGTGATCTTCCAAAGCCAACTGCTTTCAGATAGAAACATCAGTTCAGTTCTAAAATCTGGAAATCTTGCCCTAGGCACACTCTAAAGCTTATTTATTTGGTGCTAATTCCAATATATTATTATATATATATTACATTTCTTTTATCAACTATGATAGAATGCAGGAAGCAGATGATTCAATGCTAACCTTTGTCCATCTATAGCATTTTCTCTGAAATGCCCGTAATAAGCTTCCTGGGGATGGCCCACTACATGTTCTGCAACAAGATTGCTAACATAATTCAATAGAGAAGAACAACAAATATTTCCACATATATTGTATTAATGAGGGCAAGTAAAAATCTCATGATCAATGCAAAACCCATTCAAAAACTTCATCAAAATATAATTAGCTCCGCCAGTATTTTTTTTGCGAGTTTCCAATTACCACTGGGATAGAGTGGTTGTGGAGAAGGATAACTAAGCAGAGGGGCATGAAGAGATGGCGGGTAGATGTCGGAAGAGGCCGCTGCCGATCGAATTTCGTCGACGCTGACTTCGCTTCCGGCGAGGGACGCCGTCGGGATGGCGGAGCCTGCTCTTCCCACGTGCTCGTAAGAACTCCACCTGTCGCTATCTCTTTTCTCTGCTCCAATTCATCTCAAATGTATAAAAACGATACCGTTTAAGCAAAATTGGAGGGATTCGATGATGAAACTTGGGAATTTACCTGACGACAACAAAGGCTGCTCCATTTTAGCTGCTCTGAGAAATTCAATCGATGATTATTAGATGATCGAAGGCGTATGAGCTTATTAACAATTTCAAGGTTCTACCTTAATCAAGAAGGGAAGGCAGACTTAGCGTGGCCAGGTCTACGCTTCAGCTGGCAGTTTTTGGCTTTGAGGTAGTACAATAATTCAATAATTCAGTATTAATCGGTATAGTTTAACACTAATCGAGCCCAGTCCTTTTATCTTTTGATCCAGCTCAAATTCAGCCTAACATCTACAGTTCAGCCCAGTTCTAAATGGGCTTTCATAATAGCCCAGTTAGCTCATTAAATCCCCAGTTAAAATTAGGGTTACTGCGCTTTCTTCTCAGAGCATTTGGGGATTTCGACAGCAGCAATGGTGAAGGGGAGGCAAGGCGAGCGCGTGAGGCTCTACGTCCGCGGTACGATCCTCGGATACAAAAGGTAAACAAAAAGAAACAGCTATCTTCTTCTTCCTCCTCCCTCCGATCTTCACTTAGGCTGCGTTTGGCATAACGGAAACGGAAACCCGATGGCAGGTCGAAGTCGAACCAGTATCCAAACACGTCGCTGGTTCAGGTGGAGGGCGTGAACACGCAGGAGGAGGTGGCGTGGTACCAAGGGAAGAAACTGGCCTACATTTACAAAGCCAAGGTGAAGAAGAACGGCTCTCACTACCGCTGCATTTGGGGGAAAATCGCGCGCCCCCATGGAAACAGCGGCGTCGTTCGCGCCAAATTCAAGTCCAACCTACCCCCAAAATCCATGGTAAAATCAAGATGTTGTACTGTATAATGATGAAAATCAATTCAAACCTCCATTCTCAAGGAGATAAGCTTCATAAAATGATATAGGTTATACTCTCGATGAAGCTCATGATTAACTACTAATCTTCTTGTATACTTTATATGCGAAGGAACCAATCAACCTCTCACGATGAAGCTAGTTTAGAAACTTGCTCTAATTTGAAATCTAAGCAAAATGGCTTCCTCAATTTATGTTTATTAAATCATGCATTATTCATTTTGTAATCTTTTCTTGATTTGTTTGATTGTGAACAGGGAGCTAGAGTCAGGGTTTTTATGTATCCAAGCAACATTTGAAGTGATTGTAAGTAAAATTCCTGGCTTTTTTTTTTTATCTGATATTTGAATTTCAGTATTTTTTTTTAAATATTATGTAAATGTTAAACCAATTATGTAGCCTATATATATGTTCTTGTGGCTGTTTAATAAATTCTTATAGAAGGTTTCACCCCTTTACATCGTCATATATAACTTTGCATCTTCAAATCTTGAATATTTTCTTTGCATTAATATCCTATTAATTCATACATTATACATCTTTCAGCAGAGGAATGTGGAGCTCAAGGTGAAGTTCTAAGGCCAAGTTGCAATTTGAAGTTTTGTTTATGGAAAATTAGTATTTAAAGTTGTTATGTCGCCTTTTCGCTTATATTCGTGTATATCTCTTTTGCATTTGGACATTTAGAGGTGTTTGGCTAAACTTATTTGAAAGTACTTATAAACTCCAAGTGCTTTAAGATGTTTAAGGAATTTAAGTAGCTTATAAGTTGTGGAGTGTTGGATAAGTGAGCTTATAAGCTCTTTTATGACATAGTGATGTATTATGCAATGACCAAAAATAACATCTTTAATTTTCATTATTTTTTTAATTTATAACCATATATTATAAGTATGTATTATCATCAATTTTTTTTAATAAAATTTATAATCTCATCACCCATCCCCACCGACCGACCCACCTCCAACATTTCAATTTTGAAAATGTTATACACTCAAATTGATAAAAATTTAAACCAAATTTGAATTTTATAAAAATAATTCAAAAAAAATAAAAATTAGGGCTCTACATGTAGAAAAAGAAATTTTAAAAATTTGAAATTTGAAAAGAAATAAAATCTGGAGATGAAAATAAAATTAAAAAAAATGAATAGAAAATCTCATCTCTCCACGGCACCATTGCTGTTCTCTCCATTTCCCAGTCCTCCGAGAAAACTTCCGGCACCGCCGTTGCCATTGTTTGCCACCACCGCACATCACAAATCTGTTCATGCCGCACAAATCTGTTCATGCCGCACAAATCCGCCGCTGCCGTCGAAGCTTGTACACCTTTATCATAATTTTTTGTTAAATGTGAGAAGATTCACAGATTTTGATTTTTTAAAATAATTTGTTGGTGGTGCTCTGGCAGCGGTGGTGGTGGTGGTGGCGGCGGCGGCAGCGGCAGCGACTGGTGGTGGCAGTGAGTCGGTGGTTGATGGCAGCCGTCGATTGGCCGGTCGAACGCATCGAGAGTGAAATCATATTTTTAGAGAGAAACTGAGAGAGGGATGAAGAGGAGTCCGAAAATAACAAAAAATGGAAGAGGTAATTTCGTAATTTTATGCTACTAATGAAAATAAGCAAAAAATAAACTGAGGTGTAGGAGCTTTTTTTTGGAGAGCTTATAAGCTAATGTAGCTTATTTTTGCATCTTATAAGCTATTGACTAACTTATTTTGCCAAACACTTTTAAGTAGCTTATAAGCAGTCAAACAACTTATAAGCTTAGCCAAACACCCTCTTAGTCTTGGTGTTTTTTTCAAGAACATGTTTATTGAGATGGTATGCAGTATTTTCTCGCGAGTTTTTTGCTAGCCGTTTTTTTAACGACTTTCTGCACTCGAAGTATTTGTAATTACCACCACTCGAAATATTTTATACTTTACTTATATTCAACATCAACAAATGTCTCATCTTTGCGGTGTCAAAGAGAGTATATAGTAATATAGGCATTCTTAGTTATACAGTATTTCCGCAGATTTTAAAAATTTATTTTATTGTGTAGTGTTTACGAATAGATGATGCACGTACCGCTAATCAAGTGGAATATGAATTTTTAGTGAATAATTTGCACTTTAAGGTACAACCCAACTTTTGTTACTACAATAATACAGTACTCTACTAAAACTATCCAAAATTGAACCAGGTTACAGAATATGCATACTTTTTCTCTGAACACCGAGACATGAAAAATAGGATGAGTTGGTGGTATAAATATTTAAAATAAAAATTAATTATTTCAAATAAAAATTCTCGAGCCAAACAAGACTTCAAAACTAAGCCATTCCAAGGGCCCACGGTAGACTTGGTGGCCCTCGATGCATTAGAAGATTTGATCTTGAGTTAATCCTTTTTATATAAGTTTATCTTATTATACCATAATCACGACTATCGTTCTATTTCTGCGCGAAGATTAGATTTTGAATTTTCACGAGACTGCAATCCAGACGATTACTTTCTCTGCATATTTCACAATCCTAATTTCGTTTTCTGTGATGGATGGAAGGTGTTTGCCCAAGAAGGTAATCTCGAGCTCCTCTTTTCTCCTTCACAGTTGATTCTTGTTTTTGCTCGTTCTTGAATATATCTGACCATGAAATGGATCGAGATTTGTGTTGTGATTCCAAAAAGAAAAAGTAGCCTTAATTTCTGTTCTGGAGTTGATTTATGTTAATTTGTTGCTATTGCATTTTTTGATAGCGTGATAGAAAAGTCGAAGGCGAAGGCGAAGGCGAAGAAGTTGATGGGATAAGCGAGTTACCTAACGAAATCATCGTTTCCATACTCTCTTCCCTACCGTGGAAGAACGCTGCAGCTACTAGCGTTCTTTCTTCCCGTTGGTTAGATCTATGAAGTAATCGCTGTGATATATCCTTCCTACCGTTGAAGAAAGCCGCAGCCACTAGCGTTCTTTCTTCACGATGGTTGAATTCGTGGAACCAAACCCCTACTCTCAACTTCAGCTTCGACCCTATAGATTTGCCTCCTCAAACGAGAGAGGATATAACGAATGCCGGTAGGTGCAATTGCAAGTACATAGAGTTGGTAACCTCTGTTCTCCGATCGTACAAAGCCCCTCGCTTGAAACAATTCGGCATCTGTATGTACGTACACAGATCATCCCTGTCGGTAGTTAGGAAATGGCTCGAGTTTGTCTTTTCGCGACTGGTTGAGAGATTGGAACTGGACTTAACGAGGGACGAGCATGGTATCGCCCTCGAAGAATTGTTGAGAGAGAGCAGAGCAGAATATGTAGGGCTCCTCGTCTGTCTAAATCCCTCAAAATATTGTGTCTGAAGCATATTGAAGTGAGCGGTGAAGCTATTGAGTTGTTTCTAAGTGACTGCCCTCTGCTCGAGGATTTGATCATCGGTTATTCAGCTTTTGATATCTGATGTCGAGGTCCGTGGCTCTGGCACGACTCCCCTCATGTTAAAGCGCTTGGAGATATTCTGCTGCTGGGGAGGGAAATCCATAAGAGTCTCTGCTCCTAACCTTACTTGGATCACCTTCACGGACGAATCGGGGAAGCTGTTGCTCGAGAACGTCCCGAAACTTTCCGGGGCGCATTTCAGAGGAAGAGATATCCTTCCTGCGCTATCTTGCATCTCTTCCCATCTCTAACATCTCACAATTACACTCTGTTCTCAAGAGGTTAGCCACAAATGTGGATACAATCGCTCTTTCGTAGTTTTGTTTTGATATGTTAATTTACTCATGCTCCATTGTTTTTATAGGCGTTTTCAGTTCCTCAAATGCCTAACTTGAAGACGTTGCTCGTTCAATTTGATGGAAGAGTAGGGCAAAATTTAGTGGCAGCTACTGCTTTTATGTATGCTTCTCCTCTTCTTCAAGAGTTTGGATAGATCAGATCTATCCAAACTTCTCCGTCCCAAACCAAATTCGCCCCTTGTCTGAAATCGCTCTATGAGAGCTTTTTTCAGACGAGACGAGGGGTGCATTTGGTTTGGGACTGATGGAGTATATAATATTCGTAAACTAGGACTTATTTCTATATGGTTTGGTGTGTGCAGTTGAGGCATAAGTCGATGTATGTGGATAGACGACGGAATGTTGGAAGATTCCGGCACCGACATCTGAAAGTGTTTGAGATGGCAGGGTTAATTAAGTTAACCGGCGATCATGTGGAATTGGTGAATTACATATTGAATAATTGTGTGAAGCTTGAGAAAATCCTCTTTCTCCTCCAACTCCATTCTCTAATGGGGAAAGGATAAAAAAAGAAGCTGCTGCTAGGAACCGCGCCAACAAAAAAGCTTCGAGGCAAAATACCTAACCATATTCAACTACTTATAGTTTAGTTAGTTACCAATTACCATTCTTGTTTTTTACAGTTTAAATCCTTAGTTACTGTCACTAAATTTTGAAATTTTCTGTGGATTATTTATTTTATTTGTCGTCTTAATACGAAAAATAGGAATTGGTTAATTACCAGTAATTTGAATAGCTGATGGATCTGTATAAAGCTCATTTTTATTCGAATCAATGCGAAATTGTCTCAAATAAAAATCTCAAGCTAAGTCATTTCAAATCCCATAATACCAAAACTAGGGCCGATAGCCCACATGAATAATATTTCATCCATTTCGTCCAAAAAACTTTGTTTCTTGAATATATATGATTGCCCACATGAATAATACTCTTTCCATTTCGTTGAAAAAAAGATGTTTCATGAATATATGTGAGATATAAAATAAAGGAGAGAGTATTTCTTATAAATATTAATTGAATCTAAAATTTCAATTATTATTTACAACAAAAAAAAGGGGGGGGGGGATTAAACAGATTTAGTAAACAAGAAGGGTGTTGATGGGCCATTGATTCAGAATGGGGCCCATTACATGATCTCAAACCTACATAAACCCTAGTGGTGGTGGAGAGGCAATTCTTCATAATTTTTATTTAGAAATTGATTGAAGCTGAGATGGATGGAAAGTGTTTGGAATCCGACTCCAATTTTCACCACAAAAAGCCGGTAATTAATTAATATTTTTCTCTTTGAGAGTTGATTCTTGTTTAATTTTCGCTCGTTTGTGCTTTGGATTTTTAATAATTTTATTATACTACTATATTGAATGGTTGCTGTGTTTGATATATAGCGCGTCAATGGCGAGTTTGGTAGGCTAAGTGAGTTGCCTGAAGAGATTATAATCTTCATACTTTCTTTCCTGCCTTTGAGGGAATCTGCAAGAACCAGTGCCCTTTCTTCTAAATGGCGATATTTGTGGAAATACACACACAATCTCAACATCAACACTCATACTCTCCACTTGGACTCGCAAACCAGAGAGGAGATGTCTTGGTTGGAGAGGAGAAAGAAACCATGGAACCCAGAAAACTGCGAGTACATAAAACTGGTCGACTCTCTCCTCCAATCGCACAAATCCCCCTTGAAAGAACTGATCATCTCTTTCTACGCAAACAAAACAGCAGCTTCAAAACTCAATAACTGGCTCGAATTCGCCTTCTCGAGAGGAGTGGAGAGTTTGGAATTGGACTTGAAAGGTTACTTAGCAGAGCGCAAGGGAAAGGTTGCCCTTAAACACTTGCTACGTCCAACTCCAACTCCACCTCATATCTTTTCCCTCAACCTCAAGAGACTGTGCCTGAAAAGCTTGAAGGTGGGAGGCGAGGCTATAAAGTCGTTATTACGAAACTGCCCCTCGCTGGAGGAGCTGACGATATGTAACGCCATCCTGACGTCGCGCGTCGAGATCTGCGGCGTGGCGTTGAAGCGGTTGGTTGTTTTTAACTGCATTGACGGTTGGAAATTCGTGAGATTAATTTCTGCTCCAAACCTCACTTGGCTCAAGACCTACTGTCGATATGGGAAGCCGTTGTTTGAGAAAGATGTACCTAAGCTTCTCGAGGCGGAATTTATCATTCTATCGAAAAAATTCATTGGTGCAAAACCTTCTCCTTGCTGCATTTCCCAGTTGCAGACTCTCCACTTAACCCTCTCCTGTCCCAAGGTAGACGATTAGCTATAAGTATAACTACCTTAAGGGTCGGGTCGTTTGGTATCTATATATATCAGGTATGTGTATGAGAAGGAGTCAAGGAGGCATGGCATTTCTTCAGGTCGGAGTTTGAAGCTTCTGATGTGGGGTGAAAAAAGAGAAATGGTTGATATCAATAATATCGATATATGAGATATGAGTATATTAAAAATATCATTTTATACCCATATACTGATATATCAAGCACATGGTATGGGCATGAACCATTTTTAATACTCATAGTTGATATACGTATATGATACCAAATGACCGACCCCCGTAATTTTCTATATTATTTTTTGACTCATGCATAATTCATTTATGATTCATTAATTTTGTTCAGGTGTTTTCTGCAAATGGGCTTCCTCAAATGCCGAATTTGAAGAAGTTGCACCTTAAATTTCATGGAATAGTAAAGCGTGGACTCGAGCCTGTAACTGCTTTAATATGGGCTTTTCCTCTTCTTCAAGAATGCAGATTAGTGGTTGGTGACTTTCTTTCTTACCCATTCTCATTCTCTCTCCATCTGTAATAATTTCTCGTAACGAAGTTGTTAGTGTGTGCAGTTTCGGAGAATCTCAGGAGATCGAACTTCATCGATGGGAGTTGTAACAAATGTTGGAAGATCTGAGCACCGACATCTCAAAGTATTTGAGTTTGGAGGATTTCTTAGGGATGTAAGTGATCATATTGAATTAGTGATATACATTTTATATAATTGTGTTGCGCTTGAGAAAATAATCATCGGTCGTCTACCCTTGTCTCCAATTTCTGATCGAGTTCGTGATTTAAAAGGTGAGGTAGAAGCTACAAGAGACTACCTTAAGCTACAGCTTCAAGGCAAAGTGGCTCCCCATATTCACCTGCTTCTTCTTTAATTAACTCATCTTGTTGTTGTTGTTTTTTTTTTTTTTTTTTTTTTTTGTATAGTTGTTTATCATGAGTTTAAACCAAGATTAATTGTTAACTTGATTCCTCTTTTCGAGTTTTACTATTTATATTCACCCTATAGCCGTTGTTTATAAGTTTTTGTACTTGTGAAGAGATTTTGCAAGAATATTTGTCTAATTATTCCGAGTCTTTAACCATTCTCTTGAAGCTCATCCTCTTCATCATAAATGATCCGCCTAAAAACTAGTTTTGCACTCGCGCTATGCGCGGCAATAATTGATAATATAAAAAAAAATTGTAATACTATATTCATAAAAGAAATTATATGTCCCATTTAAAAATAATTATAATTCAATAGAGTTATATTGGTCTTCTGAATTGGAGACTACCATCGTCGTTGATTTAGTAAACAAATTTTATTATCACCCCCGTGTTAGCATCAATCGGTGGCATAAACAGAAGTGTTCACTATGAGCAGCACTGTGAGCGTTTCGTTTAATACAAACGCAGCGGAAAAACTATAAACCAACACAGGCCGTGGGTGAGCACTGAGGCACTCGTAGAGGCTTATTCTGCGAGCACCTCCTCAGGAACTGACGCGACGGAAAACGAAAATAAAAAGAACAAAATAAAACGAAGAAGATGGTTTTTCTGCAAGATATGTGAATAATATCTTGCAGATGCTTCAAGGCGAAACAAACACTATAATTCACGAAGAATTACAAACTAGAGTTGAAGAAAATATAATGAAAAACTACTAACACAATTGCTAGTATTACTCAACTACAAACTGCTATTTGGATCTCTCTAAGAACTCACTTATTTTCTCTTTCCCAAAAAACAACGTTAGTCTCTTCTCCAGATTCTCCAAGTATATACTTCTCCCAATCTTGCTCTTCACGTACTTCCTTTTGCACGATCGTGATGGAGTTAGTGGGAACGGTTTGTGTTGGTTAGGTTTTTTCACTCAACCCACAACTCCTTTAAGCCTATCTCCACGCATCCACATCTTCTAGAAACCCTAGCTGATATTAAGCTTCTTTATATGCAAAAGGCCCAAATACGACTTGGTCTTACTTAGCACACATCAGCCGCCACATAAGCTTGCTCATCAGCCACCTCATCAGCCATCCCATCACTCCCCCTTAGTCCAGCATGACACATGAAATAAATCCATGTAAACATATGTGAAGAAAGACAAAAACAAGAGTTGAAATCTAGGTCTAGATTCCAACACCCCGATCATATTATATTATTAATTATGTCCATTTAAAATTAAAATTGTCAAGAGTATGCTACCCTAAACTATTTTGGGATGGTATCCCATAACCCCAAAATTGTGGCCCAAAATTTAATTTTTACTATTTTTATATTATTTTTTTATAAAAATAAAAATATTATAATATAGTAAACCATAATAGACATATATAGGAAAATTTTTTTGATTTTTTTGACATTATATATTTTAGTTTTGAATTCATCAACTTTAATATACTAATAAAAGTGAAATTAAATGCTAAAAAATAATTATAAACCCTAATAGGAATGGATGAACCCTTGAAAATAATCATAAAATTAAACTAAATCATTATATAAAAAAATATTTATAAAAATACATAAAACTAGTAAAAATTGAATTATGGGACACCAGAATTGGGACGGAGGATCTCATGCCCTAAACTATTACTACATATGGAACAACATAAATAGTCAATTTAATTACTACTGTATAAGTTCCACTTCACTGCTAACGTAATTAAAAGTAAGATTTATTATATTATAGTTTCAATTACAAATAGTGAATATTTGGGTACAATTTATTTAAACAAAAAGGAACTGAAAATATAGATTACAAAATTCACAATTAAGATATTCATAGTTGAATAGCTTAATAAAAAAATTGCAGCCCGTATCATAATCTTCTAATTTTGCATTGCCATTGATAAGATTGCATAGCAATGTCTCCGAATCTTTGATATTTTGCTTCCCAGACCTTTTAATCTCTACCCTCAATCGGGTTCATATATAGTGAACGGGTCTTATCTTCATAGCCAATTTTTCATCGATCTTAATGTTTCATAAACACTCTCTGTGCCTTCACCATATATATTAACCTAAATCAAGAAAATAGCATATGATCAAAGTACTGTATAGGAAGAATGTATGCTCAAGAGTCGAGACAACTGAAATCCTACAGTAATGCACAATTTCATGTGACTATAATCATCGTTGCCAGTAAAGTAAAATTAACCTTAAACTTAAAAAGATCTAAACTACACATAAAAACTTTCCATAATCTAGCAATGAAGATAAAACAAATAAAAATTGAGAAAGTGCAATATTGCATGTAAACCAAATCGAAAAAATAAACACTTGTGAAATTGATTTAGTAGCTTCTATCTAGCAGCCTTGAAAACTTAAGCATCGGTCCACGTACCAATAAAACTACCAGCGTTCTTTCTTCCCGGTGGTTAGATCTATGGAAGCATTTACCTAATCACAATTTCGATAGGATTAGTAAGTTGCCTGATGAAGTCATCGCTGTGATATTATCCTTCCTAACATTGAAGAAAGCCGCAGCCACTTAGCGTCCTTTCTTCACGGTGATCGGGTTCGTGGAAACAAACCCCTAATCTCGACTTCAGCTTCGATCCCATAGATTTGCCTCCTCAAACGAGAGAGGATATAATGAATGCCGGTAGGTGCAAGTGCGAGTACATAGAGTTGGTAACCTCTGTTCTCCAATCGTACAAAGCCCCTCGCTTGAAACAATTCGGCATCTGTTTGTATGTACACAGATCATCTCTGTCGGTAGTCAGAAAATGGCTCGAGTTTGTCTTTTCGCGACAGGTTGAGAGATTGGAACTGGACTTAACGAGGGGCGAGCATGGTATCGCCCTCGAAGAGTTGTTGAGAGAGGGCAGAATATGCAGGCCTCCTCCTCTCTCTAAATCCCTCAAAATATTGTGTCTGAAGCATATTGAAGTGAGCTGATACGACCTTGGATAATTAATGGTTTAATTATTTGTTTTAGTTATTTAATTAAGACTTTGTATATTATTAGTTCGGGCTATCTGTTAAGCCCATAGATTAGGCCTATTATGTGCAGCAGTCTTAGATAGTAGTATAAATAGTTGTAAACTCTCATTATTTCGTATTCAAGTTTAATGATATTCAATTCTATGACCTTAGGGTTTAGATTAGGCTTCGCGTGATCGTGAAGATTAGGGCTTTTCACGAGCTTATCGTGGATTATCGATTCAGTTTTGCAGCAAGGTCGTATCATTCCCATCCCCTTCAAATCCACCTTGTCCTCAAGGTGGAACTCTTTATAAACTTCTTCAAGTGTATATAACTTTAACACACTTCCCCTTTGAGCCACGCGTAAAGGAAATAGCCGAAAACCAATTTGTGCATCTTGTAAGAAGAATGTATCCATAAATCATGCTTCTCAAATAACTTACAAGTTATATTTTGGTGTAAAGTAATGGAAACGTGTCAAGTAGAATAAGATGAAGGGCATAGCTTATAACAATGAATTTAGTTGGTTATTAGTATTATTTTAGGTTTGGTTTTCTTCTTTTTCTATTGGAGCTTAGCTTCATGGAACAATATATGTAAATTGAAATCTTGGATTATGAGAGATTAATTTATGTTATGAGAACTTATTTATATAATGAAATGTAATGGTTCTCTCTCTCTCTCTCAAAGTTGTTACTTTGGCGTGAACAGTTTCGGAAAACCTTAAAGGGTGCTTGATATGATGGAATGGAATGAGTGGAATGGAATGGAGGTAGAAGATCATGTAGAAGTCTACATAATTTCTACCTCCATTCCATTCCACCTCATTCCATTCCATCATACCAAGTAAGCCATAAGAGATCGAACTTCATCTACGGAAGTTGAAACAAATGTTGTAAGATTTGATCAGCACCGACATCTAAAAGTATTTGAGTTCGGAGGATTCCTTAGGGATGTTAGTGATCATATTGAATTAGTGAGATACATTCTATATATATAATTGTGTAGCGCATGAGAAAATAATCATCGGTCGTCTACTACCCTTGTTGTCTCCAAATTCTGGTCGAGTTCCTGGTTTAGAAGCTGAGGCACAAGCTACAAGAGACTACCTTAAGCAACAGCTTCAAGGCAAAGTGGCTCCCCAATCCCCATATTCACCTGCTTCTTGTTTAGTTATAACTCTTCTTGCTTTCTGTATAGTTGTTTATCATGAGTTTAAACCAAGATTAATTGTTAACTTGATTCCTCTTTTCGAGTTCTACTATTTATATTCACCCTCTAGCCGTTGTTTATAAGTTTTTGTACTTGTGAAGAGATTTTGCAAGAATATTTGTCTAATTATTCCGAGTCTTTGCGAAACAAATATGGTTGTCATCATTATTAATATTTGGCTTATAAATGTGGGATGAGATTAGAGCTGTCAAAAGTGGCCTAGCCCAACAGGCCGACCCGGCCTACCCGAGATTTAGGTAGGGCCCGGCTTTAGAAATAGAGGCCCAAAATTTCCCGGGCCTAAATAGCCCGGCCCAATGGGCCGCTGGGCTTTGTGGGCCATGGGCTAAAAAAGCCCGAAGCCCATGGCTTATTTGACCCGATATATTTATGTAGTATTTTTTATAGTTATATATATAATATATTATTCATAAATTGATGAAATATATGAAATTATTATTTTAGTTATAAATTATTTTGATATATAGCCTTTTAGGTAATTAATTTTATTCTAGAGGTTGATTATTTCATATTTTAATTTATAAAATTATAATATAATATTTTTTACTTTTGCTTTCAAAAATATGTTAACAATTAAATTGACCAACATGATAATAAATATATAAATTTTAAAATTTGTATTGTATTTTTTTAAAATAAAAATAAAATAAAAAAAGAGTTATGGGCCGGGTTGGCCCGACGGCCCGATAGCCCATATAGGGTTAGGTTGGGCTAGAGTTTTACGAGCCCGACTATTTTTGGGCCGGCTCGACCCGACCCTTTTTAGCGTACGTGGCCTGTTGGGCTAGGCTGGGCCGGCCCGACCCGGCCTCTTTGACAGCTCTAGATGAGATCCTCTATCTAAAAAATTGTGTCCTAATGGTGTCCCAAAATTTAATTTTTCATAGATTTATATTGTTTTTTATAAAAATAAAAATACTAGTAAATCATAATAGACATTTATAAGAAAAATTTTTTGATATTTTTTAAAATTATATACTTTAATTTTGAATTTATTAGTATAATATACTAATAAAAATAAAATTAAATGCTAAAAAATAATTATAAATGAGAATGGGTAAACCGTTGAAAATAAGCATAAAACTAAACTAAATCATTATAAAATAAATTTATTGAAAAAAATAAAACTAGTATAAATTAAATTTTGGAACACCATTTTAGTGATAGATAGGGATGGCAATCGGGTACGGCGGGCGCGGATAGTAGCTATCCATACACATACCCGCGAACAAAAGTTGTACCCATACCCGTACCCGTTACCCGCGACGGGTACAATCCGCCACCCATACCTGCTACTCGTCGGGTATCCGCGAACCCGCCACCCGTCGGGTACCCACTACCCGCGAACCATAATTTCACAAAATTCAAATCCATAAAACAAGTTTAATATTCAAAATTAACAAAAATCAAATTCACAAATATTAATCCACTTTCAATATCCAATAAACTTCAACTAAAGTTCAAATTTCAAATCTAAATAAAAGTATATTATTCCAACTCAACGGCTGAAAAAGAGCAAATTACATATTTATTAACATTCATTTAAAAAATATATATATTTATCAACATAAAAATAGTTAAATAATATATGAGTAATTTGCAGGTTCGCGGGTAATATCCGCGGGTATATTAACGAGTATTTTTAACGGGTATACGGGTTTCGCGGGTATGGATAGTAACTATCCATACCCATACCCGCGAACTAAATGGATAGTAAATCGTACCCATACCCGTACCCGCGGGTATGAAATCGCCTCAAACCCTCACCTATTAGGATCGGGTATCCGCGGGTACCGGGTACCCATGGGTAAATTGTCATCCCTACTGATAGAGGATCCCAAGTGCATAAATGTATCCAAATATATATATATATATATATATATATATATATATATATAGAGAAATGATATGCTACTCACCTCCCGGTGGGCACCTTCGTGGGCACCTCGTCGTTTTATCACGTTTGCATTGCTTTTTTTAATTTTAATTTTTATTCTATATTCTAGTATCTTAGAAATTAATTTACAAATCATAAAATCTAAAAAATACATAAAAATTAAAGCTCGATTTATTTATTACTCATTTTTTGAAGTTAAAATAAAAAATAACAAATTGAACATTGATTTTTTAGATTTTATGATTTGTAAATTAATTTCTAAGATACTAGAATATAGAATAAAAATAAAAATTAAAAAAAGCAATGCAAACGTGATAAAACGACGAGGTGCCCACGAAGGTGCCCACCGGGAGGTGAGTAGCATATCATTTCTCTATATATATATATATATATATATATATATAATAGCAAAATAAAGGTCAATCAATCTTGAATTTTCTTGATTATTTTGCTATATTTTCATAATTTTGCCTAATTAATCAATACTTTAATATACTAACTAATGTGTATCTTTAATTATTTTATAGTAATATATATCTTTAATATCTTATAATATATCTCAATAATTAAGGGGTGTAGCTCAATTGGTAGAGCATTCTTCACGCTTTAGAAAGGAACGGGGTTCGATTCCTCACACCTCCACTTAATTTTTTTAATTTTATTATTATTATTTTTTGAATAGGGTGGCGTGGCGTAAATAAATGAGAGTATGTTCAAAAATCAAAATACAAATCGAGTTAAATATTTAATAAGGCCCGCGATACGTACGCAAGGAAAATTATAGTCCCCTATAATGCTTTCGTCGTATAATATCTAACGGTAACAATATTTTATGAAGAATTTTGTAATGACTTACATTAGTTACATAACCAACTCTTTTTCTTTTCTTTTTTTTCTTTGAGAATACCAACTTTATGCTTTTTAGAATGATAAAATAAGTGGTACAAATGAATAATATGTAGTGAACCCACTACAGATTTGATGGAGATTGAGGAGAATTGCTGGAATTAGGGAAGATAGAGTAGAGAGAATTATACAGAGAGTAGAGAAATAGAGAGAGCTGAGAGAGAAATAGAAAGAATTGTAATTTCATTTCTTCTTTCCCTTGAAAGACAGGACTCACTCTTATACTAAGAGAACACTTACTTGGTGGAAAAGAAAACCAAAAGCGTTGGAAATAAAACGACAAACATGACTTAAACATAAATTGCAACAATTAAATAAAACTCCAACTAGCCCATTTAATCCCTTAACTCTGACGGCCCAACAACTCATTTGATAGCCCAATTATTTCCTTCAGCCCAGCCCTTTTCCTTTCTTTCCCTTTTTCTTCACCGATTTCAACTGCAATCCCTCTTCATCGTTCTTCTTCCAACACTTGCCCCTTTTCTTCAATCTTTTCAATTCCTCCGAATCACCACTCATGACATAATATTAGTATTGCGATTTGCCAAAATAGAAGTACAGTACTACAATTTTTTATTTATTTTTATATATTCGAATAATTCATCATGAACCATATTTGGTTAACTTTATGTAATTCATTGTTGGTTTTTATATATTGTTCAATCACGAAGCACCGTTCACGAAAGTTAATTGTTCACTTAGATCTCTAAAATCTATTTAGTTCCAAAAAGATAATTCACGTGATTCATCTACATTGTGTTTTGATCGGTAAGAAAACTCATTCATGTTACTGTCTATTTAAATAACTAGTTTGTATCATGTCGAAATTCGACGGGAATCACTAATTACTTTATAATATATTTTATAAATAAAAAGTTAAATAATATACATTCCTTTATAAGAAATTTGTCAATAATAAGTATTGATAATGATACATATTAAAATAATTTTAAAAACTTGTTGGCCAATGGACCACTTCAAAATTGGTTTTGTATCTAATATATTATGAAGTATCTTAACCTTATTGGCCAATGGTCAACTCAAAATCGATTTTGTATCTAGTTAATATATTGTCAAGTGTCTTAAATAAAAAAATATATTTTTTGTTACAAAAATTTGACAAATATATTTTAAATACTAATTGGTCAACGGACCACCTCAGAATGCTCATTTTGTGTCAATAAAATTTTAAAAATCATAGTTATCTACACATACTAAAAAAAAAAAAATTAAAAAACCCTAGTGGTCAATGGGCCACCTCAAAATTGATTTTGTGTCTAACTAATATATTGTCAAGTGTCTTAAATTAAAAAATATATTTTTTGTTACAAAAATTTGAAAATCATATTTCAAAAATTTATTGGTCAACGGGCCACATCAGAATGCTCAGTTTGTGTCAATAAAAATTTGACAATTATAGTTATGTACAAATACTAAAAGAAAAATTAAAAAAACTTATTGGTCAATAGGGTCACCTCAAAATTAATTTTGTGTCTAACTAATTTATTGTCAAGAGTTTTAAATTAATATATATATATATATATATATATATATATACAAAAATTTGACAATTATATTTTAAAAACTTATTGGCTAATGGGTCACCTCGAAATGCTCGTTTTGAGTCAATAAAAATTGACAATCATAAAAAACCAATCTTATTGGATTTGTCATGGAAATATATTTTAAAAAGATCTTATTTGGATATCTTAGGATCCACACGACTATGTGGAATAAAATTATTATTATTATTATTATTATTGATTTTAAAAGAACAAAATATATAGATTTTTAGATAAATATAGAATAGAGGATGTAAAGAGCGCCACGTAAGCATGCCGATCGACGTGGTGCTCCGAATCCGCAACAGAACTAATTTAAAATATATACCCAAAATACTAAACCCTACTAAAAAAAAACTAAACCCTACAAAAAAAAAAAATACTAAACCCTACTAAAAAAAAATACTAAACCCTATAAAAAAACTCAACACTAAGAATAATAAAGAAAAAAATGAAAAGCCAACATAAATGTTTGAGTCACCCTGTAAGCATACCGATCGACGTGGTGCTCCGAGTCCAGAACGAAACTAATTTAAAATATATACCCAAAATACTAAACTCTACCCAAAAAAAAAACTAAACCCTACAAAAAAAATACTAAACCCTACCAAAAAAAAAAAAAAAACTCAACCCTAAGAAATAATAAAGAAAAAAATAAAAAGCCAACATCATGTTGATTGTTGTAGTGCTCCGAATTTGCAACATAGTGGATATATATATTGTAAGCCTTAAATATTAATTAGTAATGTGGGGTAGTGGTTTAAGACATAGTCTATTATGTGGGAGGTCATAAGTTCGAATTCTCTCATTCTCATAAATAAATTTTTAAATTTGAGGCTCTATAATATAGATAAATTATTATAATTATAATAATTAATAATTAATATGTATAAATATATAAATTTTAGATAAATAAAAATGGTGGTCGTAGGTGATGCCACGTAAGCATATGAATTAATATGGTGCTCCGAATCCGCAACAGAATTAATAAGAGATAGATTTTTATGTTTTTTATTTAATTTCGACTGAATAGTAATGAAACATAGATCTATATATAGTTTTATGAGAGGGGAAATAATATACCTATGTGGGGATAATATACACAAATAATAACACAATTATAATTTTGTTGGTCCCGAAAGCAGCGAGTCACACACGTAGAGGAGGGGGGGGGTGAATACGTGAATGGAGAAGTGTTTAACTTCTCTTCGATTTTTCGGCCTCTTGCGAAGCGTGACGCTTTGAAAGTGTTTCACGCTTTCAAAGCTTCTTGCTTGGCGAGTGGTGCGGTGCGGAATGTGGTGAGCTATTATACTCGCTTTAGTTATCTTGCACTTAAAACAGTTTATCACTTAGAGTGAGTGTGTGTGTTATGGATAATCAAAGCATAAAGAATGTAAAGCGCATAACACAAGAGTTATAGTGGTTCGGAGGTTACGCTCCTACATCCACTCTTACCACCTTCACTCGGTGATGAACTTCACTCTCATCACCTTCACTCAGTGATAGAACTTCACTCAAATCTGTGAGTTTATGCGATAGGCTCTCACGAACCTATGAGTTTATACGATAGGCACTCATGAGCCTTACAACCTTTACAAACTAAACTCTCAAACTAGGTTTGGGTTTGGGTTTGTGTTCGTATAGTTTCCAACTAATGAGAAATCCTTTTACAATGAAGCATAATGTAGAAGACTAGGATTTCTCTCTAAGGCTTATAGATATAGAAGTTGAAGCCTTATGGATAAACTAGAAGGTTGAGATCCGAAGATCTTGTGGGAGAGATGTAGGATGGTTTCTACTTTGTTTGCTTGCTCTCTCTACCATATCGATTCATCTTTTACTATGTAGCTTGAACCTTCTATTTATAGTGAGGGAATGCAAATCTATCCGTTGGAAAGATAGATTGCGTGCACCGCTCACCATGTCCAATCCGAGTCAGATATTTTACTATTTAGTGCATAGTTTCTAGGGAAGTAGTTGTTGACTTTTTCATCCCTAGACCTGTGTATTCGGCGACTGGACGACACACCGTTCTTTTGAGCAATGCGGAGCGGACACGTGGTCTGGCAGCTATCGCATCTCAACTGCTTTGTCAGACGCTCTCTCTTTGACCACAAAGTGCGCTCTGGCCCAGAGAGACGCTTTGATCTGCTTTGACTTTACAGCTGAGGCGGCTAAGGGTGGAGACGCTTTGCTAAATGAAAGCGAGCTCCTTCACACTTAAACTAGGCATGCTCTTCGAGCTGTTCAGTCGCTCTGCTTTCATGCGGCTTTGTTGCAGACGCTTTGTTCTCAGGACTCGCTCTGGTCTGGAAGCACTTTGTACTGGAAGTGCGCTCCAACTTTCCTTTCAGTACGCGCTTCGGCTTTCCTTTTAGTTAGCTAAGGACGCTTTGCTTCTTGCCTTTGTACTTTGCTGCTCTGGTATCAGAGCAGCGGTTCTAACTGACCTCTGATTCTGAATACTGATAACGTGAAAGCGTTATAGTAGGTCTACCTGAACTGATCTTTCTAAAAATCTTGCATTTAAAACCTCACTCACTACATACTGCATTTGCTAAAAGATCTTCTAGTATGTCTACAGTGACGCTTCGAAGAATACCATCTCATAGTGAGGGGAAAGGAGCGAGGAAGCTTTGAAGAACGTGAAGATTTGAGTGATGTTCAAGTGGAAATACAAAGCCTTGACATCCAAAGCGCCATTCCACCACTTAGGTCTTAGGGAGTCTTAAGGAGTCTTAGCTTTAAAAATTGTAATAGTTGTTGCAGTTTTTAAAGCTTTGTATTTTACACCTGAATCTTTATTTGAGTTTCTGGCATCATCAAAAAGGGGGAAATTGTTAGGATATATATGTAAAGGGGAACTTGAATCAAGTTGATAATAAAAGAAGTGTTTTGATTCGATTCCAAAAACCCGAATTTTACTTAGAATATTTCCCTTATTATCTTTGATGAATCCAGTTCTAAAGTTACAATGTATATTTTAATGTATTAGAAGAACTCATCTGTTAAGGAGTTCTAGGTATTAAAATGTAACTTTAGAGTATCTAAGTGAGAGCGCTTAAAAAGAAGCTAAAGCGCCTGGCTAAAGGAAGAACAACGGAACGATTCAAAGACAGAACATTCAGACAAGCCAGAGCGTGCTTCCAAGGACGGAGCACTTGTAAGGAAGCATGCCGAAGCAGAAGCGAGAGCAGCAAAGTACAAAGGCAAGAAGCGAAGCGTCCTTAGCTAACTAAAAGGAAAGCCGAAGCGCATACTGAAAGGAAAGCCGGAGCGCACTTCCAGTACAAAGTGCTTCCAGACCAGAGCGAGTCCTGAGAACAAAACGTCTGCAACAAAGCCGCATGAAAGCAGAGCGACTGAACAGCTCGAAGAGCGTGCCTAGTTTAAGTGTGAAGGAGCTCGCTTTCATTTAGCAAAGCGTCTCCACCCTTAGCCAGACGCTTTAGCTTCTTTTTAAGCGCTCCCACTTAGATACTCTAAAGTTACATTTTAATACCTAGAACTCCTTAACAGATGAGTTCTTCTAATACATTAAAATATACATTGTAACTTTAGAACTGGATTCATTAAAGATAATAAGGGAAATATTCTAAGTAAAATTCGGGTTTTTGAAATCAAATCAAAACACTTCTTTTATTATCAACTTGATTCAAGTTCCCCCTTACATAAATATCCTAACAAATTTTATACAAAAACTACCCATATTTTCTATGTTGAGACTAAAATGCCCTCCCACTATCTAATTTCCCCCCAATTTTCTCCATCCCTTTCTTCAATTAACAGAACCGCACAAAAAATGTTTCCCCTCCCCCCATTACACAGAAACCCTACGCTCTCATTTCAAAAGCTTTCCCCATCCTAAATTCTTCTCAATTAACGACGACGATCGGACATCCGTAGCTCTCATCCGCCGTTGAAAAGCGCTACACTACCGTTGCTGATATGGCGCCGCGATGATCGAAGAGGCAGCGGCGAAATTTAACAGGCGACGCTGTTGTCCGACACGAACATCAAGAAGAAGAGCCGGCGTCGCCGGAGATGGAGCAACTGGAGAAAGTACAGCCCGGCGGCCACCCATTTACGGATTTGGAGGTATTATTTAGGGCTTTTTTTTAATTAAGAAACTCCTTTAGATTGTTTAGGGTTTTATGCGAGTGATTTGCGGTTGCATTTTTTGAATTTGGGACATAAAATGCAAGTTTTCTGGTTATCGAGAGGTTGCATAAATAAGTTAGGTTTTACAGAGAGGGATACACATTCATAGGAAAATAAATTGATGTGATTGTCAAATCTTGCGAATTAGTTGGCATGGATGAACAAAACTGAACCATTAATTGGCAAGTTCTGACAAAACTTGCCACCCCGGTGCTAAGAATTAATTGATTTGTTTGTTTGGTTTCAGTGGCTGCTGAGATTTACTAAAAATTGCTCATTAAGGGGTTATGATAATTGTTTGTGCTAGAGGTTAGACAAATTATTGGCAAGATTTACTAAATTAGTACCCACAAGAGTTACTAAATCTGCATTGGAAGACAAATTGATAAGATTTGAATTAAAACGCATAAATATTGTCAAGTTAATTTTTAGAAGTTAGATTTTTCAGAAAGAGTTACATAGTGTTGTTTTGCTTACCAGAATATGGTAATATTTGGTGTGATTGCAAAATCTTGCCAATCAGTTGGCAAGTATTGGCAAGAATGAACATAAGTTATCAATAAGTGGCAGGAACTGACAAAAATTGCCAAGTCGGTGCTAAAAAATAATTGATTTGTTTGTTTGTTTTGAGTGGCATTTGTTTTACTGCTAAAAAAATATAGAAAATAGGTTAGTAGTGTTCATTATTATGCTGAAATTTAAGTTTAATTGTTCATCAGGTTATGATGATTGTTTATGCTAGGGGTTAGGCAAATATCCTACCAAATTATTGGCTAATTTTTTGTAATATCCCGGATTTTCTTATTAAAATTTAGCTATTATTATTATTATTATTAGGATTTTTTTAAAAAAATTAAGCTTAAATTAATAATATATATATAGTGCTACGTATATAGTATATATATACTATGATAAATTTGTATCTATATAATATATTATTAAATTACTATACCTAGTTAATGTCAATTAGTATTTCAATATATACATATGTAATATACAGTACACGTATATTGTATGAGGGAAATATATACATTTATCTATCATGTCTATGTACTAATTAATTTATATAGCTATTGGTTTTGATTAAGATAAATGATCACAAGTTCGTATATATCTATTACGATTTACGCCACATGCATGATTTTTATTTGGTAGAAGATTACGTGGCTTTTCCTTGTTGATCTAGAGTGGTGACTAGGTTTGTATAGCATTGGTGACAAATTAATGTAGCCTTGATGAATAAGCAAGTAAACTACCCTATAAATACAACAAGATTGCTCGATCATA
Source organism: Mentha longifolia (assembly GCA_001642375.2). Taxonomy (NCBI): domain Eukaryota; kingdom Viridiplantae; phylum Streptophyta; class Magnoliopsida; order Lamiales; family Lamiaceae; genus Mentha; species Mentha longifolia. The sequence goes on from CM038117.1 coordinate 9,047,014, forward strand.
TTACATTCCCTCACTATTATATACTATTATACCTAATATAGTATATGAAATCCATTGCTCTCACCATCTATCTATTATATCTTTTAATATTGTGTCGAAACTATGGCCAAGTTAGAAAAGTCAAATTATTAGTATTAGAAATATCAAGAGGTCACGATAGAAGAGGATCCATAGCAATTAGAGATCAAGGGTTATTATCTTAAATTATCAGGTGAGGCTCTCTATACAAAGTATTATTTGAGTTATTAAGCTCTGATAAAATGAGATTATCCATGAAAATATTTTAATGTGTTATTACATGTTTAAGGCCCTTATAATGTATGCGATCGGGTCTTTCGGTTGGTCTAACACACTAATCGAGAGGCTGTGCGCACAGTTAGAAATCGTTGGGTTGATCACCAATTGATTCTAACTTGAGGGGAGAACCTCTGGATGAAATATTCCATTGTCTCCAAATCATGGCTCCATTTGAAAAGGGAAAAGGGATCCGGTTGTGGTAATGTCCCGGGATCAATATAAGAGTAACATGGTAATACGCATGTGTGCACAATCATGAAAAATGAGGTTTTGTGTGCATGAAGTAAATAATTTCAAAACCCTTCTATGTATACTTTATTATCATGGATATTCTTTTTATGATAAAATATTTTTGGCACAAGCCCACTGGGTACATTAGTACTCAGCCTGCAATTCATTTCCAAATGTTTTGCAGATTAAGGAGCTGGTGGAACAGGCGAAGCTGGAGAGGATTGTTGTTGTTGCTAATGTATAATAAAAGCTTCCGCTACGCCTATAAATAAAATCTCTATGTTTTCATACACCACGAGTTATATATAATATTACGGGTACTCAGACAAATCGGCCAGCATGGGTTGTTCAGCTTAGCCAACCCATAGTTTGAGCTGTATGTCCCGATCCTGTATTTAAATATTATATTATTTTATGTCTATGGGTATTCAGACACAGGCGGCCGGTACGGGCAGTATGATTTATCTACCCCGTTGTTCGTGCTGTGGGTCCCGATCCCGTATTTAATTTCTTAACAATAGGGTTAAATATCCCCAAGCCATGAGCCCCTTTCTATCCCCGCTTCTTAATTCCAATCCCTTGCCACGTCCCGGCATACGTGCCTTCCCTCGGGAATTGGGGCGTGACATTTTTGTGTTAGAAATTAAGTTTTTCACAAAGAGTTACATTTTTATTGATTCAATGTTGTTTTGCTTACCAAAATATGGTAATATTTGGGTGTCATTATCAAATCTAGCTAATTAGTTGGAAAAAATGAACTTAATTTAACAATTATTTGCAAGATTTGGTGTTTGAAATTATGTTTGTCAGAAAGAGTTACATAGACATTGATTCAATGTTGTTTTGCTTACCAAAATATGGTAATATTTGGTGTCATTGTCAAATCTTGCTAATTAGTTGGCAATCATGAACATAACTTAACAATCAATTGGAAAGAACTGACAAAACTTGGCAACTAGAGTTGTCGTTTATTGCTTATTACAATCTTTGTCTTATGTTTTGGCATTAGTTTTCTTAATAGTTTGTACAGTGGGAACTACAGTTCGGACCGGATACCGAAAGGGAGCAGAAGGTTTGTGACTCAGCCCTCTACTGTTTGAACAAAGTAGAGAAGATAATATCAAGAGCGTAAATTAAAAGGCTGTTGGGAAACCCAAAGAAAATTGCTGCATACCGTCACCATATCGCTTCAAGAATCTACGCTCATAGTACGGAAGCCTCAACAATCGATGCGATAATAACAAATATGTCATAGGTAGTATTACGTAGATTTTGTTAATGGTAGCTCAAACCCAAAAACATACTGTTTTGGTCCTTTTTTGGAATACTGTTGGCTTTTTTTGGTGGGGCGAAATCATAGTTATGTATCTATGGAACATGCAAGGAGGAAGTTATTTTTTGTATATGATTTGGGCAAGAAGTGATGCAATGCTTGCCATGAATATGTACGCATTGATACATTTCTTGCCATCTTAATGTTTGGTGGCAAGATATTAGTTTAGTTTCATATTTTTTGTCTATATAAAATTTAGGCATACTTCCAGAATATGCCGAGTTCTTACCAATGAGGATTATATAGTTGGTAAAATGATAACAAGTCGTTACTAAGTTGTTTGTAAAGAAACCAATAACAAGAGAATATATGACATTCGTCTAAAAACAAATACATATAAGTAGACGTTACCAATGTCAACCGTGTATTGGTAAGATGTTATGTAATCTTGCTACTGATGATTATAATTTGGTAAGATATTATGTAATCTTGCGAACGTTAATTACGCATATAAAAAATCCTTAATTACGACATCAATTTTTGGACACTATAATTACGTATATTGGCAAGTAATTGCAAAGGAATGCAAAAAATAAGAATAATAACATATAAGAAAAATATTGTCGGCTATCCAAATCACACATGTACAAAAATATGCATACGTTTTTAATAAAGTGACAACATAGTTGGGCCACAAAAACATTAGACATTACATAACAATGAAAAATGCGTAGCACTTGGCAAAAAATATTCAGTTGCTCTTCCAAACTCATCCGTGCATAACAATTAAGCTTGTTGCCATTGACTTCGAGAATATAAAGCAAGAAATGGTTAAAAATTTGTCAAATTAAGGTAAGATTTGGTGAAATTTACTTACCAACAGAAGGCAAGACAATGTCTAATATCTTACCATATTAATATACTTGGTAAGATATCGATGAAATCTTGTCATTCATGTTAATATAATTGGCAAGGTGTCGATAATTATCTATGGTTACTTTATACCAAATAACTTGGCAAGATATGGTACACTTCTTACCATCTATATGTATGATTTGATACATTTCTTGTCATCTATATGTATGAATATTAAGGTAATCCCAAGTTATATTGGTATATGATTAGGTAGTAAATGATACAATTATTACCATCTGTATGTATAAAGTGATACATTTCTTGCTATTTACCAAAATCTTACCAGTCATTTTTGTCAGATTGTAAAAAGTTGACTATATCTTGCCAAGCATTTGCAAACTAATAGACATGATGCAGATTGCTTGCCAATCAGGTATATTTGTACTCGGTTTATTTGGTATATCAAAATTATGAAGCATATAAAAATATGGCAATTCCTTACCAATTAGGTTTAGAAAGTTGGCAAAAATTTCGATAATTCTTATAGATGATGTGGCAAGAATTGACAAAATCTTTGCAAGAACTGCCATTTCTTGCTAATTATACTGTAAGGTTTTGTGTGTTTATTGTGATCTTTATCTTTGTTAAATGTGTTAGCAATCATACCATCAGATTTTGTGTAGTTGGTAAGATATCGATAAAATCTTGTCATTCATCGTAAGATAGTTGACAAGATGTCGATAACGCCTTGCCAAGTTATATGCAAAGAACGCAAGAACATGAGATTATGTGACATTCATGTGAAAGACAATACAAAGAAGGCAAGTAATGAAGATATTCTTACCATTCACGTTTAAATATTTGATATGTTATTGATGAAATCTTACCAAAATTAGTTACGCTATCAAATTCTTACAACTTATGAGAAAAAAACCCGATCAAAATCCACAAAATTCAAAATTGCAGTAAGAAAATGAATTAAGTCACCATTAACAATAAAATACCCTCTCCTCGGAACCATCCTTGAATTAAAAACATTTTTTTTATTGTTCTAGCATCTCAAAAAATTAACTTATAGCTCTTACTTACTGATGGCAAAAATGGTGAAACTCTAGATGACAGTAAATGGTTAACTTTTTGCTTTGATAAGGCAAGAAATTAGGTAATGTAACTACCAAGAAATTACGCCATTTCTTACCTACTGATGGTAAGAAATCGTTAGTTACTTGCCAACAGAAAGCAAGAAATTGAGTGATTTCTTAAATTAATCGAGATTGCAAGAACTATGCAACAAATGGCGCCTAATAGGTAAAATAGGGATCTCACCACACACCCACCCACACACACATTCATGCATAGATTACAGATATTAAGGAGAACTCAATTAAATAACAATTTACATAATAATTAAACTTGGTAAGTTAATAAAAATTAAATCATCCCAAACTTTCTTTATGCACAAACTATCACACAAGGTAAAAAGAAGTGAAAATAAAGCTCTATGATATTACTCTTCCCACTTCCATTAGGGCCGACCATATACTCAACACAAATTGAAAATGTACATAATAATGAACACTACACCTTCCTCAGAGAGAGAGAGAGAGAGAGAGAGAGAGAGAAAGGAGAGAAGCAAATCAAGCTCGATTTTGCAGAGGATGCTTCTCTGCCCGCTGCTGCAGTCGAGGTTGTAGGAGGTAGACTCGCCGAAAATGAAATCGAAGGAGAATGGGGCACGATTAGGGCTCCCGATTCTGACCACGTCCTCCTCCTCTTGATCTCCTCTTCCTTAGAGCGTCGATCTCCTTCTCACCTTCGCCGTCAACCTGCCACATCACCTCTGCCTGGGATTCCATAGCGACGCTCCACCAGAAGGTCGACACTGAGAGAGAGGGGAAATATGGAGAGAGAGAGAGGGGAAATATAGAGAGAGAGATCGCAGAGAGTCTGAGAGATGTAGAGAGTGAGAGATTGGAGAGAGAGAGGAGATAATAGATATTTAGAAAATATGGGGGCATTTTAGTCCTATAATTGAAAATATGGGTAGATTTTGTATAATGTTATAATTGTGTTAAAAATTGTATTTCTTATATGATAATAGGTAACTTGGGGTATTTCCTCTAGTTTTATCTATCTATACATGTACAAGTAGCAATATAAAGGTCAACCAATCTTAAATTTTCTTGATTACTAAATTCTCATAATTTTGCCTAATTAATCAATACTTTTAACTAATTAATATGTATATTTAATTTGATATATATCTTCAGTTATTTCGTAGTAATATCTTATAATATATCTCAATCTCCATATACATATCTTATATCTCCATATTATAATATATCTCTATATTATATTAGGATTAGAATAAACAAATTAAAGCATATATACACGAATAATTAATACAGTATCTTCCTAAACGAATTAAAGTCTTCCAATTATAAACACGTTCTTATTCGTTTAATATATTTGTTTAATGACATCACACATATGATATATTGAAATTATAATATATGTACGTTAATGTAGATTTAAGAAAATGACATTCAGAATTTTTAATGAATTCAACTATCACACAAATAATTATCACGGCTTATAATTTGTTAGTTGAGTAAGGACAGGCGGATGAAGAAGTGTATGACGGTACGAAATCGATTTTTCAGAAGATGACTTCATCGAAAGGAAAACTCATATATGATGGAGTAATCTTTAATCAACATTTAAAAGAATTAAAGGATGACTTAAATTGAAAATGAGTAAGACTATCCGAAAAATGTCAACTTTGCTCAATAATCACCTAAATGATGGACGGCTTGACATTCTATCATTCAATTATATCGAATGACGGACGGCTTTACGTTTAAATGAATATAACCATGCGAAAAAAAATTACACTTATCGACAAATTTTTTTAGAGCAACAAGAAACTTGATATGAAAAATACAACTAGTTGAAAAATTAATTTTAACCTTTGTATATACTCCCTCCGTCCCCCTTTAATTGTCCAGTTTGACTTATTGACTTTTTGGCACGCATTTCCATCGAGCCGGGAAACGAGTTATAAAATATAATTTTGAAGTATTGTTTCTTTTACGGGATACTATGAGTCAAACTGGACAATTGAAGGGGGACAGATGGAGTATCTCTTATGTCATGGGAACGGGCAGATGAAGAAGTGTATGACGGTGCTAAATCGATTTTTGAGAAGATAATCGACTTCATCGAAAGGAAAGCTCAATATTAAAAAAAATTAAAACATGACTTAAATCGAAAACAAGTAAAACTATTTAAGAAATGCCAACTTTCCTCAATAATCACCTAAATGATATCGAACGATGGGCAGCTTTGCATTGAAATAAATATAACCACGCGAAAAAATCCTACATCACAAAGACAATTTTTTTTCGAGACTAGCTACTTGAAAAATGTTATCAATAGTCAATTTATTGGTATATTAAAACATACAATTGACGACTTAACATTCAAAAGAACCACCCGAGAAACATGCCATCACATAATCTATTTTTCTCTTATAATGATCAACGGGCTGCTTCACATTCCAAAGGAGTAAAACCAATTGAGAAATGTCACACCTTGTTGATTTATATATTTTATTTTATTTTTCAAATTTAATTTAATGCTATTTTACCCCCAATGGATACAAGACTACTCCCCCCGTCTCGCTGAATGTGAGGCATTATTTATTCATATATGAGGTATATTTTAATAAAATGCCTCACTTTCTTAAAGATAAATAAATATATTATTATTTTTATTGAAAAAATACAATATAAAATGAGTCCCGTCGAATTTTGACGGGCGCTACACTAGTTTTTAGAATAGTAGTATTGTTAGGATTAGCTTGATCGCATGGAAACCCTCTATCCCTATTACAATGTGTCAATCATCTATCAAAATCGATTTTTTCTTAATTTTATTTCATCAATTTTTTAATATTATAATTCAATTTAACTTTATACTAATTGACTAGGGTTCACCAATCCAATTGATATTTCTTATGGTATTATTAGATGGAAATAGCCACTTTATTTTTTTAATATTTAATTTCAATTTTTTTAGTTAATAAATAAAAAAATGTTAAAAAATAATTATATATCTTAATTTAATTAATGAATTATTATTGGGCCGGTGAATTATACCTTGTCTACAATCAATTCCTACGAAATATAAATTTGAAAAGAGAAAAAACGTAGTAGCGTTACTTGGGGTTCAATTTAGGGTTTATCTGTGATGGAGGGAGAGTGTTCCCCGCGCAAAAAGGTAATCTCGATTCTTGTTTTTGCTCGTTCAAGATCGATGTGTGTCAGTGTGTGTTTAGATTAATTAATGTCGTAATTAATTAATTTCCTGGTAAAAAGAAAGACTTGATTCATGTTAATTTGTGGTTACCGCATTGTTTGATAGTGCGATAGGAGAGTCGAAGGCGAAGAAGAAGTTGATACGATAAGTGATTTGCCTAATGAAATCATCGTTTCCATACTCTCCTCCCTACCGTTGAAGGAAGCTGCAGCTACTAGCGTTCTTTCTTCCCGATGGTTTGATTTGTGGAAGTATGTATCAAATCTCAACTTTGACCCTAAGAATCTCAACAGAGATTGTGGATTTTTTTGTATTCATAGTAGTATTCATAATCGTACTCGGAAAGAATTACATGATGCTGAGTTTCGCAAGTATATAGAATTTGTGGACTCTGTTCTCGAATCGCATAAATCCACTTCCTTGAATAAACTCACAATCTCTTTGCATATGCACGCCTCACATCATAATCTAGTCACTAAATGGCTTGAGTATGTGGTTTCGAGAAAAGTTAAGAGTTTGGAATTCGACTTCGTTTGCGGAACGTCTTCGAATCAGGTTGTCCTCGAAAAGTTGTTGAGACAGAGCAGATTATTTCAGCCTCAAACTGATGTAACCTTGTTCAAATCCCTCGAAAGATTGTGCCTTAAGAATTTAAAAGTGAGTGGTGCAGCAGTCGAGTTGTTGCTGCGTAATTGCCCGGTTTTGGGGGAATTGGCGATCCATCACGCGCGGTTTACGTCTGATGTTGAGGTCTGTGGCACAACTGATCTCATGTTGAAGTCCTTGGATGTGTATTGTTGCAGAGGTGGAAACTTGATAAAGGTTTCTGCTCCGAATCTTGCTTGGATTCGGACCACCACATCGAAGGATTTGTTGCTTGATAATGTCCCAAAACTTGTTGGGGCAAATCTTACCTATAGTGGTAGAATCCCAGATGATGTTCAGCATTTTGCATACGCGCTAGGCTTTTCTCAGCTTAAATTTCTCAAATTAACTCTCAATGTTCCTAAGGTTAACTTACTACTTTTCTTTTCTTTTTTTTATTTTATTTGGTGGTTTTGTTTTGATTGTTATTTCTGCAGTTGCTTTTGGCTAATGGCATACCTCAAATGCCTAACTTGAAGAAGTTGGCCATTACATTTTCTGGGCTGTACACTCATTCCCTCCTGCCATTAACTGCTTTCTTATGGGCATCTCCTCGTCTTCGAGAATTCAGATTAAAGGTTTGGTTCACCTCTTCCATTTGCTTTATTTTCCTTGTTACTCTCTGCAACGTGCTTGGTAGTTTAAGATGTCAGTCGGTGTGTCTATGCAGTTTATGAAAGTAAGTCCCCGAGATGAAACCGAATCGATGCAAGCTATGTCGATTGTTGGAAGACCCCGGCACCGACACCTCAAATTGTTTGAGTTGAGAGGGTTCAACTTCCATGTGGATGCTGGTGCTCATATTAAACTAGTGAAGTACATTGTGGATAACTGTGTTGGGCTTGAGGAGATAATCATCGGAGGTTCGTCGATCACTAAGACTTCGTACGTTCCGGATTTCGAGAAACAAGTAGCGCAGTCAGAGTATGCTTTGGCTCGAGCCAAAGAACGCCTTCGGCTTGAAGGCGTAGTACCCCAACACATTCAACTGCATATATGTCAGTGTAAAGTAATAGAAGCGTGTCAAGTAGAATGAGATGAAGGGAGTAGCTTATAACAATGAATTTAGTTGATTATTAGTACTATTATTTTAGGTTTGGTTTTTTTCTTATTTTGTTGGAGCTTAGCTTCATGTAACGATATATGTGAATTGAAATCTTAGATTATGAGAGATTGATTTCTATTACAGTATGAGAACTTATTTATACAATGAAATGTAATGTGTTGATGATATGAATGCCAAATTATGATCATAGTAGTTTGGTAAAATTTTTACTAAGTGTGAAGTAATTTTTTTTTAAGAAACTAATTGTGAAGTAAAAAAACCATGATTTTATATTTCTAAAAAATAAGGTTTGATAAAACCAGCTCATTGAATTTGATTCACACATATGATTATAATCATTATGTTGATACATGTAAATTAATCAATACTCCATTAGGAAAAAAAAAAAAAAAAACTAGCCATAAATGTACAAATAAAAATCATTATTTTTATATAAGTGTGCCCTTTCATTACATATACTTAGACAATGTGTGAATTTACACACAATACGTGAATTTACATTTTAATTTCATTTATTAAGTACTACATCCGTCATTTTCAAGTAGTTACAATTTTTTTCAGCAATTTTTTCAAGCGTTTCCAAGCTTCTTGATGATGAATTTTAAAATAACTTTTTAAAGAATTCTTTCTTTTATGTTGTAGTATCCCGTAAAAGAAAGAATTCTTTAAAAATTTATTTTAAAATTTATCATCAAGACGCTCGAAAACGCTTTAAAAAATTGTTGAAAAAAATATAACAACTTGAAAAGAACGAAGGTAGTATTATTTTTTTAGCATCAACTTGTATATAAGTACTCCTTTCGTCCCACTTAAGTAGCTACATTTGTCATTTTCGTCTATTTCATTTATTAGCTATATTTTTTTTTTTGACAAAGAATATGCGGCTACAATTAACTCTCTCTACTTAGAATTGATTGTAGCTACATATTCCCTCTTGCCTTGATCTTTGTGCCAAAATGAAATTTAGCTATTAAGAGGAACATAGGAAGTATTGATTATTGAGGTAAAAGTGAAAAAAAATAGTTATTTTATTATCAAATTTCGAAATATGACATTTAAAAATAAACTAAAATAAAAGTCAATAATAAAACACTTAAAAACTGAGGAAGTATATTCTTTTTTATCGATTGAATCAAAGTATACCTCAAATCAATATTTTGAAAACCGGCCCGGACATCGAACCGGCCTCTTAATTGGGTCACCGGGTCACTGGTCCGACCGGTTGAACCGTTTTAAAAAATCCGGATGACCCGTGCATACTTAGTTTTTTTTTATATGTATGAATGTATTGATTAAAATACACAAATACTTAAATAAATATTGACATAATAAAAAAAATAATCAAATGTTTATGTAAATTTGTTAACCAATATGTGTTCAAAACCATGAAATTATATTATGTATATGAAAATAGTAATAAAAAAATAAAATTCGAACAAACATAAATAATGTGTATAAATTGTTTAATCTTATTTGTAATATAATAATCATTGTCAATATAAAAGTAATAGTCATAAAAATATTTAAATAAATTTTGCCTTTGAATCATTTAATAAATAATAAATGTTAAGTTATCATTGATTATTTCAATAATTTCGGTAATAGTTATATTTAATTATCATTGTAATGAACATTAATAATGAGTGGCCTAGTGATAATGACTTTAGTCTAAAGATGAGGAGGTAGTGAATTCAAATCTCATTTTACACAATTAAAATTAATTTTTATCAAAATGTATAAAAAACCGGTTTCCGGTTCGCCGGTTTTTCCAGGTTTGACCGGTCCGCACCGGGTCAACTTAAAGACCCGAAAACATGAGAACCGGACCGAGTAGCCGACTGGTTCGCGGTTAAACCGGTCGAACCGGCCGGTCCGGTTCGGGTTTAAAAACATTGCCTCAAATAGGAAAAGGAAAGAAAGGTATTGGAGAACAAATACAGTATATAAAAGCTGAAATGTTGATAAATATCACAAAAATGCCCTTTTACTGCCAAAAGCAACAGCCACATATCTAATGTGTAATTACCACATTACAATGATGGTTAATGCATTGATTAAATATTTGTCTATCATGTAAAACTAGGGATGTCAATCGGGCCAACCCGAGCGGGTTCGGATCAGCCCTGTCAGGTTGCGGGTTATTCGGTTCGGGTTGAATCGGGTTGAGTTTTTTTCGGGCTAGAAATTTTCAACCCTAACCCTAAACTTCAGGGCTCGGGCTAGCCCGTCGGGCCAAGAAGTTGACTATTTTTTTTATAATTATAATTTAATAAAAATAAATAATTCATGTTATACCATCTAAGCCACTTTATTTTGTATTATGTTAATCCAACTTGCATAATATAATAAGTAGCTTAATGAGATGTGAAGATATTTTTCTTTTAATGATTATATTAATTATTTTTTTTATTATGTGATGAAAAACAAAATAGAGAAAATATTATGATGAATACAACTTAGCATAGAAAATTGTAATATTTTTCACAAGTATTTGAATCAGACATAAATTTTAATATTTGAAACAAAGTAATAAAAATCAACACTTAATTAATAAACACTTTCGGGTCATCGGGCCAACCCGCCAAGCTGTCGTCGGGCTAGCCCTCTCGGGTTTCGGGCTCTTCGGTTCGGGCCATTCGGGTTGAAATTTTTTTCGGGTTAGAAATATTCAACCCTAACCCGCTTTTAGATCGGGTTACTCGGGCCAACCCGCGGGTTTCGGACTAAATTCACATCCCTATGTAAAACTATGGACTGAGACGTCACGGATTTTTAAAATAATATTTATGTAAGAATCCAATTAAATTCATCTCTATATTTTATTGCTCATTCTTTTCCTTATAATATTAACCGATTCAGGCCCCATGCATTGCACGGGCGAACATACTAGTAAAATAAAAATAAAAATAGTAATGCTAAATTAAAGTGAAAACATATAAATAAATGAACACAACGTTCCCAAACCCAAACCAAAATCCCTAAATTGAAAGAATAGAACCCTTCTTCCCCCATTCGCAATCCGCCGATTTCCCTTACCTCGCCCCCCTCTGTCCCCTGATCCCCGCATTGCGCCGCTGATATCGCCACCGCGCTTCAACTCCAAGCCCGATATCACTGTCGGTGCTCGCTCGCTATCCACGATTCTCCGCTAAGGTTAGTGCTCGAATCACCGCCGGTTCCTACTGCTTCCTCAATCATGACGGAACCGAGCTTATTAAGTTGCTAGTTTTTGTTCTCCTTCCCATGCGAGGTTTAGGGTTTAGTGATTGAAGGTTGATAACGCTAATCGAAGTCTCCTTCTCCTCAATCGTCTCTTGGTGTGGAATTTTATTCTGCAACTTTAACATAGGCTAAACTATAATTTAAGAATTTGAGTGGGTCGGGTTATTTTCCGCAGTTCTAATAGTAGTTGGTATGTAGAACGTGTAATGTATTAAGGAATCAGATACTACCAACGTGTTCAGTAACATGCTTTATATTCCAGAAGATGAAATATACCCGTTGAAGATTCTATATTGTGGAATTTTTCTTGCATATATAGTGCCCCTATGTATGTCTCAGGGTCTGATATCTCTCTCGTTCATGCAATGCTGGTCATTTTGTAGTTGAGATAAACTTTTTTCAGATGATATTCGCTAGGATGCAAGACGGCTCCTGTCGTCATTCTCAAACTTTTTGTGTTTTATATTTGTTAGATTCTACTTTGAAAGTTGTAATTAATTATGTTCCAGCAGTCAGTTTCTAAAGTGCGACAAATGCTACTTCTGAATCTTTGCAGAAATAAGAATCAAGCAGTGGTTGTTCATCTGAGTTGGAAAGCAAAACTGCAAGCACGCTGTAATTTATAGGGGAAAGATGCTGCAGATTCGGCTTAGCAAGCCAGCTAGTGAAACTGGTGCTACTGCAAAGCCTGTGGTTGTGGACACTGTAACAGTTGCATGCCCTGATCATCTTGTGTTAGCTGATCTTCCTGTGGCAAAGGGTTTGGGTACGGCATCTGCAACTGCTGTCACCAAGTCTGTTGGACGTAGGTCCCGTCGCCAGCTTGGCGAGCGTGTCCATTTTTGTGTTCGATGTGACTTTCCTGTTGCTATTTATGGGCGTCTGGTAAGTAACATTTACAGTCTTTGGCTGGTGTTTGAGTTTTTATATTACCTAATACCAAGCCTTGGCAGGATTTGATTGGTGCCTCGAGAAAATTGTGTATATCTTTCTTTATAGTTGTAATTGAGACCAAAAGCTAAATAAAATTGGATCTAAGCCTTTTACTTGGTGGAAAAATTTCATGTGAAATTTAGTCTGGATCTAAAATCTGAAGTATCAAAAAACATGCTTAATATCCATGTCACTTCCGGCGAGTCCTGTTTGCCACAATTTTTTTGTTGTTTATCTGTTTCTTTCTGGAGTTTTCAGGAGAAACACACACTACATGTGCCTATGCTGTGTTTGTGCTCGCTTGTTCTTATTGTATTGCTTTAAGATTTTATTATTGCCCCTTGTATATGGATACATTAGAAACTGGTGATCTGAAAAGTTAGTACATGTAGAATCATTCTCATTTTCTGTTCCAAGGATCATGTGGTCACCACTTAAACCTAAGTTTTAAGCACATCTAGACATTTTTATCTTATCTGGTTGATGCTATGATGAGAGGAGAGCTGAAGCGAGCTATTCTATAATTCTATGCATATATGTTTAACTAATATGCTGAGAGACTTATTTCATTGCAGAGCCCATGCGAGCATGCCTTCTGTTTGGACTGTGCCAGGACTCATTCTCTCTGCTACCTGTAAGAAATACTCTCTTATATGTCAAATTCCATTGCATAATAATGTTGCATTTTGTTGAGGATCCTAGATTTAATTGATACTGTCTTGTGTTCTCGTGAAGTCTTTCAAAACTATGGTATGTAGTCTGTATTAAAATCAAAGTTAATGATTTCATAGCTATCCTGTTTAACTAGAGAGAAGTACTCTTAGAAATAGAGCGTGTGAATAGTTGTAAAGTCTATGCTAATGGATTGGAGTTTCATTTGTTGGTCATCTGCCAGTATTTTGTGTATCGAAGGGAATTTCTCGCAAACTCTATCGTGAGTCTTAGGGAGGGCTCTGATGGTACTTTATTGACCTTGCTAATGATTTATTTCACTCTCTTTTCCATTCATCTTCTACAGTTGTGATGAACGCATTCAGAAGATCCAGACAATCAAAATGATGGAAGGAATCTTCATATGTGCAGCCCCTCACTGTCTCAAGTCCTTCTTAAAGAAGACTGAATTCGAGTTGCATATCAACGATGCCCATGCTGATCTTCTTCACCCCAACAGGGAAAAAGAACCGAATAATGAATCAGAAGCTATGAGTGCTAGGAAACCTTCAGCCTCCGATTCCACAGTTCAAGCGCCCCCACGGCCAGTTTTTTCTCCCCATTCAAGCTCCCAAGTTCATGAAGACAGAGCCCAGCTGCCTCAATCCAGAGAACAACCACCTTCAAAACCTGCTGTGCAGCCAAGGCCAACGCCGCCTCATCCATCAGAGCAGCACCCTGAAAATAGTAGTATTCTGTCACATCCCTACGACAGAGCTACTTCCCAAAATCACTTTCCTCAAGATTCAGGTCAGTTTCTTAGAAAGTAGCCTTGAATTTATTTATATCAGAATCTCATTTCTCTAACTCGCTACCTCTTATTTCTGTTACCAGTTAACCCAATTTCAGCTCCGCCCCAACCTCAATACAATTATCCTCCTTATGTAACTGATGGAACACAACAGTACTTCACTGCGCCATATGGAATTCCAAGACCAGATTCTGCACCAGAAGGCGGACCAGTACAGGGCTCGTTGCTAGGTTTCCCGCCAATAAATTTTCCACAAAATTATCCACAATGGAGCGCAGTGCCTGGTTCTGTTCCTTTGGAGCCTCCTATGGTATCTCAAGGGTCTACGGACAACTTCATGAACATCGATTCTCAAGGAAGAGGATTCTATCAGGTTGATTATGGACAAAATATGGGGATTTCCCCTTCGAATGCAAATAAGGGTTTTGAACAGAGACAGAGTGGGAATTTCGCTGATGGGAAAGGGATTTTAGCGCCACAACCAATGCATCTTCCTCCACCGCCTTCGGTTCCTCACCAGCAACGAGGCAGGTCGTACTCTGGTGAGGCGAATCATGATGGCCCACCGGGCTTCAGTTGGCCGGGCGAGAGGCGAGATGGCTTCGGAGGAGTCCAGGATTAAGCAAGCATACATTTTTGTAATATTTCTTCCAGTTAGGGGCATCTGATGCCATCTTTCATTGAGTTTTTATGTTCATTTGTAACAACAGTACTCAATCTTTTGCTTGTTTTATTTATGTTGGGAAGCTCACTCAAATTGTATATTCTTTTAGCTGGGCAAAACTCCCTAATAATACACACTATCAACTTCAGAATAACCTAAACTTTTAAAATCATAAAACTTTGTCTAAAAAGTAAATTGATAATAGGTACATCTCCGTAAACAGATTATCAAATAAGCTGTATACAAATTTCAGTGTCAATTTTGGCCACTTATAATTACTGGCAAATATTCACATTTAACTCAGAAAAATGGGATATAAATTACTCCTTTTGTATTATCATTTTATTTGACACGTTTACATTATTTTATACTCACATATACTACGTATATTAATTCAAGTTGAACATATATATTAATTCAAGTTGAACGATAGTGGAAGTAAACAATTTAGACAAGCAGCGCTATGAAACACAACCAATGTTCGCTAGTCGGGCGGTGGAGGGGACTAGCGCCTAGGTGGCTAGACATGAGCCTAGATGGAGCCTAGGTGGATTAGAAACACAATACTTATTTTTATTATTTTTATATTATTTCATCAATTAAAACTATATTAACATATATTATTCATGATTTTATTACCAAATTCATGATAAAACATGGAATATGATAATTAATACTCCCTCCGTCCCATTTCAATAGACCTGTTTTCCTAATTGGGTCGTCCCACACCAATTGACATATTTTCTAAAAGGGAAAGAATTATCCATTATTAATCACCCCATCATCCACTCATCCCTCAACACGTATCTCAATATAATTTAAATCCTAAAAGTTTAAATTATCATAACTTGCTCGTTTGTTTTCCGATTTTTATAATTTTTATGTCAAATTAAAGGTCTTGATATGATCTTTCATTTAAGATCAGTCATCAATATGATTTTATGCATTTATGATGATTTAATTTTAAAACAACTTGCATTAAAATATTAAACACTACACTTTATCTCTACACACACTCTCCTAAAATCTCATGCCGAAAAGAAACAAGCATATTTAAATGGAACGGAGGGAGTAGTTCAATTTAATAAATTTTATAATCCACAATAAATTTTTCTAACTTTCAACATAATATCAGAATGTATTGAATTATCACGTATATAGTTAACCTAATTAATGTAAGTATCGATCAATTCACCTAGAGACTAATTAAATTTTAATCTGACCAATGGTTAGAATGTCTAGACACATTTAACATTAGTCAGGACCGATGGGGTGCTGCTCTACCGCCTAGGTGGGGACTTTTAAACACTGAGCACAACATAGGAGCAATCGAGCCTAATGGCCCCAAAAAATTGCAGAAGAGCTCAGTTGAGTTCAGTGTTTGAACTTTGTCTTTTAGCATTTTGCTCTGGGTTTTAATGGCCGAAGACAAAGTAGCTGGCTGCTCCTTCAGCACCGAAACAGAGGTTGTTCTATTTAATATTTCTTTTAAAGAAGAAAAAATAGCATAGAAATCATCGAAAATAATAGAAATAATCTGTATTTTAATTCGTTCCTTGTAGTTTCAGTGAAAGAGCACAAATAAAACTCCAATCTGACGATCCTTCCTATGCTACGCCTTCCATATTAGTTTCTCTCTCCCTCACTATCCGCCTCTTCAATTGCTCTCATTTGCCTCTTTATGGCTGTACGATTCTTTCCGATTTCTAGCTGCATTCATTTTATTAGCTTGTTTTGTTTATTATAATCTTATTTCGCCTTCTTTTTTTGTTTCAAGAATCAGATTGCTTCAATGGTGAAGGTGTGAGCGAGTTCCGCTGCTCTGTTGATGATCTAATTCCAAATTTGCAGTTCGGATAAACTTAGGTGAGTAGACTGTGTTTCCAATGATTCAGTTGAATATTATGTGTTAATTTTTGCGTTGAAGAGGCAGTTGAGATAAATTGTTTTGAATTTTGCTTAATGGTGTTACATCTTTGTTAATGTCTGTTTATATGGAGCTGAGTTTGTTTTGAGTTATTTGCTTCTTCTTATTATGTGAATGAGTTTTTTCCATATTTATTACTCGAGTTAGCTGCATGTCCTCTTGTCTTAGTTCAGCAGTGGGAAAGTGTTCGTAGTGTTTATCAGCTTGTTTATTGGGATTTATCAAACCATGAAATTTTTAGCTTGCTGCGGCTGTTTGTACAAAGGCTAGAACTAGAGCAGAACGAGTTTCCAGCATTAAATAATCTAAGTCACATCCCAAGAACTGTGTTTACTGAAATTCACTAGGTATTTTATTAATTGGCTGCACCATCTTCCAGTTTCTGATATTTATCCTATTCTTTCTCTCTTGATAGCAGTTCACTAGATGGCTTCCATGAGCCAGTGTCCAACGTCATTTTCCGGAAATTTGTCTTCAAAGCATACTGCTTCTGATCTTCTTAGGAGCTCTAATAATGGTGTTTGTGGTGTACCACTGAGAACCCTTGGTAGGGCCCAACTAGGAGCGAAAAGGAGTGACTTCAGTATATCTGCAAAGGTTAGAAAAACGAAGAAGCATGAATATCCATGGCCAGAAGATCCAGACCTGAACGTGAAAGGTGGAGTTCTTACCCACTTGTCGCCTTTCAAACCTTTGAAAGAGAAGCCAAAGCCAGTTACTTTGGCTTTTGAGAAGCCTCTGATGGATCTCCAGAAAAAGATAATTGATGTATGATCGATTTTAATTTCCTTGATATATCTGTCAACATAAACTGCTAAATCCAAGAAAATGTTATTACTTGGTTATGCCCTTAATATGTTCTTAATGCAGGTTCAAAAGATGGCAAATGATACTGGTCTTGATTTCAGCGATCAAATAATTTCACTAGAGAATAAATATCAACAGGTATATTCTGTAAAAGATCATTTTTTCTTGTACTTGCGCATTACTTCACTACTGCACTATCATGATCTTAACTTAAGAAGCTAAGCTTTACTCATTTTCTTTTGTTTGCTATCCATTTTGTTCATTTATCACCATTCTGATTGCAGGCTTTGAAGGATCTCTACACGCATCTGACTCCTATACAACGTGTGAATATTGCACGACATCCTAACAGGCCAACATTTCTTGATCATATTTTTAATATTACTGAGAAGGTCTCACAATTTTTCTGCTCACATGCTTTTATCTACAAAGTTTTCAATATATTGGATACAATTATTGACACAGTGTCTATGTCCAGTTTGTAGAGCTCCATGGTGATCGAGCTGGATATGATGATCCTGCTGTAGTCACTGGACTTGGTACCATAAATGGCAGAAGCTATATGTTCATGGGCCATCAGAAGGGAAGGAACACGAAAGAGAATATTCAGCGCAACTTTGGGATGCCTACTCCTCATGGGTATGTGTATAGATCATGAATTTTCTCGTATTAAGTTCTTTTTTTTACATTAATAACGCAATGTGAAAAGGGCATCATGCAGGTACCCACATCTCTTTTTATATTAATTATAACCATGTGAAACTGCATATTGTGTTTCGAAAATCCATTTCCCAATGAGGATACTAATATGAACATGCTGGTGCCAACAGTTACAGGAAGGCCCTACGCATGATGTACTATGCTGATCACCATGGATTTCCGATTGTCACCTTTATTGACACTCCCGGGGCATATGCTGATCTTAAATCTGAAGAACTAGGACAAGTACTGTCTAGTTATTCTCTTATGCACATTCTTTGTTGGTCACAAATGTTCTTGAACCTAACTAATTCTTGTTCTTGTATATATAGGGAGAAGCAATTGCACAGAACCTTAGAACCATGTTTGGTCTGAAAGTACCAATTGTTTCTATTGTAATGGGCGAGGGTGGCTCTGGTGGAGCTCTGGCTATCGGTTGTGCTAACAAGCTGCTCATGCTTGAAAATGCAGTCTTCTACGTTGCCAGGTGCCTTTAACAATAATTTCATTATACCATGTATTTCTGAGATGCTTTACACGTTCATGATCAAGATACTATTGTAGGGATTAATTCATCATTCATGATTATAAATCTTTAGTCATGTATCCTTACAATTAAGTTGAAATCGTTAAATCAATTTGCTGCATCTTGACGTGTTCCTTTCGATCTCCATGTGATAGCCCTGAAGCATGTGCTGCAATCTTGTGGAAGACAGCAAAAGCTTCTCCGAAGGTGATTTAAAAAGGTCATATCTGGATTACATCTCAAGAAGAGATGGTTTGGTTATAACTTATCTACTTTTTCTTTCTTCCTTTCTTCTCTTCAGGCTGCTGAGAAACTAAAGATAACAGCAACTGAGTTAACCTAAGCTTCAGATTGCTGATGGCATCATACCTGTAATATCTTTCACCTTTTCCATTCTTTATGTGCAGATTTTTATTATTCAGTTTCTTCTAAATCAAGACAATGGTATAGAACTCTTTGGGCTGGAAAGTTTATTCGAAACATAAGGCTCTACATAAAGAATGATGCTAATACCTCCCATATAAGCACTATAGGGGTTACAGAACATTAGCTATCGACTTGTTATTACTTTAATGATATAATTGTTGCTTGTTATTTGTGTGGTCTATCTTGCCTTTATTAAGGTTTTAAAGCTCATATTCATATACAGGAACCTCTAGGAGGTGCTCATGCAGATCCTATTGGACTTCCCAACAGATAAAAACTGCAATTGTTGAATCAATGGATGTGAGTGGTGCTTCCCTTTCCATTTTAGCAAGTGTTTTATAGTGCGCGTGTTTGTTAGAAATCCAGAACTTAAAAGCATGCATGGAAATCTGCAGGAACTTGCTAAGATGGACACTGAAACACTTCTAAAACACAGGGCTCAAAAGTTCCGGAAAATCGGAGGATTCCAAGAAGGGATCCCTATTGATCCCAAAAGGAAGATCAACATGAAAAAGAAAGAAGAACCCATAGTTCAGGTGAGTAAGACTTCAGAGGTGGAGTTGAAGGATGAGATCGACAAACTGAAACAACAGATTTTAGAAGCCTCCAAATCCTCCACAGCATCCCCTGAGAGAGGGCTAAAGGAGATGATCGAGAAACTTAAGGTAGAGGTCGACTATGAATACGAGGAAGCTGCAAAAGCTCTAGGCATGCAGGACAAAATTTTGATGGTCCGTGAAGAGGTTGCAAAGTCGAGGAATGTTAATGATCAACTTGCACATCCTGCTTTGAAGGAAAAAATCGAACAATTGATGGTTGAATTCGAGGAAAGCCTTCCTTCAGCTCCCAACTACTCCAGCCTCGTGTATAAGCTTGATATGCTGAAAGAATTGTCAAAGGCTTTTGATCTCTCAAAGAAGAGTCCCGACAAAGATGGCTTGAAAAGTGAAATCAATAAGAGATTCAAGGAACTCGTGGAAAGGCCGGATGTTAAACAAAAGGTTGAAATACTCAAGGCTGAGATATCGAACTCAGGGGTAACAGATATTAGCTCAAAGCCAGAGCTAAATGAAAAGGTTATGAAGTTGAGCAAAGAGTTAGATTCAGAATTCAAAGATGTTCTTGAATCTCTAGGTTTGCATGTGGTCCCTTCTGAAGCCAAGGCAAAATTAGATGCTTTTAACAGAGAAGTAAAGATGACTATAGATGATGTAGTCAAGTCCTCGGATTTAAAAAACAAAATCGAGTTGCTAAAAGCAGAGGTGGCAAAAGCTGGAAGTACACCAGATGAAGATTCTAGAAGTAAGATCGAGGCCTTGGTTGAAGAAACGAAGCAAGCCATTGCCGAATCCGTAAACTCCACTAAATTGAAAGAGAAGCATGAATTGCTGGTGGCTGAAATGAGAGAAGCCACGGAATCTGAAGATGACCAGTCTAAGCTCCATGGCTCTCAAGTAAATGTCAATCTGGAAACCAGCCGCAGCTTTGTCTGACTGTAATAATGTAAGTGCACATTTTGTTATTTTCGACGCTCATGTCATTCTTTTTTTTTTGTGATAATAATGTTTCGAACATTTGGCCTAGCATTAGTCTACTAGCTTCGGTTGCTGGTTTTCACGGGATCCTTGTAATTTGATGAGGATTTGCTTCTTGATTTTGTATTTTCTTGGATGTTTCTTATAAACTATACATTACTTTGAAACATCTTGCATGATCTTCATGGGCACAAAGCATTTTATAAAATTTCAAGGATTGTACTTTTATGGCAGTCAATATCATTATTAGTAAATTACAGGAAACGGAACAGCCTTGGTTTAACATTAAGATTCAGTTGAATGTGGTGAGGTATCTTGCCTTGAAGCTGTTGTTTGGCGTAGTCCATAACAGCTTGTTCTGTTATTTTGCGCTGAAGCTGCTGTTGCTTGGCGTAGTTCATAAAAGCTTTTTTGCCTTGAAGCTGTTGTTCGGCATAGTCCATAACAGCTTGTTACCTCCCCGTGGTTTATCAAGCGAAGGACGAGGACAGAAGAAGGGTAGGCAACCAACAATTATCTTCTGCATCGCAATGCAGTTATCCGAGAAGTATGTCACCAATTCTATATGATCATCAAGCTCCCAACAAAACACTGTGAACTCAAAACACTTTGAGATGTTGGTTCGGACCTCTTTTGACATTCTTTGCAGCACGCGAACAGCTCGAATCTTCTGAGATCTCCCCAAGCTGAACAAAAGAAAAAGAACTTGCCGTTATATGTATGTACGCATGTGTGTTCTATGAAGAGAAAGAACAAAAACCTGTGGATTGTTTTCTCGTAATAAGATGCTGGTTCATGGACAGTGCTCATGTTGAATAGATAAGAGACATAGAATGAACTAAGAACAGGAGAAACAATATAAGGGAAAAAGTAGGAGGAGTGTGGCTGTTGGTATTAGCATAGGTAGGAAGAAAAACATGCTGTATATGACCCACATAATCCTGCAGCCATATAGCTGGCCTATGTTCCCTTTGACTCCTTCTTTAAGACAGGTAATGCAGGTACCTCCCCTCCCTACTTTGTGAACTTTCTTCTTCTGCTTCATCAAATTTTGGTGTCTGGACTTGATCTCCACTCTGACTTGATGAAGAGAAATCCTCCTCGTCTGATTCTTCTCCTGTAACTGGTACGGAGCATATTCTTCTTCAACAGGAGAAGAGAAAAGACAAGTAGCAGATAGGAATCTCACATCCCTTGATGTGAACAGCGTATGTGTTGTTAGATTATATAACAAGTAACCCTTATGAGAAGAATCATATCCAAAAAACACACATTTATCACTTCTGGAATCGAATTTACCTCTGTTAGGACTGAGATTTACTGAATAAGCCAAGCATCCAAAAGGCTTTAGGATACTTAAATCAGGAGGTGCTCCAAAAAGCATTGCAGGGTGTTTTTCAACCCAAGACTCTACTAGGCAGTCTATTGATCATCCATGTAGTTGTCATCAGTGGCGTAGCCAAATGAACCAAGGGGGCTAAAATATATATTTCAATACTAATATTTAAAAATTGTAAAAATACTAAAAATATAGTAAGTGAAAAAGAAAATTGAGGGGTGGCTCAAGCCTTCCCCAGTCCCCCTGGCTCCGCCCTTGGTTGTCATGATAGAGTAAGGCCAAAATTTGATAGGGAGTGAACTTTGAAACATCATAGCTCGCGCAGATGCCAAGAGGTTTCTATGCCACCCTTTAACAATGCCATTATGTTGTGGAGAGTCAATACAAGATTTTGATGTAATATGCCAAAGGACTCCAACATATACTTCACCTTGCTGTTAACAAATTCAGTTCCATTATCTGTTCTGAGCACTTTGATTACCTTTCCAAATTGAGTTTATACCATACGAATATACACTCCAGAATTTCACCAACTTGCTCCTTGGAATTGAGTAGATAAGTCCAAATGACCCTACATTGGTCTTCCACTATAGTTAACACATATTTTGTGTTACTGACATTCTCTACACCATAAGGTCCCCAATCATCCGCATCGATCATATCAAAGAGTGCTGCAGTCCTCTTGTTCATGACAGGAAAAGTATATCCACATTGCTTAGCTCTAATGCACACCTCACAATCTCCAATGGCTTTCATTACCGCGTCAGTAAATTTTCTAGAAATTCCTTCTGCATGTTTGAGTGTTGTCAAGGATGGATGTCCTAACAGTATGTGCCACTTCTCCAAAATTATTTCACTTGGATCAAAGAGATTACAAAAATGATTTTCCACACCAGTCTCAATCATATACAGGTTCTTAACCGGTTTTCCTATCCCCAATATCTTGTTTGATTCTTGTTTCTGAATTATGCAATGTGAGGAAAGAAATACACACTTCACTCCAGAGTCATGTACTAGTTGTGACACATACATTAGATTATGTGTAAAGCCAGGAATGAGAAGCACATCATTCAGATAAATGTCCTTGATGAGTCTTACATCTCCTGCATAGTTAACAGATTTAATTGTTCCATATGGCAAATGCACATTAATTGCTTTATCAAAATGATATGTTGATATCATCTTATCAATGTCACAACACACATGTGTGCTTGCTCCTGAATCTATGATCCACACTCTCTTTGTCATGCTAGGTACTACACTAAAAGCATAGTGTCCATCAAATGGAGTGTTGTTTTCTTTGTTATTAACCATATTTATATTAGAGGATGAACTATATTCCCTTGATCCCTATGTGCTAGAAAACTTACACATTTTGCAACTTCTGATTGTATCATCTTAATCATGTCTTGAGTAATAGCTATTCCCAAAAATCTACCTCCTTCTGATCTTCAGTCCATTTTTTCTTCCGTGTAATTCACTTTTTCATTATCTATATTCTCTTTCAGTCTCTTGTTATTAACCATATTTATATTAGAGGATGAACTATTCCCTTGATCCCTATGTGCTAGCCGACTCACACATTTTGCAACTTCTGATTGTATCATCTACTCATGTCTTGAGTAATAGTTATTACCATATTTCTACCTCCTTCTGATCTTCAGTCCATTTTTTCTTCCATGTAATTCACTTTCTCATTATCTATATTCTCTTTGTCTCTTGTACCAATCCGGATGCCCATGTAACTTGAAACACTCGAACACTTCATGCCCATTCTCTTGGCAATGTGTGCATCTCAGTCTTCTTCTCTCTTTCTTGGTCAATCTTCTCTTAACACCCCTTTGTTCATACCCCTGCACAGGACCTTTATTCTGATTATATCTTCCTACATGCATAGCCAGCTGTGGCTCAAATCCTTCTTTTCCTTCATCAATCATCATCTGATCTTTCACCTGTGCAATCATTCCATATGCCTTCTCAACACTAGGCAATGGCGCAATCAAGACTATCTGTTTCCTTGCCTGATCATATTCATCTCTTAATCCTACCAAAAACTGCATCAATCTCTGTTGTTCTATTCTTTCATAATACACCTCTCAGCTTCACATACACAATTAAGTGTAGGTAACAACATATCAAGTCCATTCCACAAAGCAGTTAGATTATTGAAGTACGTCAAAACATTTTGCTCTCCTTGCCTATAGCCAAATATTTTCCTCTGCAAACTATACACTTTAAGACCATTGTATCTTCCGAACCTTTTGTTTAGTGCGTCCCACAGTTTTTTAGTGGTATCCAAATGACTAAACGTACTAACTAGTTCCTTTGAAATTAAGTTTGTGATCCAGTTTGCAATCATACAATCAGTCTTAAGCCACCTTTTATAGTATCTACAAGTAGATCTAGACATGGGCGGATCCAGGATCCGATGGTAGGGTGGGCTGAAAAAGTAACTACTTCGACATATCATATTTCATATGTATATATTGAATGTTTTGAATTTCGGCGTAGGTTGCGCCCTGCAAGACTTCAATATGGAAACATAAAATAAAATTTATTAATAATTGAGTCTAAATTTTTATATTAAAAGAAATCTCTATAATTATAAATTAATTAGTAAATGCTCTATAGTCCATCTCTCATCTTGTTATCAAGTCTAAAGAAAGGTGGTATAAGCTATTGACAATAAACAGAACAAACTCTCTATTAATACGAGTATTATTATAATTTATTTCCATGAACAAGAGATGGTTAGAAAGTAAAACTTAAAATTCACATATTTCTTATAAATGTAATTTTACGGTAATCTAATTCTTAATCATTGGAAATAGTGAATTCACATTTTTTATTTTTGTATCATCAACAAAATTTGCTTTTCCAAATTATTGATATAGTTTGGACTTTTTGGAGGAAAAAAAATGTAACAAACACAAATCCAATTAATGTAGTATCTTATTTACCTAAAACTACTATGAGTATAAAAATGTAAAAGCATCATTCTTAAAAGTTATACTAAATCAAATAATTAAAAATAACAAATAAAAGTAAATTTTGGGTGTGAGATCTTTTATTTTCAAGCTTTTTTCATCTTTATATAAATTGGGCTGGGCTAGTGGGCTATAATTTTTTTTTGGGCTTTAACCATCTCTATACATAAATGAAAGTTTTGGGCCTGCACTGGGCTTAAGCCCAGTGCAGCTCACTCATAGATCCGCCAGTGGATCTAGATTCTGGAAGAGTTCCGTCTAGTAATTCTAGTTTACTTCGAGCTCCTAAAGCTCTCTTAATAGCACAACTCCACTGGAAGAAATTATTACCTGTCAACGGCGCCATTACGAGTTGCATCCCTGAATGATCGATCCGAAGGCTGCAGTCGAAGAATTTCTTCTATTTCACGCACTTCAAGTCTTGTATCATCATCGAACTGGTAAACTGAATCTCCATCATCATCCTCTGTTTCCTTTCCATTTTTTCCTCGAGGAACTGCCTCCTTCATCGTGGAACAGATCTCTGCAGATATTGAGTAAAGCTTATGAGCTAAGGAAACAACATTTTCATTTAACCAAACTTCAAAACTCCGAGTTACAATGTAATCTCCAATTTATAGTGAGCTAAGATAGTAAGTTTGTTAAGTATGCTTATTTAGACTAACTACAGAAGAATTACATCCATTAGATCAACAAGCTATCTACGATTGTGGGATATGATTACTCAGATTCAACTACTTTATGCCACCTGAGCGTGTTAAGTATGCTTATTTAGACTAACTACAGAAGAATTACATCCATTAGATCAACAAGCTATCTACGATTGTAGGATATGATCACTCGGATTCAACTACTTTATGCCACCTGAGCAACTTTGTTTACTTTGTTGTAGCCGATTCCACTTTTTATTGTTTAACTCCACCTCCATCAACACTAGCATCATTTAGATCTCTAAAGTAGTCCTAATTGCAATCAAACTTATGTTAAGAAGTTGCAATCAAACTTATGTAAATAAAATTTAAGTCTTTTTTTTTGTTAATACTAGCAAAAAGTTATGTGCATTCGCACATAAAAATAGCATTATGATTTATATTTGTAATTTATTTAAATTTAAAGTATATTTATATTTATTATTTTTAGCATAATTTTAAATTGAATATTGGAAATATTTTTTCAATAATATATGTAGTTTTAAGAGTGTCTATTTTTTACCCATTGCAAAATGAAGTCAAACACTGTTATTTATATTTCAAACCTACTTAAATAAGTGGTGATGATCTTTTGAGCATACATGCAAATTTGATTCAATAGTAACGATTTGTTAACTATAAACTTCTAGAAATTATTTACTTATGTGAATTAAGTTGAAATAATTTGCTTATGTGTGTATTAACTTATAGCAGTATATTATTAACTCAAAATGTGAATTAACTTATAAATTTTTTTAGTAGATAATATTGTTAAAAATGTATATTCGAGTTGAGATTATTCAGATGCTTCTAGTTTATTTATTTGAATGAATGGAAATTATGAATTGAGTTTTTTCTCGAAAATCGAGAGAATCGGAGTATGGACAAACTTGAAGTAGTGTGACGATATAATTATAAGACTACCATTATCGGTGCATGGTCGGTCTCCTGCCATGTCACATAATCAAAAAAAAAAATTAAAAAATGAGGTTGGTCTTCAAGGTCTCCATAATGCTGTTCGAACATGAAGGTCAAGTGAACCATGGTGTTCCATATACATGAAGATAATGATTTTTTATTTTAACTAATGGGTTTGTGCCACTTGTCAATTTTTAATTCGTCCGTCAATTTCTTATATAGATTTTTAGATAATTAACCATATCTTTTATATTTTTATTTAAAAAATAATAATAATTATGCCAAAATTCTTATTTTTTCATTCTCTATAAATAGAGACCAAACATGATATATTTTCACACACTTTCATATTCTCTCTAATTTTTCTCTACACTTGTAGTTTTCTTCATTTTCTTATGGATCCCGGTGATCATTCTTTATACAATTTTCAAAATTTCGATCCATCTCAAGATTACTATCCTAATTTTGAGAATTATCCTACTTCAGATGAATTTCCAAATGCTGATTTCGATATGAATTCTCAATTTTCACAAAATCCTACGAATTCTCCCATTCTTGAACATCAACATCTCCTCAAAATCTCCCCCAACAAACTTCAAATGCGCCATGTGGTTGGTCAGATGTAGAAGACGAAGCACTAATGTTTAAAGTGTAATTTTCATAATTTGTTTTAAGAATTTCATCTATTTTCGATTGTGTAATGTAATTTCCTAGCGTATTTTTTTTTATCACATTCGATTTTTTTATGGATATGAATTGCACAAATTTCTATTTATGTAATTATATTTTTGTTATAATTACTTATTCTTATATTTAAAAATAATTAAATAAATATATAAAATAATATTGTGTTTGGGTGTTTGGGTGGTCATTGATAAACTATCAAAAATAGGGATGGTTGGGTTGATGTAAATGAAGAGAGAGAAATTAATTAAATATTCAAAAAGTAGGGTGGTTGGGTGTTTGGGGTGGTTGCTGATAATGGTAGTCTAAGGCGAGGCAAGGTGGTCGTATCACTTATTTTGAAAAAATCAAGGGCATCTTAATTTCTTGACTCGACAACCATCTTTCAGCTAACCTAGCTTGCTCTGTCCCTCTTGACCAACAAGGGGTAGTATGGGAATATTCACATGTTGCCATTAGGCCCCGACTCACCTTCCGTGAGCGAACCTTGCATGGCTAGGAATCCTTATGTTTTCGGGGAACTTGATTCTCACCAATGTTCTAGCCAACACTCTCACTACACGTCGTAAATGTCACATTCCGATTTCGAAAGATTAATCAATAAATAAAAAGATGAATAATTGAAAATAAAAAATTTCTTAATCATGAAATATTTGCGATGATGATAATAATAATAATAATTATTATTATTATTATTATTATTATTGAAATTTAGGATACATGACATAAATTGAAACTCTAAATTTCGATGTTTAAATGACTCAGCTCGCAGTTAAAATGGGTTAAGAATATCCAAAACAAAATAAAGACGGTGAGATGGTGTATAAAATCCTGATTCATTTCAACATCAAATTAAAAATAAAGTGTACTTCATGTCACAAATTGAATTTTATTAAAGTTCAAGTTATTTAAAAGTAAAAAAAAATGTTTCAAAAAAAAAGTAAACAAAAAAAAATCCAATCACAATTAAAGTTTGAATTATAAATTACTCCGTACTATAAATAACCCCAAAAAAATACAGTAATAATTTTCGGCCATAATGTGGCCGGCCACACAGTGACATTTATTTTAATATATATAATTTATAAAATATTAAATTAAAAATTATAATTGGTACTTAAATATTTATAAGAGGTTATTCTTAATTATTTTAAATTTAATTATAAAAATATTTTTTCTCCCAAAAATTACTTCTTTTTTCTTAAATAAAAAAATAACAAATTATTTAAAGTAGTCATGATTATCAAAAAAAATTAAAGGGATAATTTGTTTAAAATACGTAAATTATACAACTTTTTGATCATAAAATCTATTTTTTTAACATATATATATACATATATATATATATATAATAGCAAAAGGTCGACCATGATTTTTAATTCTCATAATTTTACCTAATTAATCAATACTTTAATCTAATTAATATGTATCTTTAATTTGATATACATCTTTAATTATTGAAATAAGACCCCACATAATCAAAATTACTACTGTCCGATCTAAATTTAGATTGTGATCGAATATATTGGGAACGATATATATCGACAAAAGTTGAAGATGAAAACTAAGCAAATTAAAAGTCAAACTAAGCACAACAGCCACCCAAGCATAAATAGCAAAATAAAGGTTGATCAACCATGATTTTTCTTGATTATTTTGCTAAATTTTCATAATTTTGGTTAATTAATCAATATTTTAATATGATTAATATATATGTTTTCATAGAATTTCAATTTGAATAGAAGTCTCATAATTTAAATCATCTATATATACTCAATTATTTTTTTTATACTCAATCATTTATTATTATTATTATTATTATTATTATTATTATTATTATTATTATTATTATTATTATTATTATTATTATTATTATTATTTATTTAAATTGGTGTGAAATAGTTTACAAATATTATAATATATATATATATATATGGTATATGTGTGTTTATACGCATATATTTATACGTATAACTAAATTCTTATGGCAATAATTGATTAGTTATAGATAAAGCCTATTGAACTAATAGAAGAAAAAAAAAATGCCCATATTTTTTTATTTCCTTCCTTTATAGATAAAATAATACTATTATGGGAGTAAATATATACAGAGTACTAATTTATTTTAGAAATATTTAAAATTTTGAAAAGTTTAATTTTATGATTTTGTCTTATTAATAAATTGATTTTTGTTTAATTTATGATCTCAAATTGATTTTTGAGAGAGACAACTTCATCAATAGGAAAACTCAAACATGGAGTCATCTCAAATAAAATTTTACTAAGTTTATATACATGAAGAGAAAACAACTTCATTCACAGGAAAAGTTATATACCATGGAGTAATTCTTAATCAACATTTAAAAGAGTTAATAAACGACTTGAATTGAAAACGAGTAAACATATCCGAGAAATGTCAACTTTCCTTAACAATCATCTAATTGACTGGTGGCTTGACATTCTATCATTCAATATTTATATCAAATGACGGTTGGCTTTACGTTAAAATGAATATAACCACGCGACAAAATAATACCTCTAATTGAGTTTTTTATCTCTCCTAATCTGTTTTTGTATTACAATAATCAACGGGCTAACATTCAAAGTGAGTAAAACTAGCCGAGTAATGCTAGACCTCATTTATCTATTTTTTCAAATTCAGTTTGATGTTTTTTTTTTTTTTTTTTTTAATTTTTAGAATGGATCCTAACTGGCCTACATATAATCTTAAAATAAAAAAATTATATTCATCCTGACATTTAAATTCATTACAACTTTAAAAAAAATATCCTTGAAGTATTTTCAATTACATTAAACAACGACCGACTTAACATTTAAATTCAATTAAATTTCTTTAGAAATAACATATTTTCCTGATCTATTATTTTTTGTTTATGCAAACAACGAGTGACTTCAGAAATATTATATCTCTTGGCTTATTTTTGTATTTTGATAATCAATGGGAGGCATGACATTTAAATCGAGTATAACTTTAAAAAAAAAGTTATACTTATTTGCAATTGAATTAAACTACTTGAGAAATGACTTACGGGCGGCTTAACATTTCAGTTGAATTAAACTACTCGAGAAATTATATATTTTCCTGATCTAATTTTTTTGTTTATGCAAACAACGGGTGACTTCAAAAAATATTATATTTCTTAACCTTTTTTGGTATTTCGATAATCAACGGGAGGTATGACATTTAAATCGAGTATAACTTAAAAAAAAAATAAGTTCTAAAAAATATAAGTTCTACCTCTTTGCAATTAAATTAAACTATTTGAGAAATGACATATTTTTCTGACCTAATTTTTTGTTTAATGTAAATAGTGAGTGACTTCAAAAATATTATCTCTATTTACATGTTTTTGTATTTTGATAATTAACGGGCTCTTGACATTTAAATTCATTACAAGCTATAAAAAAGTTCTACTTCTTTGTAATTAAATGAACTACTCAAGAAATGACATATTTTTTTGACCTAATTTTTTGTTAATGTAAACAACGAGTGACTTCAGAAATATTATCTATCTTGAGCTATTCTTGTATCTTTGTATTTTCTATTTTCTATTCCTATTGGTTGGACTTATAATAACTTTCCCAATTGATTTACAAGTGTTTTATGAAAGTTAATCATATTACCTTTTTTTTAGAGAATCGATAGGATAACCCATGTACTAAAGAGTTAAAATAAATAAATAACTTGACATTTAAAATGAGCAGTTATCTAAGAAATATTACACCTAATTGACCTATTTTTCTAATAATTCGAGGAATATGTTACACCTCTTTATCCGATTTTTAAATTACATAGAACAATGAATGGCTTCATATTCAAAAAAAAATATAGCTACATGAGAAAATATTATCTCTCCTTTTAACCTATTTTTTATCATTTAAAAAAAAAAAAATGCTCACATTTTTCCCCTTATAAATTGCCGCAATATTATTATATATTTTACTTAAAAATTGTAAGTGATTTTGTCGAATTTCGACGGACGCTACATTAATCATTTAGAATTGAAAATATTTTTTAAAAACATTTTGAAAATTGTAAGTGATTTGTCGAATTTCGACAGGCGCTACAATTTTGAAAATATTTTTTAAAATTGTAAGATGCTCCCCTATTAACATTTTAAAAAATATAGAATTGAAAATATTTTTTTAATAAATTTTCAAAGTACTATCATTTTAAAATAAATAATTAAATATATATTTTTAATTTTTACTAAAAAAATTAGACCCGTCGAATTTCGACGGGCACATACTAGACAAATAAAAATTAAACGAGAAAGATGCTCCCTTGTTAACCCTTTAAAAACATATAGAGTTGAAAATATGTTTTAAAATAAAATTTTAAAGTACTACTATCATTTTGAAACAAATAATTAAATATATATTTTAATTTTAACTGAAAAATTAACCCGTCAAATTTCAACGGACACTACACTAGTATACATAAATTATTATATATAACTAATTAATATTAATTATGATGCATCACCCAAAAGAATATCGACCATTGTGGCTATATGATTATGACTCATGGAACAAATGTAAATATGAAAAAAATAGAAAAATAAAGGAAATAGAAAATTGATGTGGTTTTCTGTAAGTTCAATTCTGCTTCAAACTGTTCTATTTCACTCAGATCTTCAAAACCTCTCACTAGGGCTTTGACTACATACAATTCTTGGTCGTTTGCCCTAATTTTTTGCAATTTTCTGTCTCGAACAATTCAAATCCTGGAAGTTCTTGTTCTCAATTCATGAAAACTTGGAATTTTGCGGTTCTTAGTTTTCTTGTTTTCTCGGTATTGTGTTTGAGCTTCGATCATGGCGCATCTCAATCGGAGGAGGCTAAAAAGAACAAATTTCGAGAGCGCGAGGCCACTGATGATGCCCTTGGTTACCCCAATTTGTATGTTTTCCCCCTTAAATCTTATTAATGTCGATTGACATCTTTCATTTCAATATCATTTTGCGGTTTCAATTTCTGGCCGGTTTTTGTTGGTGATGGCGGAATTCGGTTGTTGGTGTATAGTGTTAATCAGTTGGAAGCAGATGCCTGGTTTTATTCTTGATTTATAGTCATTCTTTAAAGATTAAGTCATGCAACTTTCTTTAACTGTTCAGTGATGCATAAAATTTGATGGTTTAATATCTTTGTGTATAGTGATGAAGACGAGCTATTGAATACACAATGCCCTCGGCATTTGGAACTTAGGTGGCAGGCTGAAGTGAGTTCTAGCATATATGCAACTCCATTGATCGCAGATATTAACAGGTGATTGAAGTAATTGGATTAAGTTGTCCTTCGTTAATTGCATGTTAAAATTCGCGTTGCATGTTTGTTTGATTTCCCTTATAGATCATTGATGCCATGTAAAATCTCCTATGTTGGATTTAAGTGTTCAGATTGTAAAAAGGTTATATTTTTGACCAGGTGTGTGCGTGCTTTATATATCTGGGGTCTGGTCTATTTATTAGTATTTGTTTTTGACATCTGAATATTCATAGTTTTTCGTGTATAATTCAGTGATGGAAAGCTTGAAGTCGTAGTTCCTTCATTTGTGCATTACTTGGAAGTCCTTGAAGGATCTGATGGAGATAAATTACCAGGTAGTACCAATTCGTATAATTTTTTGTTTTATTTCGAAAAGAGCTTATGGTCTAATATCATATTGCATAATGATCCCTATACTCATAAGGAATGATTGATTATTCTATGATTGAACACTTTATCAGGATGGCCAGCTTTTCATCAGTCTACAGTCCACTCTAGTCCTCTTCTGTACGATATTGACAAGGATGGTGTTAGAGAAATTGCTTTAGCCACCTACAATGGTGAAGTGCTCTTTTTCAGGTGACTACTGTTCATGCTAGATGCTTCCCTTTTGCATGAAGTCAAAATAATCCTGACTGTGCTTATTCTCTTTCCTTTAATTAGAGTTTCAGGATACATGATGTCGGATAAACTGGAGATTCCAAGGTTGAAAGTTAAAAAGGATTGGCATGTTGGTTTGCATCCAGATCCTGTTGATCGTTCTCATCCGGATGTTCATGATGAACAATTGATCCAGGATGCTGTTACGGACTTATTAAGTGGTAAGTTCGTAGCTCTACCGTTTAAGCATCATTTAAATTTGATATTTGTTCAAGCAGCTTCTTTGAGATCCTAAATGTTCTAATTGTGATTGCAACGTTGCTTTGAAGAATGACTATGGTGATCTTGGGTACTTCAATAACAAATAGATGCTACCATCTGCCGACTTGTCCATATGAAATTGACTTCTTTATAGAATTCTACCAATTATTTGCAAGTATTACTATGTAGCATAGTGTGTCTCGACCGAGGCACGATATATACTGAATGACAATATAATAGCAACACCCAGTGGTGTAAGATGACCAATTGGAGAATCTTAAAGTTAGCTGTATGTAAATGGCGGGTTTGAGTTATACAGTGTGATGCTTAAGTTTGATCAGGCCGTTGCTATTATTCTAAAATATAAACAGTAGCGATAATAGTATTTCACTTGACTCAATGAAGATTTATGATGATGAGTGGGTCGTGGTAAGTGGGATAAGAATGGTATTACTCTTGGTTTATTGATATTTATCTCTTTTTTCCTGCTTTCTTGAGTGTATATTTGTAAATGTTCTCTAATTCGAATTAATTCTCAGAGCCCAATGGGAGTACGCTAGCAGCTAATACTATCCACTCCACAGAAAGTCATCATGACTCATCAAACAGCACAATCTCCTCTGATATTCAACACGATCAGGTTAATGGGAGCACAGTTGCACAAAATAGTTCCAACTCCACAGCAAGTGACCATGATTCATCTAATTCTACCCCAGAAGAAGTTCATCACGAGACGTCAAACAGCACAACCTCTTCTGAAGACAAAAAGAATGATAGTCCACCAGATGCAGAAATCAAGATGCCAACACAAGGAAAAAATGCATCTTCTGCTACTGGATCTGAGAAAGGTAGTGGTGAAGAAACTGGAAAGACTGCAAGAAGAAGGCTTCTTGAAGATAAAGATACCAAAGGCGATGAGGATGTTCATGCTGCAACTGTAGAAAATGAGGGAGGATTGGAAGCAGATGCTGATTCTTCATTCGAGTTGTTCAGAGAGAATGACGAGTTAGGTGATGAGTATAACTACGATTATGATGATTATGTTGATGAAAACTTGTGGGGAGAGGAGGAATGGACCGAAGCACAACATGAGAAATTGGAAGATTATGTTGACATAGATGCACATGTCTTGTGTACTCCAGTAAGTATAGTGGTTCTTGTAACTTATTCTTGTCTTCTTCTTTATTAGTTTGGATAACAGTATAAATTTTGCTTTTAATTAACTTCAGGTCATAGCAGACATAGATCACGATGGTGTGTTTGAGATGGTTGTTGCTGTTTCTTACTTCTTCGATCGCGAGTAAGTTTGTCTCTTCCTGTGAAGTATCTCTCGTATTTAATAATCTCTTCATGGTTTATTCAGCAAATAAATATTACTATTTTGAGCCTCTTTGGTGTATTTTAGCCAAATCTCTGTTGCGTTTGAGCATCTATTTTATTAAATGATCATCTGTAGATTTGTTAATAGGCTATTGATCAAAAGATATCAACGCAATCTCATTCGCTGTTGCTCAATATTCAAAGTTGCAACTTCCTCCTTTTCTGTTTCTTTTCTTTGAAGGGAAAGTTGCAACTTATGTGAAAGGCTTGTCTTGTAAATGATACGTATGAGATTCGAAATTGTGTCCTTATTTTGATATTTATGAAGTATGCAGAAACCCTTGCTTCTTTAGCCATTTGTTGTGTTTCTAATAAATTGCTACTAGTAGAACTGCATGTACGGGTATTTTCAGCTGATTTGTTTGAAGTTTGATAGGTATTACGACAATCCAGGACATTTGAAGGAACTTGGTGGTATTGATATCGGAAAATATGTTGCTGGTGGCATTGTGGTTTTCAACCTTGATACAAAGCAAGTTAAATGGAGTACACAATTG
Organism: Mentha longifolia; assembly: GCA_001642375.2. Taxonomy (NCBI): domain Eukaryota; kingdom Viridiplantae; phylum Streptophyta; class Magnoliopsida; order Lamiales; family Lamiaceae; genus Mentha; species Mentha longifolia. Next base: position 9,082,546 of record CM038117.1, read on the forward strand.
GATATGAGCACTGAAACTGGAAATTTCCGAGCCTATATATACTCTTCTCCTACAGTTGTTGATTTGGATGGTGATGGAAACTTGGACATTCTAGTTGGCACTTCTTTTGGCTTATTCTATGTCTTGGACCACAAAGGTGTGTTCTAGTATAATTGAATAACGTTTACAACAGTTTGTTAAGGCTTCCTGTATATGTGATCCTCACGAGTCGATTTATTGGGGGGGGGAAAAAAATCTTCAAGTAACTTGCACAGTATACAGAAAATGCTCTTAGTTTGCTAAAATGGCTAACTGGTAAATAGAGGTTCATTATTGCAAAAATGGAGATTGGAATGCTAACTTTTGTTCTTAATCACCATGGTCGAGATGCTATGGAGAGTATTCCTACTGTAATGTGTTTTATTATTGTCCAGTGTACTTACTGTTGCTAATTCGCTGATTCAGGCAAAGTTAGAGAAAAGTTTCCCCTTGAAATGGCTGAAATTCAAGGAGCAGTTATAGCAGCTGACATTAATGATGACGGGAAAATTGAATTAGTTACCGCTGATGTCCATGGAAATGTTGCTGCATGGACCCCGCAAGGAAAAGAAATTTGGGAACAACATGTTAAGAGCCTTGTTCCACAGGTAAATCTGTGATATCTCTACTCAGAATTATAGTTGCATAATTGTATTCAACCTATATAAGTACAATTCTTGAGCAATTACTTCGTATATCTACAGGGGCCCACAATTGGAGATGTAGATGGGGACGGTCACACTGATGTTGTTGTGCCAACTCTATCCGGAAATATATATGTTCTTAGTGGGAAGGATGGATCATTTGTAAGGCCATATCCTTATAGAACGCATGGGAGAGTAATGAATCAAGTTCTTCTAGTTGACCTGAAGAAACGTGGGGAGAAGCAGAAGGGGCTCACAATTGTTACTACTTCATTTGATGGGTATTTATACCTCATAGATGGACCCACATCATGTGCTGATGTTGTAGATATTGGTGAAACAGCGTAAGATAACTTGTGATGCTACCCTTTCATTGAACTAGTGCTATTTTATCAGGTTCGCCTAAAAAACAACTCTTGTTCTGTTACAGATATAGCATGGTTGTAGCTGACAATGTAGATGGTGGAGACGATCTTGATCTCATAGTTGCCACCATGAATGGAAATGTCTTCTGTTTTTCGACCCCTTCACCACATCACCCGCTCAAGGTAATAGCTGAATTTGCAGTTGTTGGCAGATACGGAGTATTATTTACTTTCTCTTACCAATGTTGTGATTATAGGCTTGGAGAACACCGAATCAAGGGAGAAATAATGTAGCACATCGTTATGATCGCGAAGGAATTCATGTTACTCCATCATCACGAGCTTTCAGAGACGAAGAAGGGAAACATTTCTGGGTTGAAGTCGAGATTGTGGACAGATACAGATTCCCATCTGGCTCCCAAGCACCTTATAATGTCACGGTATAAATACCCTGCCATTGAATACTCCTCGATTTTATTATTTTTGTCATCTATTTCTCAATCTTCTAAAGTCTTTCTTTTCTTAATCATAGATAAGTTTGATGGTTCCTGGTAATTACCAAGGAGAGAGAACTATCAAGCAAAACCAGATCATCGATCGCCCTGGGAAACACCATATTAAACTTCCAACAGTAAGTGTAAGAACAGCTGGAACTGTAATGGTGGAGATGGTTGACAAGAATGGAATCTATTTCTCAGACGACTTCTCGCTTACATTCCACATGTACTACTACAAACTGTTGAAATGGCTTCTTGTTCTTCCAATGCTCGGAATGTTTGGAATTCTGGTTATCTTGCGCCCACAAGAAGCCATGCCATTGCCATCATTTTCAAGGAACACTGACTTGTGATTTAGAGCTCGACAAGTGAATATCTGACACATACTTGGCATCATCAACTAGAAAGAAGTCGAAGAGAAGAGCGTGGTTTTGCAGAAACTCTTGGGAGGGTTCCATTGGCGAAAATCTGTCCGGGTATGTACATGGAGTTTTAAATTATCAAGATTTTTGCAAAGCCAATTTTCCTTGTTAGAAGTTGCCGATTGAATTTACATGTAGAAGGCGATGTTGTGACTGAGGAAATTCTTATCTTGTAAGGCATTGTTGCTCAGAAAATCTGATATATGTTAGCATATGAATTTTCGGAATTGATTATATGTCATCTGTTTTCTAGTCTGCTTTGTGTTTAGTTCTCTGTTTTCACTCTTCACTTGTATTTTTTTTCTGGTTACTTTAGTTTATTGTATTTTCTTGTATTAAAAATGGGATGCCATTTCAATTTTCAACAAAAAACATAGGAGTTCCACACCGATAAAAAGGTACTTATTTTCAAAACAAGAAACACATTCGAAATCATAAATAAGGTATTACAACAAAGTATTGTGGTAAAAAGGTAAAAAAAGAAAGATAAAAAGTCGAAACGATGAAGGTGAAAACTAATAGGGTTGCAGCACCGGCCTTTTACCTAACCTCTTGATTTCTCTATCCATTTGCCCAGAAACCATTAATCCAAACATCTTGTAATCACAGAGCAGAGACCAAAAGGGGTGCCCAAAAGTTGCAGGAACGTTTCCTTCCACGAAGAAATGACTGTACCAAGCCAAACCGTACCCGATCAACGGCACCGCTACCAAAAACCACAAATTGAACATCACTGAGTATATCAAACACAGAATACTGCAAAGGGTTCCGGCGAAATGCCACCGCCGCGTCGCCGGTTTCGAGTGCTGGCTCATGTAGAAGGGCCAGAATTCTTCCATGCTTCTGAAATTCGTGTCTTTCATGGCTGATTCGACCTGAGCCCAGTTGTCAAAATCGAATCTTTAGGGCGATTTGAGTGTTGGGGAAGGAACCCAGATCGTGAAGTTCGGACTTAGCTCAGCAAAATAGTGAATTCTCTGTGATGCCGGAGCTGTGAATTGATGGGAAATGAATTGAGAGAATTGGTGTTGGAGTTGGTGGTGATATTGAAGTGCAGATATTGTTTTGTTCTTGCGGAATAGATTAGTATTAATGGGATTGTGTGGTAGGGTGAGCTTGCTGCAAATCAATGATTGGCCCCCTCCACATCTAGCTTGTTTTATTCCCACTATTCAACTCTTTTTATCGTTTCTCTCTTTGCTTCTCTCTCTCCCCTCTCTTGTTCAAGACCAGCTGTGCACGTATTGTTTTCAACTTTGAGAAATTTTCAAGAAAATGGATTTCTTGTGTTTGTGATTGTGAGGGATATTTTGCAGTACTTGAATGCTATAAGCGACGAAATAGGCGTAGTATTACGTTTTATTTGGGTTGCAAAATGTTAGGAATTTGGCTTTTCAATACCGACTTTGATTCCATCATGTATTTAAACTTCGACGTAACAAAGAAAGAAAGTATTCTCTCCGTCCCACTTCTATATAACTAATTTTCTTTTAGGTATGTCTCATTCATATAGAATAATAGTAATTATTAAAAATAGAATTTTCAGCACAATTGTTCAAAAAATAAGAGATCTAATTTAATTAATTAACACACATTAATATATATTCAAATTAAAATAAATGCAAAAAAAAAAAACCTGAAAATAAAGTACTTATGAATAAAAAATAAATATAACATCTCTCATTATAATTTTCGTACCATAAAAGAAAAGCTTTATATAAGGGAGTACATACAATTTTGTTTGATAGAAATATAAGAGGTAAGATAATTACTAAGATTAGAAATCGAAAAGTTATCCAAAGAAGCATAAAAAAAAGAAAAACCTAATCATCACCACTCTCTATAAAGGTGGTTACAAATAAATCAACAACACCTACCACATTAGAAATTATAATGTTAAAATCAACAAGAAAAACATCTCCATCAAAACCTCAAGGTGAGGTTTATTCTTGATTCTAAATACTGGCTTTTGGCCATGAAGAATAATGATAAATAGAATGATTATGCAGTATACATATCTTTATACAATACATTTGAGTCTTTAAACTCCACATACCCCCCACTCCCAAAAAACAAAACAATAAATCAAGAAAAAAAAAATGGACACATTATACATTTGCTAAGAATATGAATATATCTACTTCTTCCTCTATATTATATGTTATATAGTATAGGAGATGTCGGTCCTAATCTAGAAGACTCTTTCTCCAGTAGCATAGAGATTCCAGAATATGGCTGTAGCAAAATAAAGACATGCTGTAAGAGTTAAGAATGCCTGAAATGAACCTATCCACTGCACGAAGAATCCCGTTCCGATTGTACTGATTATTGCCGCCAGTGTTCCTGCAGAATTCGATATCCCTGCAACAAAGACATCGGTCGTTAGGCATCATCTATCTACTGAGAGAATCATCGCTCGAGAGAATTAAGATTAGAGTGCATACCATGAAGAAACCCTGCACATTGTGGCGCGATATCCTGATAAAAACAGGCAGAGATCGATTTAGTTGTGCTCTTGAATGTAGAGTGGTGCTTTTTATGGAATGAAATCAGAATGAAATTTGGAGAATATTTTCGACAATGAGAATGAGTTTTCACAGTTGTAATACAATAGGAGGCAGTTGTCTTTCTACAGATTTCGTGTTGCTAATACGATTTTCCGGAAAGTGAAAAAGTGGGCATATGCTAGACTTGCAAACGAAATCTATTAATTGTGTACTAACCTGTCATTTCTAAAAATATGAGACATATATGAGAAAAAGGGCCATACTTTGGCTAGAAAGGAATATTTGCCGGAAAACTTACTTGCATGTTGAGTAGAAAGCCGGCTTGGCTGAAAGAGCTCAAACTCAAAGCTGCTGTTAAGAATATGGCTGCAATCGTAGGAGTCCGGACGTAGTTTAAGCAAAGCAATGCAATCCCGGGCCCAATGAAACCAATTGACTGTCAAAAGGGTTGAGTTAGGATAAGGATATTCAAGATAAACAATTAGCCTAATAGTGAACGAGCGAGTGTGTGTGGGATTTTGATCATGGACCGGAGGTAGTTAAATGGTACCTGCATGATTTTTCGAGCTGATGTGGTGGAATAACCCGATTTAATTAAGAAGTCAGAAGCTGTCCCAGCAATGTAGCCTGAGATTGCCATCGTTCCCCAAGGAACTGCACTGAACCAAGCTGCTTGCTTCAAGTTCACATCGAACACCTAACATTTTAAAGAGATTTTAGAAATATTAATATCATGAATCATACTGTCTTCCGTTACTAGAAATCGTGTAGAAATAGATGAAGTAAGGGTACTCACAGTTTTGAAATAGACAGGCATCCATGATAGAAGAACAAAGTAGCCCTGCATTGAAAAGGCTCATAATGTTAATCATAAGAATATCATTATTTCATTACCACAAGAATTTTAACTTAAAACTAGAATTGGAATGAGAAAATAAGCCAGACCCAATTATTTGTGATGTTAGCGAAGATTATTGCCCATGTTGGCATTTTGGATAAAAGAAGCCTTAGTGGTGGAGCTCCGCCTTTAATGGTAGAAGAATCGACTTTCCCAACTTGGATTAGACGCAATTCAGATTTACTGATTGAACTGCATTCTTGGGGATTGTTTGTGACCTTAAAACACCACGTAACCAACCAAAGAAGCCCAAGAGAAGTAAATAGCACAAAAGGGCCAGAAATTCCAATAGATGACATCAAAATCGGAGTTAAAACCAATCCCACTACATTCCCCAACTGGAATCCTCCCATAGATAATCCAACAGCAGTAGCTCGCTCGTGATTTGGAAACCATCTAATAGGAAAAACACAGTCAAGAGTTGAACATCCAAATGTATGAAATGAACTAAGATCAATTATGTAATTGTTACCTTGAGAGAAGGTGATTCATTGCAGGTAAAGCTACTCCTTCAGCCAGTCCAAAGAAAGCTCGGATAGCTAAGAGGCTAGTTGTCGAGTGATTTGCTGCCCATGGAGTGAGGAGAGTTGCCAGAGACCATAATGCAGCACCCCATGCAATTACTTTTTTCCCTCCATATTTGTCAACTAATGCTCCTCCAATGATGGAGGAAAACATGTATCCCCAAAGAAATGATGACTGTGCGAAGCATTCGTAAAATGTAATCAGAGAAGTACTGATTTAACTTGATTGCAAACAAGAAATATTGCATGTATACTTAAGCAACAGATTTGAGCTATTTATTTGGCAAAATACACGTTGAGGAACATTTTTTTTAAGAAAAACTTGATACAAAAGCAGCCTGATGCTCTGAGAACTCTCAAACCTTTTGCAACATGTTTCGTTGATTTTTTGAGGAAGTTAACTACCAAATGACTTTCTTGTTGAATAAAAGATTGAGACATATGTCAATGTCTATTACCTCGTAGTAAAATGTATTTCATCAATTCAAACAAGAAGTTATATCATTTGCCCTTCTAAATCAGTTAAATTAGTGAACATGCCACAGTAAAAGAAAGTATATTTGAGCTAATTTTTTTAGTAATTTCTCAATTTGTTGAAATCGTAATTTGCTGATGCAGAAAGTAGTCTCAGACTCTCATAACAGGGGCATAAGCTTGAAAACAAAATACTTCATAATTAGCCAACCTAGTTAGTCAAAGGTTAGTTTGAGCAGGCCCCCAACAATTTAATAATCCTAGACTTTTCAACTACTCAGAACAAGCCAAGCCCAAGATCCCAACTTAGATATTAGTTACAACTTTTCCTCTTTATTGTTAGAATTATTTATTCGTTAAACTCTAACAGCTAACACACACTACAGAGTCAGTTGGCAAAGTTCCAACAGCAAAAAATATTTTGAGTGGAACTTTCAAGAGTAATTTCATTCTCAACAGCAAGGATCGATTTCTTGCTTCTAAGTTAGAACATAACAAAGCTCACACACACACTCCATTATAGCTACATCCCTCCCTCTAATTAAAACAAAATCGCCCAACGTTGATCCTAATTAAGTCTCATTTCCCTTTGTTTGTTTATGAAAGCATTGTGTAGATAAATTTTAGCACACTAACATTACTTAAATCTCAACCATATGAGTATGGGAGGCCGATAATTTCACTTAAGTGGGGTTTGAATCTTTCACATCCGATTTCGAAAATCCTGCTTATGGAAATCCAGGCAAGCTCCACAAGAGCAATGATGGGGGTCCAAACCTTGCTTCAAGTTGCACCATTTTGTAACTATGAATACATAGGAATAGTATTCGATGATTGGATATAATTTATTCCACGACACACATAAAAATAATTCTAATTATTTGGCTTCCCTACCCTACCTACTTTTTGCCATCCAGAATTCAACTATTCACCATCATCAAAACATACACCTACCACCCTTATAGCCAAATAAACAGAGATTTATCAAATCCTGAATATCTAATTAGAAATTTGAATATCTGATTATATTATTAAATAATTGAGGTGCTGACTCATAATCTATGCGACCAGACGTTCACACACACAGCGTAAGACTTGGTCCCCTAAAAGACCAAAGAATATGTGGGGTTTGAAATTTTGAATAGAAACTTTAGAGATCTCATACACTTGAAGACTCAACAAACTACCACCCCTCGTTTCAACAACCACAAATTTACTTTCACATCCGAAACAAAACAAGCCACCAACCACCGAGATAGCTAACTTTCCAATTGTAACACTTACGATTCAATTCTTGATTTAGTTCAAAGAAAATTAGGAAATAACCAAGTTTCTATTTTTTGTCGGTCCCACTAACGAGACTCTAGCACCTACTTTGTTAAAACTAATTCGTTGCAAAAATTAACATAAAAATTGTTGCTTGATCCAAATTTTTCGAAGGGGAGTTTTGTAACTTGTTGCATGCCACATTTCACTCCAAAGATATAGTGAAAATCGAAAGAGTACCTGAACGATGCCCAAGAAAGAAGTGCTCCAGCCGTATTTAGAGGCGAGAGGAACGACGGCGACGGACATCACGACTCTATCTGCATTGCACAGACACATCACCGCCGCCACCAGCGCCACCACCTTAAACCTCTCCGCCACCGCAAACCCGCCTTCCTTCCGCCCCACAAACAGCCCCCTTTCTATCCCCTCCGCCGTGCACCTCGCCGGACCGCAGACCCTCCTCCGCTCCACCCCATTCTTCCCCAAGATCTCCCCGCTTCTCGCGCCAAAATCCAATCTTTCGCCGTACGCCGCCGACGAAGAGCCGCGCCATTTCTGAACTCGTAAATTCGGGAAGGAACGAGACACCGCGAAACCAACCGGGCCCGAATGGATAGCGGGCCGGCGAGAGGGCCTTGAAACGGCGAGCTGTATCTGTGACTTTAATGGCGCGACGGCTGCCATTGGAGGAGGCCTAGCTCTGCTTTCTTGAATAAGGCTATGAATTTTGCAGCTATATATAAACTAGTTACAATTAATGAACTGCACAAATCTTGAAAGAAAAATGGAAATATTTTTGGAGATTAAATAGTTAAATGGCACATAAAATAGGCACGAAAAAAAGGAGGGAGTTGAAGAGAAATGAGGAGAGGGTGGCGGAGTAGGTGAATTCGAGTTGGTAAGCTCCAAACCTTTGAAAGGGGAGTAGACTAATCAATAGTAATTTAGAACTAAATTATCTCTCTGACTTGATACTAGTAATAAATATTTTTCCCCTTAAAAAAAATAATTATTTTTTTTAAGCATAACATAAATTAATTTTATAAATAATGCAGTGAGTGAGACTTGAGGATGAAATTACTAATTAGCACTCTATATTGTTGTAGACTGTATAGGCGTGTTATTCACCGAACTTGTATTTATATTGATTTAACTATTTAGAACTTTATATTAATTCATTTGCAGTACCCACGTAATGTATATAATAAATATCGTGTTCAGATTAAAAAAAAAGAGAAACAAAAAAAATATAAAAATAAAAATAAATAAATATCGTGTCAATGACTCAAATCCTACGCATGTATATTTATATGATTTATGGAGTAATTCATAGTTAAAAAAAATGGAGTAATTCATAGTTCAAGATTTAGGAGTCCAATATCGAATTGTAGAAATATCATTTAATTCAAAACTATTTAAACATGATTTATCATTATTTTAATTCAAAACACGTAATTTCATTCGCAATTCATATATCATAGTATGCTCTAACCCTAACCCCCCCCCCCCCCCCAAAAAAAAAATTAAGGTCTTTTATAGTAAATTTTACTATTATTCTAACCGACACCGACAAATTCACTCGCGTTTTCCAACAAAAACAGCTTACTAATAAGAATATGTGTCGAGCATAAATCGAAGCGCAGAATTAATATTGTGCACATATATATGTGCGAAGTGGCGCTCAACATTGAGAAATTGTGGGAAGGATGCCACGTTTAATTTTTGCGACATTATTGATTACGGTAGTAAATGTAAATATATTCTCTCATTTTCCCATTTCAATTGTCACAAATAAATTGCCTATTTTTCCTTTAAAAAAATTATTATTTTAAAATTGTGAACTCCACCGCTTATTCTTTAATTTGAACTAGCACTAAGCAGCAAAATTAAATAGTACTAGTAGTAGAATTAGAGAGGTACGACTCGTGTGTAATTGTATCTATAATGTAAGTACAATAATTATATAGGAAAAATTCAGATCTTCCAAATCCTTAAATTTAGGGAATCATTTCTCATTTATCATGTGGCAAGGTTGACCTTAATTACAGTATATTATTAAAGAAAACCTTTGCATTATATGAGCATGAATCACCCTCGTGTTGTGTTTTAGCTTTGATGGTTTGGCCCTCCATTTATTCGTTAATTTTTTACTAGTAGAGAATGTAAAATAAATAAATAAACAAAAAATAGCATGATAATGGCACGTGCATTAGCCAATTGGAAGAGAGTTGATTAATATATATATATATATATATATATATATATATATCAACCACGATTTTTCTTGATTATTTTACTAAATTCTCATAGTTTTAGCTAATTAATCAATATTTTAATCTAATTAATATATATCTTTAATTTGATATATATCTTTAATTATTTCATAGTAATATATATTTTTAATTATTTCATAGTAATATTTATTATTCTGCCAATATTATCTTTTTAGTTTTTACAATTACAACAATCCCACGATTTTTCTTGATTATTTTGCTAAATTCTCATAATTTTGGCTAATTAATCAATATTTTAATCTAATTAATATATATCTTTAATTTGATATATATTTTTAATTATTCCATAGTAATATATATATATTTAATTATTTCATAGTAATGTTTATTATTTTGCCAATATTATCTTTTTAGTTTTTATAATTACAATATTTTTCTTGATTATTTTACTAAATTCTCATAGTTTTAGCTAATTAATCAATATTTTAATCTAATTAATATATATCTTTAATTTGATATATATCTTTAATTATTTCATAGCAATATATATTTTTAATTATTTCATAGTAATATTTATTATTCTGCCAATATTATCTTTTTAGTTTTTACAATTACAACAATCCCACGATTTTTCTTGATTATTTTGCTAAATTCTCATAATTTTGGCTAATTAATTAATATTTTAATCTAATTAATATATATCTTTAATTTGATATATATCTTTAATTATTCCATAGTAATATATATATATTTAATTATTTCATAGTAATGTTTATTATTTTGCCAATATTATCTTTTTAGTTTTTATAATTACAACAATCTCAATCTGTTTAAAACTTTGTCCGAGGTATATATATCGATAGATCAATTGTATATATATTACTTCCCTTTTTTTATTCTCTATTATTATTTTACAATTAATTAGTCAAAACGAAATCTTCCCCAATTAATTTCTATGATACGATTTTATTATTTTATTATTATTATTATTTTATTTCCATTCTACGATTTTAATTTGCTCTACTTATGAAAGTCCCTAGACTCAACCCATAGTCGAATTCAAGCAAAATTATAAATAAATAAAAAAATCAAAGTCAAATTCAACATATCACATATGAAGCTCTATTATTACGTGGATTATTATGCATTTTCCGTGATTATTTTCTTAAATTCTTATAATTTTACCTATTAATCAATAATTTAATCAATATATACCATATAATATAATATATCTCCATATATTAATAAAAAATTGTACATATACATATCTTATATTTTCATATTATATTATATTTCCGTATAATACTAGGATTCAAATAAATAAATTATCTATTTTATTTATATTCTACTGATCTATAATCCTTAATGCATTGTTATTTTTATGCTATCTAAATAAAACACAAACAATAATTGCAGTGAACAATATATGATTTCACTCCAAATGAATATTACTACTCAAGAAATTACAATCCTCACTAACCTAATCGACTTTCTCTGTCTACTACAACAAATACCGAAATAACGGGAAAATCGACAATCAAAATGAGTACAACTACCAAAAAAATCTCCTTGACCTATTTTCAATTATATCAAACAACGAGCAACTTAATATTTAAATTGAATTAAACTACTCCTAAATCAATCATCTAAATAATGGGCTGCTTACGGATTCTAATCCTACATGAAAATTCCTCTATTTTCGTGATTATTTAAATATCATAATTTACTTTATTAAATGATGGGCTACAACAAGCTTATAAATTAATAATTTTAGCTAATTAGATCCTACTTAATGCGTTGATGTGGAAATGCCACGTAGATAAAAAGAAATCCATTTAAGGTTGATTTTTTTTTTTTTTTGTAGGGTTATTTATTTATTTTTGGGCAGGGTTTGGTATTTTTTGGTAGGGTTTAGTTTCTTTTTAGGATTGAGTTTTTTTTGTTGGATTTAGTAGTTTTTTTTAGGGTTGAGTTTTTTTTTGTAGGGTTTAGTATTTAGGGTACTTTATTTGTTTACATGTATTCTGCAGCATTGATATTTCAACTAATTAAATCGACAAGCACACTTTTTCAATTAAATCAACAATGTACAAGCTTTTAAATTAATAATTTTAGTTAATTAAATTCTACTTAATGCGTTGATGTGGAAATGCCACGTAGATAATTTTTTCTATTTAGGGTTGAAATTTGTTGTTGTTGTTGTTGTTGTTTTTTTTTTTTTTTTTTTTTTTTTTTTTGTTTGTAGGGTTTACAACAAAAATATAGTATTAAAAATTAATTGCATTAAGAGGTAATATCTTTTAGTTATTATTAATACCGTAAATTGAGGTGTTTTTTTCCTTAAAGTTTATCTTTTGATGTTGCATTTGAATCTTATTTTATTATAATTATTGTTTCCAATATTAATAAGTTGTAAAATTGAGATTATTTTCGAATGGATATTTTTCATAAGAATAAACTATATTACATCCTTAAATTATAGTAATTGGTAAAATAGTTAGTTTCGAACAAAAAACTAACGTAGATATTAACTCAATGTAAATAGAATCAATAAAGTTCAAATTCGATTTGGCAACAATTTTTAATATGTGGAACAAACTCCAAAAAACTTGAATTTTATAGTCAAGTCCGTCCAAATTATTGGGAATTGAGATTACCAATCGGGGTGAACCTATAAAAAGAGTCATGTCAGTTTCAATTATCATACAACTCTGGGGATCGAAAACCTATCTAGATTTGTGTTTATTAATTTATTATTTTGTAAAAAAATATTAGTATATAGAAATATTTAAAGTTTTGAAAATTCTAATTCTATATTTTGTCTTATTAATCAATTATTTTTATTTAATTTATTGATCTCATATCGATTTTTGAGAGAGACGACTTCAGCATGAAACACAAATATAATAGAATCATTCAGTTTTATCCCATATAAACATTTAAAAGACTTCACATTAACAAAAGAATTATACTATTATGGTTTATAGTTTGTTAGTAGAGTAGGGACAGACAGATGAAGAAGCTTATATGAATAATGGTGCTAAATCGATTATTGAGAAAATGATTTCATCGATAGAAAAACTCAAATATGATGGAGTTATCCTTAATCAATATTTAAATGACGGCTGCTTAACATTCATCATTCAATTAAATCGAAGAACGGACACTTTACTTTAAATGAATATAACCACGCGAAAATATCTTATCTCTCATTGACCTTTTTTTTTCGACAACAGAATACTTGATATGAAAAATGTTACCCGTCGTCAACTTATTTCTATATTACAATGTATACTTCAAGGCTTAACATTCAAAATGAGTATAACTATACGAAAAATGAGACCTCACTTAATCTACTTTTCTATTACAATGATCAACGAGCAACTTGACATTCAAAATGAGTAAAACTAATCGAGAAATGTCACACCTCATTTGATCTTTTTTTTTTCTAATTTAGTTTAATTTTATTTTTTTTCGAATGGATCTAACAAACTATACTCTCAAAATAAATAATTATATTATTATTTTTCACAAGAAGTAAGCCCCGTCGAATTTCGACGGGCAGTAAACTAGTATATATATATATATACTAATAAATGTAGTTTAAGTTTTAGCCCCCACCACGTGCGAGGAGTGGCGTTGCTCACGCGCCGCCGCCAACCACGACCACCACCGTCACCGTTCAAAGTTCAAAACCCTCTGAATTCCCATAATTTTTGAGTCGTGGAGAATAATTGATAAACGGTGCCAGTCAATTAAAGGCGATGAATTCAATTTACTCTTCTATCATTTTTATTTTTTTACGAAGATTTATATGAAATTAAAAAATAAATTTATTCCATAATATTACTCGGACCTTATTTTGTATTGACAATCATTATATCATCCCAATTATGAATTTTTTTTTGTTTGAAACTAAAATTGGCCATTCTCAAAAAAAAAAAAAAAGGTTCAACCCCAATTTACGTGTGGGCTTTTTTATGGCTTAGGCCATATTTAGAAATTGGGCCTAAACTTATTACAACGCCAGAAAATTTCTAAATGGGCCCATTGTAATTAACACGTTCCGATCCATAAATAAATGAATAGTGCATTAACAGATTTCGGGCCCAAAGCGAAGATAAATGCAAAAAAAAAAAAAAGGCAATGTAATTAAGCATAATCAAAACTAAATTAGCGAAGCAAAGAATTTAGTCTTTTTATAAGTAGGCCCACTCTTTCTCTCTCCCTCACATCAACGATCCTCTTTATAAACCCAGAAAAAGGAAAAGCCGTGGCACTTAAGCAAAAGCCTCCTCTTTGCTCTTTGCCTTTCACCACTGGAAATTCACGCACGCAGTGATGATTTTCATGCATTTTATTAGTATTTAATCTGCAATAAATAACATGAGGAGGTGCATAGCTCATTTTTTTTCTTGTTTATTTGGAATATTTGTCAATCCCCAAGAATTATGCCATACGCATTTAGAAAATCTCAATTTGTCTGGTTTTAGTAACATGCCAAAATCTATATTCTTTATTGGGATTCTTGAACTGGGATTATATATTTATTCTGAGTTAATTAGTTAATCATATTATTATGAATTTGAGCGTGCTTATTCGGTGGAGCATATGAAGATTTCATTTAGATTTAATATGCTAAAAGTTATAATATCATTGCATTGGAATTTTCCACTTATTTTGGTTTATGGGTTTCAATCATGAGCCTTAGTTGCAGGCCTGTGGAATTAAATATTCTACCAAAAACTATTGTGTGTACGTTAAGAAGAAAAAAAAAAAAAAAACTTTAATCAATATTTAGGCTCCCAAAAGTCATATTTAATTGATTTCTTTTTAAATAGTGTAAATTGTGTATTGTTAATATGTATATTATATTCATAATGTGATCAAAATCGGATTGCCTAGAAATTGTCGTGACCATGGCTATTGTAGTGAACTTTACAAGATTAAAGATTTTAATTATTGAAAAAAAAAATTAACCAATTATTTGATAAACGCATTTGTGTGCTTTTCCCTTTATAGAGTAGGATTGAGACAAGGTTGTGATTAGTGAGAATTTGGTCCAAAATGAAGGCTTCTTTTATAGTGGGATATCACCCAACACAAACATACAAATATTCTTTATTAGACAAAATTCATTTGTGGGGTACATGATCTAAATCAAGGTTCTACTTTTTTTAATTAGTTTAAATGATTGAATGTTCTCTTATTTTTTCCACTGTAATTGCATCATATTATATTTTACACCCCTTTCACATCGTATATGTACGTATTAATTTGCTAGCTACCATCTATATTACGTGGGTATAAAATAATAAATATTATTCTTTGATTATTAAATATTTGGAAGTCCACTCACGTAGCATGTATCATATCCTACGACACTTTAATTATAATGAGGTAAAGAGAAAAGATAAATCATGGTACCAATTAGAGGCATATAACATGGAGAATAAGTTGGGGATACGAATATTATGATTGTGATTATGGTTAATAATTATTTAGTCCCTTAATTTTAAAAACACAATTATTAGATATAATGGCAGCCGAGAAATTTGTGACATTGGGGCGCACGCGTGAGCTTGATTTCTTGATTATTTCCTTCACAAAACTCTAAATTTTGGAATTGCAATATTAGCTTTTCAATTAAATAATCATTATTTAAAATTAAAAAAAAATCATATAGTTTGCATTGTCATCAAATGAAAGTATGAAACAGACCATTAATTGAATTACAGAATGCAGAGCAGACAAGAAAGAGATGAATAGTGCAACCCATTTTCGTTTTATTGTATTTAAAAATCGAAATTAATTATATGAGCAAAATTTCTCTCTGAATATCCATACTTTAAAGTATTTCACAAAATACAATACATATGTCTATACTTTATTCGATTTCATTTAATTGTTTCTACGTACTGTAGTATGTCATAACTTACAGAGAAAAAAGAATAGTTTATAGAGACCAAAAATAAACAAACATTGTCATAGATTCATGCAAGGAAACTTACTGTAGCGCCTGCTCTACACCATAGTCATAGAAACTAGCAAAACTGCAAAAGAGAACTACTAAATCTTATTCAAAGATATTCTCATGAATTTTTATACAAATGAATAATTTTAGTACTATTATTCTAATCCGTGCATGCGGTTTCCCGAGTTAACATTAACATGAAGAACAAGTACGTAACATTTCTGAGCTAAGACAATTTCATTATAGAGTAATTAAATATGCCACATTACATGCACGCATATTTTTTTTATTCGTATTTTGTAGTAGTATTTGATAAGGGAATACTTGTTTTGTTTATATTCTCTTTAAAGCTAGTCTATAGCAACAATACTACCACCATTGCCTATAGTAATTAGCAATTACACATAAAGTGAGTGTTTGTATTTTATTTTTTTTCATAGGCACACAGTTTCCATAGCGGCTTTAGTATATTTAGAGTAGCGAGCACTATCCGATCTACATTTGATTAGCTTGATTAAATTGGATTAAAATTATCCAATTTAATTAAATATACAACGATGAGTATGTAATTTATGTAAATAAAAACCCGATCATGTCAGCTTTAAAATAGGACATAATTATTGATTTTTTTTTTTAACAATAATATATTGTTTTGAGCCTAGTGGAATAAAAGCAAAATGCAATGTCTAAAATGGCAGGGTTGTTTCTTGGGCCAAATCTATAAATACCCATTTTGAAAATATAGATTTAAAATATACCCATTTTGAAAATACACATTCAAAAAATGCCCGTTTTATTAAAATACAATAAAAATGGGCCCCACTTCACCAATATCTCTCCATAAGCCTCAATATCTCTCCATGAATATCAATAACTCTCCATGAGGAAAAACTCCCGGGAGTTTTTGACTTTTCTCAAAAAAAAAAATTTGAAGATTTTACAAATCAATGAAAAACGCCCGATAATTTGTGAAAAGCGCCCCATGCTTTCTGAAAAGCGCTCGACGGTGTTTGAAAAGCGCTCCATAATGTGATTTTCCACTTTTTTTAATTTCATGAAAAGTGCCCGTAATTTTTGAAAAGCGCTCGATGTTCCTTCAAAAGCGCTCGATGTTTCATCAAAAGCGCTCGATGCGTTTTTATCTATTTTTGAAAAGCGCTCTAAGTTCCTTCAAAAGCGCACGAAAATGTGGGCCAACGATATTTATTAGCGATATTCGCTATTATAAAACGACAAAATCATACCCATAACACGTGAAGCGCGGAAATTAATGTATGAAGTGGGGCCTATTTTATTATATTTTAAGTAAAACGGGCATTTTTGGAATGTGTTTTTTTAAAGTGGGTATTTTTTGAATACCCACTTTGAAAACGGGCAAAAATAGACATTAAGAGTTGTTTCTTTATCTCCAGAAAACACATTTTGGACTCATTTGGACACACATGTCCCTACTCTTCTTCATTCCTTTTGTTCAAATTTAAAATCTAAGAAAAAAATTAAATTTAAAATAAACTCCACACATATAAGCTCGTATAGAATGGACAAATATTAACGCCAAGCCCGAATCTGAATATAATAAGCCCATTTAGTTTACATCGAAGCTTTCTCCATTTCTTTCTAAGAAATTAAATACGAACTCTTCAATATAGGAGTATATTTTTTGTAACCTTATACTGAAATATTGTAATTACTCCCAACCCCAGAAATGATTATCAAGAAGAAAGAAAGAAAGAAAAAAAAGAATAAAGGGAAAAAGGAAAATGTACCCCAAAGATGGAGCTCGATTTTTGCTGAAAATGCGAAGGAGAAAAAAAGGCGCCAAAGTAAGATTGGAGGAAACAAAATTAAGGAAAAAAAAAAAAAGAGAAAAGAAAAGTAGAGATAGCGATTTGAGAATGCAACACCTTCAGATTTCAGAGAGAGAGAGAGAGAGAGGTGTAATGGTGGCGTGAGCTGCTTTTGCTTTTCCTTTCAGACAGGAATCTTTAAAAATCGAAAGCCTCATACGAATTTATTACATTTAATTCTCACAGAAAATAAAACTCTACCAGATGAATGTTTTTTTTTTTTTTTTTTTTGTTTTTAAGAAAATTAATGTGTATATCTGGGCGGACGAAAACGTGAAGTAATTTTAAAAATCGTACATTACGAAATTTAATTATCAAAAATATGAAACCGAAACGATGGAGGCAAGGTGTGTAAACAAAGAAAGAGATGGAAAAAGGAAAAGCAGGCAAAAGTAAAGTGGAAAAGAGAATTTATTATACTTATATAGAAGTAAATGTGCTTTCTCTCTCCTCTTTCCTTCTTTAATTCCTTCTTTTCCCCTTCTTCTCTTCTTCGCATACTCTCGCACAGTCACACTCACACTCACAGAGTAGAACACAGCTCTCTCTCTCTCCAAATTATGCAGCGAATTCACATACATTTTGCAATGCGCTAGGTTCTAACATGAGCGGGGGGTGCACACCATTCAATTACTTCCGACGGTTATGAATACCACTTCTGTAGACCCAACAGCGCCACCGCCTCCGCCGCCGCAGCAGCCGCCGCGCTCCTCTTTCAGCTGCGACCTCCACCCGGACGAGCAGTTCACCGGCTTCTGCCCCTCCTGCCTCTGCGAGCGCCTCACCACCCTTGATAACTCCTCCTCCAACACTCCTTCCTCCTCCCGCCGCCCCTCCTCCGCCTCCGCAGCCGCCGCCGCCGCAATCAAATCCCTCTTCACCTCTGGCTCCAAAGCCAGCAACTTCCCCCCTCCACCGCCGCTTCCCAAACCCTCAAAAGCCACTACATTACTCCCCGAACTTCGCCGCACTAAATCATTCTCCGCTTCCAAGAACGAAGCTCTAGGGCTATCTTTCGAGCCG
The DNA here is from genome assembly GCA_001642375.2 of Mentha longifolia. Lineage (NCBI taxonomy): Eukaryota > Viridiplantae > Streptophyta > Magnoliopsida > Lamiales > Lamiaceae > Mentha > Mentha longifolia. The sequence continues at coordinate 9,101,242 of CM038117.1, forward strand.
CAGAGGAAATCGTGCGACGTTAGAGCGAGAAGCAGTCTCTGTACGCTATTGTCGCTCGACGAACAGAGCAAAAGTGGCGTTAATCGCATCAAACTAACCTCTGCATCAAATCTTGCTTCTTCTTCCTCCAATCAAAATTCTCAAATCAGCAAAAAAACTGAATCTTTCGTAGCGAACGAGCCCGTGTTCGAGGATATCGAAATCGAGGAGGCATTTACCGAGCCTAGAAACGTTGAGGAGAGTATTGCATTCGAAGACGACGAAGGAGATGAAATTAGGCCCGTTCAAGATTCTCATTTGGAGGGTTTGAGAAAATCGGTTGAGTTAAACTTAACCAGTGGTGAAATCGTTGAAGAAGCTTTTAGTTTGAGTAATCTAAAGCCCATGAAGGAACACATAGATCTTAATTCACAGGAAAAAAAGAGTTCTGGAGGCAGAATCTGGGCTGCGGCCTCGGTCTTTAGCAAGAAATGGAATAACTGGAGGAGGAAACACAAGGTCAAGAAGCAGAGCAATGGCGAAAACCTAGCTACATTGCCTGTAGAAAAGCCGATTTCGAGGCAGTATAGGGAGACTCAGTCTGAGATTGCTGATTATGGATTCGGGAGAAGATCCTGCGACACCGATCCTAGGTTTTCACTCGATGCCGGAAGGATGAGCTTCGATGATGCTCGATATTCGTTCGACGAGCCTCGTGCTTCTTGGGACGGTCACATGATTGGAAGAAGCTTTCCAAGAATGGCGCCTATGGTCTCTGTAATGGAGGATGCCCCAGCTGTGGCCGTTTCTCGCGCTGATATGCAGATTCCGGTGGAGGAACCGGCAAAGAAGAGTTGCGATGATGGTGGAGGTGTGCCCGGAGGTTCATCGCAGACTAGAGAATACTATCTAGACTCTTCTTCCTCGAGGAGAAGGAAGAGTCTTGATAGGTCTAGTTCAATTAGGAAGACTGCAGCTGCTGTGGTTGCTGAGATTGATGAGCTTAAGATAGCTTCCAATGCAAAGGTTTCTCCCACTACTGCTGATTCCTTTCATGGGGCGAGAGTATCAGTGGATCGAAACTCGAACTCAAACTCTTTGAGAGATGATCTTTCAGAGACATTTGAGCTGAGCAGTGGATTGAAGGATATCAACTCTGTGATCGGGAATGGGGAGACGAAGGAGACGAAGAAGTCTAAGCGATGGAGTTGGAGGATATGGGGGCTTATACAAAGGCGTAGTAGTGGGAACAAAGAAGACGAAGAGGAGGAGAAATACAGCAGGGTAAATGGGGTGGAGAGGTCGCTCTCAGAGACGTGGCAGGAGACGAGGAGGGAAGGAAACGGAGAAATCAGAGGCGGATTCAATAGGAATATGTTGAGGAGCAATAGTAGTGTGAGCTGGAGAAATGAGGCACCATTTACTAGTGGTAGGAAATCATGTGTGGAATTGTATGGGAATGGGAGGAAGAAGAATGAGTTTGTGTTGGAGAAGAATAGGAGTGGTAGATATTCTCCTAAGCATGTCGAAAATGGGCTCCTTCGATTCTACTTGACGCCCTTGAGGGGTAGCCGGAGAGGCGGGACAGGGAAAATCAAGCCCACGAACTCGCAGCCGATAGCAAGAAGTGTGCTGCGGCTGTACTGAGATGCAATGTGTTCCTCCTCCTCTACTTGTTCCTTGCATTTACTGTTGAAAGATTAGCTGCATTTGTGGTGTGAACATATAAGTTATTGTTATTTGCAGTGCATTTTTAACCTGTGATCAGTTCTTTTTCAATAATGAGAATTCTATCTAATTTTGCTTGCAATTGTTGAACGCTATGCCAGTCTTAGTCAGTTGCGCAATCTTTAAATTTCATGTTAATTGTTTAAAATAAAATAAAATAACGGTACTGCATAACATTCGACTTAAATTTGGTAAAAGAATGCTATTTAATACGTAGTATAATGATGATTAAATTTTTGTAGTAGCAATTTGATTATGAAAAAAATTTAAAAAAAGAAAAAAGAAAATATACACCTGGCACTAGACAAATAGCAGCGAAAGCAGAGCTCAAGGAAATTCCAGAAATAGACATAACGTACAAATTGATCCGTTTTCAATTCGCACAGATCTCCCGCCTACAATCTCCGCATATTATACATACAGATTCGTACGGAACTTTCGCCACCGTAGTAACTAGGGCTTCCCACTGATTCGGCGCCGGAGAACATGAAAAGAACCCGAACTCGGGGAAAATCTAATGCGCCTCAAAGTGTTCGTTCAAGCCCCATGCCTTTGGCGTTCTCTGATTTTATTTATTTGTTTTTGTATAAAAATGGTTGAATGATTTGTCTGTATTTTGTTTGGATGTTTTTTTGCAGCTGATTTTAGAGGAAATAATTGGATTAACTGCCAAAAACGGGAATGGATTGTCTTCGAGCCCTTCGAGTTCGAAGTGCGCGTACATTGCCGGCTGTGTGGTGGTGCTGTACGATGTCGTTTCGAGCACTCAGTCGCATCTCATGGCCCCGAATCGAGTTCCGAAACCATTGAGCTGTGTCGCTTTATCGAGCGACGCGAGTATTGTCGCAGCAGGGGAGGTATGAGTTCTTTTTTAGGTACATCTGAATTTGTTTTCTCGTGTGCCTATTTGCCTGTAGTTGATAACCACATTTTGAGTCTGTTTGTGCTAAGTGCGTGTTTAATTTCTTGTAATCTAAACTAGAGAATCAATTTATGTGGATATATTCTTTATTTGGATAGTAGTTATAAATTAAACTTGAATATGAATGGGTATTTATGTAAGTGGGGACTCATTCACATTTAAATTTTTCATATGCTGTGGGTGTTCCAGTCAGGGCATCAACCTGCAGTATTGGTATGGAATTGTGCGACCTTAGCCTTCCTATGTGAATTCAAATGCCACTTGTATGGTGTGGCATGCTTGGCTCTGTCAGCTAATGGTTAGTTGAATTTAATTAGTAATAAACTTTTCTTGGAACGTCTGATTCATTCATGATTATTGATTTATGAACCTCTCTACTACTACTTACAGGCAAATATGTGGTGTCTGCTGGATTTCCTCATGATGGATATATCTGTCTCTTGGATTGGCGAAATAAGCTTTTAGTTGCAAAAGTTAAATCATCTTCAGTTTCTTCTCCTATTTCATCTATTGCGTTCTCAAAGGATAGAAATTTCATAGTTGCTGCTGTGAAGAATCAGCTCAAGTTCTGGAGAGTTAGATGGTCCCTTGCAAGCTTGAGTAATAGTTCCGTGTCACTAAACTTGCTGAGGAAAGTTGATCTTGGTCCCAAGGAATTGTCATTTGTAGCTGCAACATCTATCTGCAGGAAGAGTAGTAAATTCGTTCGTCTTCAGGATGCTGCACAAATTCCTTTCTATGCAGTTACCAATAAAGGCAAAAACACAACTTATAGCCAAGTATACATTGTGTGACGTTTGCATTCAGCATTTTTCAATTGATGAATATTCTTTGTTTATATTTTCCAATAGGAACTCTATACATGGTATATCCTGGCTCATCAGTCAGCAAGTCAGTAGAGTTAGAGGTAGATATATCAGCTTCTTCTTTACATTCTTCTTAAAATGTAGTATAACAGAATGCTCGGAGAGTTATATGTTGTTTGTCTCAATTTGGCAAAACTTTTAGAATTTTGTCTTATAGAAGCAATTTCGAATTTCAGGTTGAGAAATGTTATGCAATATCAACATCCACAAACTTGGTTGCTTGTGCATGCAATAATGGAGTTGTAAAACTATATGGCTCCCATTCCCTTGAATATGCTGGTGGATTATGTTATGTTGAAACCAAAAGATGCAAAGAGTCCAATTCTGTAGATTTCCAAGCAGAAACTGGCCAAATTGAATGTCAAAGTTTGCCTGCATTTCCAGATGCCATTGCTTGTCAATTTTCAACTTCGGAAAAGCTTGGCAAGTTACTACGGTTTTTTATTGTTGGAATTTTCAATGCAGTCTACTAATCAATTTTTTTTTTCTGCAGTGGTGGTTTATAGTGACCATAGCCTCTATGTATGGAATATTAATGATATGGATAAGGTAGTTTTGATATCATTTATTTTTTTTTCTTTTTTCTCAATCTTATCTCTGATATTCAATTCATCTATAATTTTGATCACTGAAGTCACAATTTTGAACTTATTCTAGTGAAATAATTTATTGCAGTAACAGAATCGTATCTTATCCAGGCTACCAGGTGTTGCGTGCTCATTTCACATAGTGGATGCATATGGGATATTAAAAATGTTCCATGTGAAAATCTGCACGATCCATCTCTGTCTTGTGTTGCTAAAGGTTGTTCTGGGGGATTATCTTTTGCAACATGTTCAGCTGATGGTAATATTCGGTTGTGGGATCTTGCGCTTCAATCAGCCTCGTTAGACAGTAGTATGTCTCTTCCTGAAAATGACAGCTCTGGCGGAGCCATTTGTTTAGGTGGTTTCTAACTTCACTTTGTGACAGAAAGAGTCTAAGCCTTTTTATGCTGATAAGATTTGCTCAAGATTACTCTGTTTCCTTGTTGCAGCGAGTGCTGGGATCTTTGAACGAGACTCCGTTGCAAAAGATAATTTTTCTTATGGGTTTAGGGCGATGGCAGTTAGTTCAGATGGACAGCACCTGGCAGCAGGTGATTGCCAGGGAAACATCCATATCTTCAATTTGAACACTTCTGATTATATTTTCATTCAGGTATATATTCAGTTTTAATTGCATTCACCTTGAAAATAATAGAGGATCTAACCAGAATATTTTACCTCTTTTTTTTCCTTTTTTTTTTTTTTTTTTCCTTTTAATAATTTGAATTGATTTATATTCTTTCTGAGCCTCTACCATGCATGTGTTCGGTACTTGTAGGATGCTCATGGTGCAGAAGTTCTTTCCTTGAGTTTCAACTGGCTGGCAACAATGAGTTTCCTTCGAGTGAAGCTTTAGAGGATCACCTCTTTCTTGCCTCTGCAGGACGGATGGACTCATCCATTTTTCAATGTTTCCAGGTTACAGCTATATAGTTTTCTGTTACAAAATTTTAAAATGGCTGACTTGCTGATTACTCTTTTACTATGAACCAGGAACTTTAATCTCCATGGAAGTATTGATAAACTCATCGGCCATTACTGTAGTAAAGGTTGCCCGAAGTGGTCGTGAGATTCTTAGTTGTGGTGCTAATAGGTCAGTTATCTGAGTGGCTGGGGATCACCAAAAATTATTTCATGTTGGTATGATATAAATGTAAATTAACTTTGTGTACCATGTAGGCTTAAATGTTTACATAAGGATCAGGATCCAAAGCTTTCTTCTGTTAACTAAAATTGGTTACTGTTATGTTTATTAACTGTTGAATGGTAATGTCACCTAATATGCTTTCGGTGGGCTGTGGCATATGTAGGGAATATGGATGCAGTGTTAGATTATGTTGCATGTAAAACTGACATTTCCGTTTGCTGGTGTAGGGCCCTGGTTCTTCATGGCCTGGATGTGAGTGATACAGGATGTAAGATTTCTTGCCTTGGCAGAATTGCAACTAATGAAACCATTTATGATGTGGCTGTTGATCATGCAATGAATATAGCAGTTACTGTGGGTGAGGTAAGGATGACAAAGAAAGTTCCTTACCTTCAGAGTTTCAGTTGAAATGATGAAAGATGGTTCTTTAACCAGCATTCTTATGAGGATTCATCAACTTTTCTACAATTCCATGTTAGCGTATCCTGATTAGATGATGAGATCGTTCTATGTATAATGGCTGACTGATATTCTTGCAGGATAAGACGATAAAAGCATTTGATATTCAAAAAGGAAAACTAATTAAACGGTTTCAGCATGATGGAGACGTTGGTGACCCAATAAAGGTATAACTATGCAACTTTTAAGAAGTTTCATTGAGATATCTTACATTTTGACTGTAGATTGCAGTTGATGGAAGCAGCAGTTATCTAGCTTGCTCTTACTCTAATAGATGCATCTACATCTATGACTATGCGACTGGGGAGATGGCTGCCCAAGCAACAGGTCATAGTGGTGCTGTTACTGGCATCATATTTTTGCCCGACTGCTCACATCTTGTCTCTGTAAGTCATCTTTATTTTTGTACCCTTTCTTTAAATTAAATCAAGTTGTACACATATATAGTCTGGTTTCTCACATCTTTCTGGATGGCTGTCAATTTGGTTGTGACTTCAGGTTGGTTCTGATGGTTGTATCTTTGTCTGGAAGCTCCCTGCTCCCTGTCTTCAAAAATGTTGAAAAGATCTCAAGGATTATCCGGTCAGTTTCAACAAGAAAGCCTAAATATTCCCATGGCTTCAAATCAGATCTACTCCAATCCAATGTCGGACCTCCAGCAAAAAGACTGCAGCAAAGAAGCACCTGTAAATGGAAGTGTTAGACATTGGTGCAGTGACATGTTTTACTTATACCAAAATGGAAACAGTCCGGAGAAAGCAGAATTTCGGTTCAGTATGTCACGACTTCCAAAATGGGCACGTCATCAAGTTACTGACAATTTGGTACCCGTGGATATGGATTCTAATTCATCCAAGGTAGAGCAGCCCTATTTCACTCTCCAAAATTCCATTCTATTATTTCTTTATTTTTTGCACGGAAAAGGAAACTTTGTTTCAATAATCTCAGATAGAGCTATACCCATGGAAAACATATTCGTTTTCCAGCACACTGGTTCACCATTTTTTGGAGAATTGTATAACTATGCTATTCACTTTCTATGACTTCGCCTCTAGGTTGATACACAACAAGATTTGGCATGTCTTCAATCACAAAGTCTTTCTAAAGATAATGAAGAAGTTAAGCAGCACTCTTCTGGGGCCTCATCCAGAAACTTCTCAGAGACTGAAAGCAGCCTTTCTCCAAGTCCTCCAGAAAGTTGTAGGTGAGCAGACAATTTTTTTTTTTTTTGGCTTGGAAGGGTAGTTTTGCTTTTTTTATGGGGTTTTCATTCATGTGCGTGACTGCGTGGTTGAACAGCAGGGCATCAAACACTCGCTGGTTGACTATTCATACTGTTTGTATGGACTTGCTTGATTCCCCCACAACCTGTGATATGAAGGGCCCTGAATATGCATGGATCAATAAGAGACAGAAGATGCATGGGTAAGATAATCATACCATCACATTATGAAATATGCAATGGACTAAATTCTTTGAGTATTTATTGCTTAATGATCTCGATGTGCTCCATGCCGAAACATGTTCAACATCCCTAAGCAATCAGCAATATAATGTGCCTCTGAGGGTACCACATATGTTGCTTCTGTTGATATTCTATCCCCTCAGTTTTTCATTATCGTGTATTAGAAATTATATCACTAGTTTAATGGTTAGTCTTTTCAGAATTATTTGTGAATGTTAGATATTCCACTTGATTATTAGCTTGTGAATCATAAGTCTACCAAATAGTTCTAGAGCCAGCAAAACTACAGGCTGATCCTTTCTGTGACATTTTGCTGCAGAAGCTTCAGTTATGGAGAATACTCATTCTAACAAGCGCATCAAGCTCTCTTCTCCTGACACCGGCATTGACAATCTTCCTCCAGAACCCGGCACTGGGGGCAGCGAGCCAGATAATTTACACGATGGCCCTTTGGACGAGTGCAAGTGCATGAGCGCATTAGCTTCTCTGAAACATTCAAGCTTTTCCAGTGGCAAAATGAATTTTGGCAACTTTTCTGCAGAGCCAAAGGTTTGAAAATGAACAACCAAATCTTACTTTTTAGTGTTTACAGGAAATTTTCTTTTCTAGCCAAAAATTTCCTCATTCTCTGCAGACAGAAAGGCGAAAATCATTGAGCAGGAGTAATTATCCCTCTGGATTTCTTGTACGAAGAGAAGTTCTTGAAGGCAGAAAGAGGTCTCCATACATGCATGCTCAAGATTCCACCCAAAGAAAAACCGATTCCAGTTTTTTGCCAAATAAACCATCTACATCATCGCTTGAGGTATGGAATGTGAAAATCTTTTTCTGTCTGTTATGCAACATGTCTAAAATCACTATCTAAACGCGGATCAAAATTCTCTGTACAGGATGCAAGAATCTTCAACAATGGAGGCAAAGAAGCAGTTGCCGTGGATGAAGTTGGAGAATCAGAAATCGTGAGGTCATGTGAAGAAGCACTGCACAATCTGGAGGCTGCAGCTGAAAATGCAGTGCAGTCATTTTCAAAATTAGCAACAGTAAATATTGGAGAAGAGGAATCAAAGAGGTTTGAACGCCTTCATGCAGTAGAGAGCAAGATTCAAGCTCTAACAAAATTACTGCACCCATCGAGCAATACCCAGGGCTGAAAATTTTCACTTTGGCCAGGTTTTATTTAGGATTCTTCAAATAAAAATGAGAGTTCAAAATAATTTTGCAGTGACTATATAAAAGCCCATCAATGAATATTATTTGAAGAAAAAGAGAGGCATTTCTTTTTTCTATTGAAAAGAATGCCTATGCTGTTTCGGTTCGGTTCGGTGACCAAACTCGTAGTTCCCAGTTCCAAACCAGTATTGACGGTTCCGGTTTCAAATCCGAACACAGTTTCGGTTTGATTCCCGGTTCCGGTTTATTCGGCCACCTCAGTAAGCCTTGTTCTTTCTCTCTCCCTCACATCAATGATCACTTTATGAATTGAAAAAGGAAAAGATAAGGAGAAAAGCAAAAGGGCCATCGGCTCCCTCTTCGCCTTCTCTCAACTCTTCGCCATTGGGAATTCACGCAGTGATGATTTTCATGCAATTTAAATAGTATTAAAATTGAAAAAGAAAAAGAAAGAAAGCACAAGAAAAGCCCTTTTTTCCTTGTTTATTTAGAATCATGTGGAAATTAATTATCCCTAGAAACATTCACACTGATCATCTAAAGATCTGTTTGGAATATTTATCAATCCCCAAGAATTATATGCCTATAGAAAATCTAAATTTGTCTGGCATTAGTAACATGCCAAACTCTATATCCTTTCTTGGGATTCCTTCACTGATCAGACTCTATATATTCATGCTACTTTTAAAATTACATTTAGAGTTTCTTAGGTATGCTAGTTACCTATCATAATTTACAGCAATACTTTTTCAATCGTATCATCATCTCTTAACTAGTTTTATTATGAAGAAAATTATATCAGTACGGGCGGAAGGATGACAGCCAAAAGTGGAAAACAAAAAAAGTGATATATACACAAGCGGAATAAAAGAGAAGATGGATTAAATTTATTCTCATAACTAAGTAAAACAAAATGAATAAGTCATGAAAAGACAAGATGGCACATGTATAACGTAGAAAGACAAAACCTTGATTGCTTTATTATTCTTTGAATTACAGTTCCTCTTGATTAAGTTAACAAAAACAGTAGTACAAGGCTGGGACATAGCACCTCCTTTGTGTCTAATTCGATGCACATCAATTATCTCAATTTTCATCTATAAAAACAAAGAGGGGGGGGGAGGGGGAGAGAGGGATCTAATTCTCTTTTTATTGGAAAAAAATTGTACATATTTTATCTGCATTAGGTAATGTATATATCAAAAACGCTCTCTTATTCACGGTGGACACATTCAATGGGTCCATTGCTGATGTGGCACGTCACGTTGGTAAGTTTCCATTTAGGGCTAATTTTTTTTTAAAATATAGTTTAGTTACTTTTTGTAAGATTTAATTTTTAGAATAAATATTTTTATTACTTTCTTTATTTGTAGTGTTGTCACGTCATTTGTACTGGAGTTATTTATAAGAAATTTGAATTGCAATAAACTTAATTTGGATTGGATTGTTTCAATGATTTTATTAACAAAGTGTATTTTGACAGCCAAGATCAAAGCGTGATGCCAGAAAGACAGTACTATAATTCAAGTTCCAATCGCATGAACTTTTTGACAAACATGGATTAAATTTTAGACTTTCTCAACCGAAAGAAAAAATATATATATACTACTACTACTAGATTGTTTTTTTAGAGGAAAATGGCCTACCTTTTATTTTCACTAATTCTTAAAGCATGTTGGATGTTTGTCTTTGCCAACTTTTTGACTTTCATTTCAATAAATTTATGGATTATCGAGCTTTTACATTTATCTTATCTGCAATTAATCGAGGGTCTTTGCAATTTCTCCAATTAGATTTAGAGAAATGCAACATGTTCCTAATGAAAATTAATAAAAGTTCATAATTACTAGTATAACATAATTACTTTAGAGTAGCATTTACAAGATTCCCAACTCCCAAGCACCCAAACTACATAAGTTAAAAATTCAAATACTTTTTATATCGGAAAAAAAAATCCAATATTTTCTTATAATTCCATACAATAATTTGCAATCCACATGTATAAGTTAAAGAGAACCTATGTTGCTGTCGACACAACATTCCCTTCGTACCAAGTCAAATAATTTGCAAATTTAGAGAGTTGTTTTGCCCATTTTCGAAGTGTTTTCTATCGACCAAATTATTGTTTTTCTTTTTCCTGGCAGTTTAGAGAGACTCAGTCTGAGATTGCTGATTATGGATTCGGGGGAAGGTCCTGCGACATCGATCCTAGGTTTTCATTTGATGCCGGAAGGATGAGCTTCGATGATGCTCGGTATTCGTTCGATGAGCCTCGTGCTTCTTGGGATGGTCACATGATTGGAAGAAGCTTTCCAAGAATGGCGCCTATGGTCTCTGTAATGGAGGATGCCCCAGCCGTGGCCGTTTCTCGCGCTGATAGGCAGATTCCGGTGGAGGAACCGGCAAAGAAGAGCGGTGGTGATGATGATGGAGGTGTGCCCGGGGGTTCATCGCAGACTAGAGAATACTATCTAGATTCATCTTCCTCGAGGAGAAGGAAGAGTCTTGATAGGTCAAGTTCAATTAGGAAGACTGCAGCTGCTGTGGTTTCTGAGATTGATGAGCTCATGATAGCTTCCAATGCCAAGGTTTCTCCCACTACTGCTGATCCCTTTCACGGGGCGAGAGTATCAGTGGACCGAAACTCGAACTCAAACTCTCTGAGAGATGATCTTTCAGAGACGTTCGAGATGAGCAGTGGGTTGAAGGATATCAACTCTGTGATCGGGAATGGGGAGACGAAGGAGACGAAGAAGTCTAAGAGGTGGAGCTGGAGGATATGGGGGCTCATACAAAGGCGAAACGGTGGGAATAAAGGAGAAGACGAAGAGGAAGAGAAATACAGTAGGGTAAATGGAGTGGAGAGGTCACTCTCAGAATCTTGGCAAGGAAATGGAGAAGGGAGAAATGGATTCAATAAGAATATGTTGAGGAGCAATAGTAGTGTGAGCTGGAGAAATGAGGCACCATTTACTAGTGGTAGGAAATCATGTGTGGAATTGTATGGGAATGGGAGGAAGAAGAATGAGTTTGTGTTGGAGAAGAATAGGAGTGGTAGATATTCTCCTAAGCATGTCGAAAATGGGCTCCTTCGATTCTACTTGACGCCCTTGAGGGGTAGCCGGAGAGGGGGGGACGGGGACGAACTCGCAGCCGATAGCAAGAAGTGTGCTGCGGCTGTACTGAGATGCAATGCCCTCCTCCTCTGCTTGTTCCTTGCATTTACTGTTGAAAGCTTTGCTGCATTTGTGGTGTGAACATATGAGTTATTGTTATTTGCAGTGCATTTTGAATCTTTGATCAGTTTATTCTTCAATAATGAGAATTCTATCTAATCTTGCTTTGCAATTGTAGATGCAGATTCTGCTCATTCTTGACTTGTTCAAACTCTTCCTTCAAGACAGTTTTAGTCCGTTAGTTCGTGATTTTTAAATTTCATATTAACTGTTTAAAAAAAAAAAACGGTTGAACATACGACTAAAATTTGGTAAATAAAAAGAGGCTGCTTAATACTCCCTCTGTCTCACTTCACTTGTCTAGTATACCTTATTCGGTCATCTTACATTAGTAGTTATGTTTCTATAAAAGGAAAAAATTGAGCCAATCGTAAAGCCTTAAACTCTAGTGGACCACTTAGGGCTGGAAATCGGTCACGAAAAAAACGGCAATTTTCGCACCGACCGATAACCGCTTAAACGGTTAACGGTTCGGTTAAACGGTAAGTATATTTTTATAATTTCGGTTATCGACTATTACTGACAACCGACGGTTATTACCGAAAAATCGATAATTATTAATTAAATTATAAATTATATATTTTATATATTAAAAACTTTAAAACCTCCTATAATTGTAGATGAATGCCACAGAAATTTACTGATGAATAGTATGTTAGTTTTTTTTTTTTTTTTTTAGGTATTAGTTAGAACATTTACATGAGCCTTGGTCACATATGAGGACCAAACATGTAAGGAGCAAAAGAAAACGAAGGAAAATAAAATTTTAAAACAAAAAGATTTCTTCTGCATTCATCCTTTAATTTTATACTGCTGTAGACATGAATAACATAATCCCTGATCAACGTCTAGTATCAAAAAATTGCAATGAAAGCATACCTCCCATGCAAAGCCTCAACATTGTCTTTTGTGGAATTCGGCCATATAACCAGTTCGATAACTCTTACACCTCTATGCAGTGTATTTATGATAGGTATATCACTACACGCGCTGCTTCCCGGTTAGATATGAATTATGACCTGTGTATATGAAGTAATGAAACAGTGGAGCTTTCATGTCATGGTGAACCTAAATAGCAAAATAACTGGATGGTCAGAGAAGATCAAAGTTCATATATAAACCAATCCAAGTAAACAACAATGTGAAATAAATATTTAAACAAGGCGGCAGCCAAGTATCAAGGTCAACCTTAATATGCTAGTTTCATCAACATAAACTTTTTTTCAACCTTGTCAATATAGGCATTATAACTTTGGCAAAGTTGTGAAAGTTTCATCAGTCTGTCAATTTCATATTCTTATTTTACCTAAAAAAATGAAGTTTTATAGCAAGTACTAGCAGTGATAGGCACTAGAACTCTTTCAACTAATGGCAGAGTACAAGATTTTACTTTATGGTGTGTTCTCTACAGTGGAAAATTTTCATGGGAAAAGAGAGCAATCACCCTTTAAATTTTTCCTTATTTCCCACCTTTTCTCACCTCCTTCTCTATGATGAACAATTTTACTCTATATTTGTGGGATAATATTTTCACTCCATGTTGGTGGGATAATATTTTCCTTCCATTGGAGTGCAAATGAAGGAAGAAAGATAAGAAAGTGGGAAAAGGTGGGAAATAAGGAGAAATTTAAAGGGTGATTGCTCTCTTTTCCCATGAAAATTTTCCACCACAGAGAACACACCCTATATGATCTTAAATTGGCTATATATTACACTAAATACGCAAACTATGGTTAAATTGGCAGCTTCAAAAAGATTTCACAAGAAGAAAAATTACAGAAACCAAAGACACAACATGAATTAACATGATCAGCAAACCACAACAACGAACATACTAACATAGTCTTCCCTCTTGTATATATTAGAACACACTGTATGCCGTAACCATTAAACCGGAATTATAAATAATAATAATAAAATGTTAATAGGGTGAAATTAGGTTACCCCAAGTTTAGGATTGAGAGGCGGATTAGCATCCCCAAACAAATACTTGAAAAAACCCTCGAGACTGAGGCCTCTCTTGTGGAATAATGTGAGATGCTTGAGCTCATGGAGGAGGCTGACGCTATCGATCAGCGCCTGCGCGTCTTGCAGCGTGGCGTTCTCCTCCTTCTGCACCTCCACCAGGAACCGCCGCAGCTGCTCCACGCTCATGAAACTGTTCGTCCCGAGTACGCCACGAAGATGGCCTTGACGTCGACCGGCCTCGCCGCCAGCCGGAACCGCCTCTGGAAGCATAAGCAAACCTGGTAGGTCTGTTTGCCGGATATTTTGCAATGATCGAATCACAAATAGACGGTGGGGGAAATTATATAATCGCGGCGATTGCTTGCGGAGAAGGGAAGGAATGATTGAAAGTTGAGGTTTGATCAGAAAAATGGAGGATGGAAGATGCGGAATTTCTCGTTTTGGCGCCACCGCGGCGGATTAGCCACGGATTCGACGCTGGGATGGATGTTTGCTGAAGGATTTATCGTCGTCGTTGTCGTCTTCATGCTCAAATAAATTGTTTATATTTTTTACAAAAAAAATCAAATTATTTAGTTCATAATGTATGGAGAAGTTTAGGTGAAAAAGTAACGACTATTTTTAGAATGATTATTTATACCGTAGTGTGTTCTCTATGATGAAAAATTATTATGGAAAAATAAGAGAAAAGTGAACAATCACCCTTTAAATTTTTCACTTTTTCCCACATTTTCCCACCTCTTTATCTATGATGAATAATTTTACTCTTTTTTCAATGGAAAATATTATCTCACCAATATTGGAGTGAAAATATTTTCCTTCCATTAGAGTGAAAAGGAAGGGGAAAAATGAGTAGAAAGTGGAAAAATATGAAAAAATGTGGAAAATTTAAAAGGTGATTGTTCTCTTTTCCTATGATAATTTTTTATTATAGAGAACACACCCTTACCGTATATAGTTTCTGCATTCAAATGCTAGATCTTCATTACAATTAATTATGGCATTTCTCATCATGTGCATTTCAACATCTAGTGTCATACGCGACGGAGGGACATTGGGCCCGAGGATATATCATCTTGGGCTAGGGTAAAATTCTGAAAAAAAAATAATTATTTGTACTAAACTATTTTATTTAATTTTGAAAAATAGAAATTTGGAATAAATTCATATATCTAAACCTAAAACATTTCGAATGAAACAAAAAAATCTTAATTATGCCATTAAGTGTCCCTTAATCACACTACTAATTGGACCTAATTATTTCTATTTTAAGAAATGACTCAAGTAGAGTGGGACGACCCAAAATGGAAATTGGCTCAAGTAGAAGGGGACGGAGGGAGTATTACACTTATGTTTGTCGGAGCTCAAGTTTCATCGATGCACAAAAAATATATAGAAAATCTTTCAAGTAATTTTGGACTACGACCTCATATATTGAGTTATCCACTGAAATAATGATAAAAATAGAAGAGTAATGCTATGGTTATCATATTTAATTTTTCTGTTTATAATTTTTGAACTTTCTCTTAAACTTGTAAACTTACACGATTATTTTGGACCTCTCCTATGAAAGATGTCTGCCTCCGTCATTGACGTCGTCACTAAAATTTTTATTGTAAGGTCATCTAAGGGGGAATGACATTGGAGACCAACTAAAGAGCTTAGATTGGAGCCCCCTTCTCCTAGCATATACTCCGTACTCCTCTTAGTCCTCTATAACATGTGTCATAGACGACACTAGATAGTTGGGCAGGATAGTGAAAATAGATGTATGTTTTGCATATCAATTAGTTAGTTAGGCATGATAATGAAATTACATGGAATGTATATAATATAGGCACGGAAGAAGAAAGTAAAGAAGAGTGAACAAAACTAAAAAACCAATAGCTCGTTTGGCTGGCAGAAAAGTAAATTTGTTAAGAAATATAATTACAAGGAAAGTGAAACATGAAAGTAAATTAGAATCTAAGTTTAAGTGAGGAATAAGAATTCTAAAAAATTTACATAATTACTTTCCAGGAACAGAATAATTCCCTTGGACCAAATTGGCCCAAGGGAAAAACTTGTTGGGCCAAATCTCATGAAAACCTACTACAAATCAGAAACTCTTTTGAGGGAAGAAGCATGAATTGAATTCCATCCAAAGTCACTCTCATATCTCATAAGCTAAAACACCTATGCTAAACTACCAAAAGTGAAGCAACCTAAATCATCTCATTTATGTTATGAAAATCCCAACACATGAAGTCTCTAATCAGCCCAGATATAATCAAAGCTACAACCCCATAAATGCAGATATTAGTTTCTACAAACAGGGGCGGAGCTAGACTTTCGGTTCAGGGGGGTCACAAATCGACGATGCAGAACCGGGGCAGCACTACAGGAGAGGAGGCGTCGCCGTCGGCACTTGGTCCGAGAGCTTCGGAAGGCGCGATGCCGCGCTAGTGGTTCGGTGCCTCAGTGGCGGTGGACTAGTGGCGACAGAAGAGGAATGGCGGCGATATTAAAACCGATGAGAATTTTAGATTGGGATTTGGGAGAATGGGAGCTAAGCAGGTCGCGAGTTCTTCAGATTCAGAAGCCGGAGGGAATTTGGGGAAGGAAATCTTAGAATATTAGTAATTTTAAATATTTTTAATATTTATTTGTGAAATTACTAAAATACCCCTAGGTTTTTGTCAAATTCCAGTGGGGTCACTTGACCCCACTGCCACCATGGTGGCTCCGCCCCTGTCTACAAAGGTCCCAAACTCTTTGGAGAAACTACTAATGCATGATGCAGTTCTGAAAGGATTGAAGACATCTACTGAATGGGGCATGAGCGAAGCAACCAAAATGATATGCATTAAAGTTAATCATACTATCAACGGGTTAGTTTCTTCACATGCAACTTCAGTAAGCACATGAAAATCATAGGAAAAGTTTCAAAACCAATCCAAACCAAACGAAAGTTTCAGGTAGAATTTAATTAATTTATTTATAGCCTCCAGGCCCGAACTTAAGGTGTTCGAAGAGAGTTTGTTATGAGGGTTTGCAGATCCCTCACAAAGAAGCTCTCAGAATTGTTTTCAAGATTTTGAAATGGCACACTAGAGGGATGGTTCAACTGATTAACCACAGGAAGTCGGAAGATGTGATCACCCCATATATCACAAGTAAACTTTTCCTCAACTGCCATCACTTCGCCCGTTTCACTAGTTTTTGGTTATGAATTTTTTTCCCCTAGAGCCCATGCCTGAGGAGAAGTAGTAGATGTTGAAGCCAAAAAAGGAGAAGTTGCAGAAGGCAAAATGACAGCTCTACCAGCAACTTTTCTAGCTAAATCATGCTTGGGAAACCCTCACTCTTCAACAAGTTGATCTTAGGAGGTTCAGAGTACTCTATTTATCATGTTTCTCAACAGATGCCTCAGAGAAAGGGTTTCTAACTTCCACAGGCTGATCCATATCAAGAGGAACAAGCCATGATTGCTTTGGCGTCAGAGATGTGGCAGGTGATAAAGGTGATGTTGAGGTAGAATTGCTACTCTGACTACTTGAAACATCAAAAAATCCAGGTACCCTCATGCGAGAAGACTTTTTCTTCCTCCGCCTTCTTTTCTCTTTGCCAATTCCAACATTCAAACTTTGTGAATCTGCTTCAACTTGAATATCAGAGTTCTCAACTGGTGAGACGTCTCAGAGGATGTTATTCTTGTTTCTGGTAGTTCATCAATTGACAAGTTCTTGTGCTTGTGATGCTCAGAATCATCTACATGTCCCTTTCCACCAGGAGATCCAAAGAGAAACGCTTCTTCTCCTACAATTAATCTTCCAAGGCCATTCATTTCAGAAGCATCAAAGCATTATTGGTTCTCTTTTTCAAACTCATACTCAAATAATTGAATGTACCACTCACTGCACATGAGATTTTACCACTTTTGAAGTCAACAGTTGTGAATGTTGTCGAAAAGGGAAACAAGAGATGCACTAGGAAAAAAACAGCACTGAAGCAGCAAAAAGTACCAGCAACATAATCTTCAAGTTGATATTTTGCACAAGTTAAGCAAGAGCATTTGTAAACTTGCTCTCATGGGTATCACAGATTCAGCTGCAGGCGATTAGCTCAAGGTCCCTCTGTATGGTGGCCGTGGAAAAATCACTTTGATATGATATGTGAAGCATTATAGAGTCTCTAGGTGGTAAAGTGAAGCCTTTACAATCAAAATCTGACCCTGAAGCTCCAATGCGCAAGACCTCTAGAACACAATGGATTCTTGCCTTGTGTGGAGTGCAAAGTTTCTGGAGAAGAAAATTTAGCAGAAGTGGGAAATTCATCTTGAATTCCAAACTCCATTGATGGCGGTGGCGGAAAAAGTGGGGTGAGACGGCAACGGAGAAATTCAGCGGATAGATGTTTTTTTGTTTTGTTTTTATAAGAAAAATAGTTAAGACCTGGTTTTTGTCTTCAATTTTATCCAAACCCATCCAATTACCCGAAGTATTAGGACCGACTTAATTAATCTCCTTATATATAGTATAGTAGCCAATGCATCCCCATCTTCTCTTTTCATCACGAAACAACAATCGAGCAAACCCTAATTCGAAATTTCCATCTGAATCTGAATGATGACGACGACAATCCATTCCTGCCGCTGCTGTTGCCATAGACGACCACCGTCGGCTATATGTGAGACTTTCTGTACCCAACTCCGATGGAGATGCATATGAGCAATATTTATTTGATATTTCTTCTTCTCAAAACAAAGAAAAAGAAAATGTATATTTCCCCTGTTTCGATGATGATTGTGATGGTGGTTTTTGTGGGGGGTTGCTATACTTGCACCACACTAAAGGGAAGACTGTAATCTTGAACCCAATTAGGCGAGAGTTTAAATTCCTTCCCCCTTCTCGAGTCAAACGCCCTGCAGGTACAAATTATTCCTATTATAGGGCTTGTGGTCTCGGGTTTGATTCTCAAAGCAATGACTACAAGGTCATAAGATTCGTCACTAATTATTGTCGAACCGTTCATGACAATGGTGAGACTGTGCTAAGAGGGATTCTCGACAGTCAAGTTGAATTATATTCGCTGAAAAATAATTCCTGGAAATTGATTTCAGCACCTAAAGTGCGTGTGGAAAATTGTGGTATATATGTTAATAACAAGTGTTACTGGATATCATATTCTCCCTTTAGTGTTATATCGTTCGACTTTGAGAAGGAAAGCTTATCTTCCTTCATACCTTTGCCAAAAGCTTTACCAACCATGCACAGTTTTACGGCTTCCAACAATGATCTGGATGTTTTTGATGGTCTGGGTATTTTTGAGTATATGGGGTCCTTGGCTGCTATTGGGTACAAGAAGTCGGGGTTGTGCACGTTGTTTGAGGCTTATACACTGAAAGAACAAGGATATCAATGGAAGGAAGAGTTTGCTGTCAAGGTTTTTGGTGACCACAAACCACTGGGGTTCGGGGAGAATGGCCGATCCTTGTTTCTTGAAGGAAATTATGCAGAGAATAAATGCTATCAGCTTGGAGTATTTGATCTTATCGATCGATATTTGGAGAAACTCCCCATCTTTGCGGATGAGTCTGGTCGTATGGAGATCCTTCCTTGTTCTTATGATGATCCGGACAGCGGCGGAGCCAGGAATATCGGATGGAGGGGGCTTTCTTGTTCGGTGCCGGCGCCCGGCGGGCTGAAGCATGGAAAACACAACAAACACTCCTTTTCCTCAGCAATTAGCATGGGCTTATACCAAAAATTCCCAAAAATAATCAAAATTATAAGAATAAAAAAAAAAAAAAAATCAAATGGGGTGGGCTTCAGCCAACCCCCGGTTGTACGTGGCTCCGCCACTGGATCCGGATGCAACAGTTGTGCTGCCGGGTGCAAAGCAATTCTTCGTGGATGAGCATATGGAGATTGAAAACCCTGAAAATCTCCATCTGTATAGAAACTTTGGAAGCAAATCGATGGCATCTAGACAACAAGGTATTCTCACCTCCTCCATGCTATCATCTTCGTATAATTTAGGGCATAATGTAAATGGGAATTTTAAATTAAAATTATTTTGTTGTAGGTAGGGTAGCTTCAATGTATGTATGTGCATCATGCTTCATTCATACTGCAATTTTGATACCGGAAAACAATAGGCTGAACCCGGATTTGTGTCCATGTTAAGGCTGTTTGAAATAGAAGTTTAATCTGTATATGTATATGCCCTCAAGGTCTGAATACAAGCACAAGAATTTATATACTATTCAAAAGAGCATAAATATTGTTCTGTTTCTGATCTGCTTGATGATGATAGTACAAACTTGAATGTAGTGTCCGTAGGTTGCGCTGAACAAGAGAAGAGCTACAGTCGGGTATGACAGCTTGCGACCAGAGACCACCACATCAACTATGTGTGTCAAGAGGGAGCAACATCCCATCCCGCCCATGAACAAAGGCAAGAAGAGGATTTTGTGAGCTTCTAGCAAACGAGAATGAGCGACTTGAGTTTTTTATGGCACTTCTTGTGCTGGTAGTTGCACTTTTGCTTTATGGCACTCCTTGTGCTGTGAATGTTTGAGTGGTATTTTGCTGCTAGTTATTTGTTCTTTAGTTTAGTTGCACTTTTGCTTCTCTCTGCCTTTAATCTTGTCTCAATATTAATTTTTTTGCAGCGTCTCTCTACCCCTCCAGGGTCACTGTGAATATAAAGGGGAACAATCTACTAGTAGTACTATACTTAATAATCGATTACGTAACAATTTTGCCACCAAAATTGGCTGCAATAGCCGCAAAAAAAGGTCAAAATAGACATCATGTATATACAAATTTAGATATCCAATATTTCAAATTTCAAATTTAGATGTCAAAAATCTACTTCTATACATTACTTATGTTTTATGCAAAACTCCCTTCAGGTTAGTTCTCATATTTTTGCTCCTCCATTGTTGTTTATGCTTCAATTCGGAGCTCTTTTTTGTTGCCACCTCTTACAATTACAATGAAATCCGTAAGAACTCCATACCACAGTCAGCAATGCAATGAAACACATATTACAAACCGGTGACCATCATAAGATTGCTTTGACTATGTCTATAAACAAAGATAACATGACCTATTTAAGGAGATATTCATAATTATGCACACACATATATATATATATTTCATTATATTAAACATTCAAGAAATATTCAATGGTAAAATCCAATTTATTGAGTTCCAGTAATCCAACTTACTATAGAATCTGCTGCACAACGGCGAATAAGAGAACAGGGATGATTCAAGCCACGCTCATTCCACCGACTGTTCTGCAAACCAAGTAATATTAACGCAGATGATCCCTTTCGATCTTCCTCTCAACGGTTGTTTTCGAGGCCTCGACCTGTATTTTTACTGTAGAATGAACAAGAAGAGGACGAAGTTTAGGGTTTTATTATCGAAGCCGGTTTGGATTTGGGAAATTTTGTAGGAGGAAGTGGAGAGATTTGGAAGCCCAAGTGAGAATTCATATGATAAGAGAGTGGGCGCCTATTTAGAGTCATCTCCTCCTCTATTTCTCTTGCTTCTTTACCCGAGTTCTTTCCGATTTCTTTTTTAATTTTAATTTTGAGTTTTTATTCTTTTATTGTTTACAGTATTTAAAACAAAATTCAAAGTTATTAAAATATTTTTTTATTGAACTAATTCAATCAAAATAGATTTTGAGAGATATCTAATGATATACTCGCTCTGTCCCGCTCGAAGCGGTCACGTTTCTATTTTGAGACGTCTCAGCCGAAGTTGCATGTTTCCTAATTGGGCCGGACAAAACTCATGTGAAGAGATACTTTTAGTACTTTTTAGTAATTAAAGTTATAGATTTACTAACTTTTGAATTATTTATATTTTTTCTTAATTTGTGTGCCAAAAAGAAACAGGCCGCTTCGAGCAGGACGAAGAGAGTATTACAAAAGTTTGAAGATGAGACAGAAAAAATGATTGGAGTATGAAGTACTTAATTCTTTGAACAAATTGAGTTAAATATGAGAAAAAAAAGATGGTTGGAACTGGTCAAAGATTATGACTACACTATCAACTACATTACCATTTGGCAAATGTTGCGTTGTTTTACCCCAGCTCGATCACTCTGATCTTCGATGCAATGATAACTCTAATTTAATGTAAATAAACTAGTTATGAGTTATGACCATCGTAGACGCTTTTGACACGGTCGTATTTCTCCTTAAATTCTTGATAATCAAGCAGACATTTCACCAATTATTTTCCTAATCGACTGACAACTGTAAGAGATGTCTTATATTAATAGTAATGAGCCGACAACATAAAAAACTAGAGAAACCCGATTCAAAACCAATAAACTCTATAAAATTAACTAAAAGCCCAACCACGGCCCGCTATAGTAATGGGCATAGGCCGAGCTAGGCCTATAAACTCAATGAGCTTGGGTTGGTCTGGTATTTTGTACAATAACTAGTATAGTGCCTGTCGAAATTCGACGAGATCTAATATTTAAGAAAAATAAATAATAAATATATATATATATATATATATATATATATATTTAATTATTTGTTTCAAAACTTTAAAAGTTCATTTCGAACAAATATTTTTAATTATATATATGCTTTTAAAAGGTTAATAATAAGGGAGTATCTTTCTCGTTAAATTTTTTATTTTTTTAGTGTAGCACCCGTCGAAATTTGACGGAATCACTTGCAATTTTAAGTACTACTCCCTCTGTCCTATAGTAGAATAGGTCTATTTCTTGAATATATGTGAGGTATAAAATAATAAAACAAGCCTATTATACTGGGACAGAGGGAGTAATATATATATAAATATAAATATTTATTTTTACATAATTTATAAGTTAAAAAAGTGAGCATTTATTAATTCAAAATTTAAATAGCAAAACACTCGTTGTTAGTTTTAATTCAAATTTTGAAGTGAAGTTGCTTGTTGTTGACAATATTTAAAAAATATGTTAATGAGACATTATTTTCTTAGATAGTCGTATTCATTTAAATTTTGCTTGTCAAGTCGCCGTTGTACATAGTAATTGAAAAACGGGTTAAAGAAGGTAGCATTTTCTCAGTAGTCGTTTTAATTCAATTTTAAATGTTAAATCGACCGTTGTTGCGGTAATTGAAATTTTAGTTAATGAAGGAAATATTTTTCTCAAATAGTTGTTTTCATTTAAAATTTTGAATGTCGAGCCATCCATTTTTCGCTATTGTTGAAACTAGGCTCAAAATGTTCCTGATTTCAATTTGATTTACCATTTCACAATCCTTAACTCACATAAATTAGTAGACCAAGTCAATATTTTTTTTATAAAAAAAAATATCATTTATATGAGAATGGAAAATATGGTAATAATAGCACTGTTTTATATGGGTAGTCGTATTCATTCAAATTTTAATTGTTAAGCTGCTCATTGTTAATAGTAATTGAAAAATAGGTTAATGAGGTCATCATTTTATCGGGTAGTCGTATTCATTCAAATTTTAAATGTCAAGCCGTCCATTATTTGTGGTAATTAAGGTAATATTTTTCTCGGGTAGTTGTTTTCATTTAAATAATAAATATCAAGACATCCGTAGTTCATTATTGATATCTTTGTGTCATTGTAATAAAACAAATAGTGGTCAAGAACTTTAATTTCAACCCGCTCATTGTTTATTGAAATATGATTGAGCATTATTTCTCTAGTTATTTCTTGGATATATTGGCGAGTTTTGGTGTTATTTTGAGTACATTCACCTTGAATTGGATTAATTGTGAAATAATGTGCTTTCGTAGGGGAATGATAATTTTTGGTGATTTTGGAGTTATTTTCGGAAGATGTTTTCAAAGTTGGAACTGAACTGAGGAAGAGCATAATCTACTGGAAATCCAGACGGCGTGCCCATACCGCTTGCTAAGCCTGTTAGTGGCGAGGAAGGAAGCAATTTCAGGATTTTGGAGAACTGTGAAGGCTTCTAATTAATTCCTAATGGGATTAATAGAATTTTAGTATTATATTTAGTTTTAGACTTTTAAATATTATTAGATAAGTATTATTTAATGTTTTCATAAGTAAAGTAGGATTCTATGATTTATTTCCTTGTTGGAAGGAAATTCTCTAGTAGTATATATAGGTAGACTTTATTATTGAAAACATATCTTGAGACTTCACGCAGGTTTTGGAGAAACAGATTGAAGTTCTTATTCCATTCATCTTTCACACCATTCTTTCATCATTATTCATTTATTTTCATTGCTATTGAATTATGTATTCTAGCTAATTTTCTTATTCCGGTAAAAACAAGGATGCTCTAGCTTCGATTATTATGTGAGATATAACTTGTGTTCATACTTTAATTTTATGCAAGCATCTATTATTCTCTGTGCTTATTCTTATTAATTGCTTTAATCTTCTAGGTAGTCTACACTGCTTAGTTGAATAGAGTTAATTTATAGCCAACTGAATCTGTCATACGTAATCGTAATTAGATTTAATTAATGGTAAATTGACTTGTTTAAAGTCAAGGGAATAATAGTCTTAGTTCGATAATCCTGCGTCAAAGTTTGTCGGTTTTGAATCGGGTTTCTCTTGTTATTAATGTTGTCGACTCATGAGCGTCTCTTACGGTTGTTAGTCGATTGGGAAAATGATTGATGAAGTGTCTTCCTAATTATCGAGAAATTAAGGAGAAATAAGATAACGCCAGAAGCGTCTTCGCTAATCATAATCAATTTGTTTGCATATAATCAAGGATCAGAATAATTAAGCTAGAGTATAATTATTTGCTGCTGGAATCGTTTTTTATTTGATAAAACCAAAACTCAAGCTGTCGTTTAAGTTCCTTGTTCAATTTATTTATTTTATTTATTTTCGCTATTAGTTAATAAAAATTCACTATTTTGCAGTTGGGAATTTGGAGAAAAACTCGTCAATCTTTTGGGAGACGATCTTGCTTACCACTATCTAGGAAGTGTGGGCATACCGCCGAAGGTTTGAATTATTTTTTGGTGTAAAACGACACACCAAATTCGAAGAAGGAGAAGCCGGGCCCCACGTGTGATGACATGGTTAATGTGTTTTTGGAAGAAAATGACGTCGTTTTTGTCTCGGATGTATATTTATTTAAATTAAAATGTAACATGGATAATTGCATTGCCATGTTTTATTGCCATGTCAGCTTTGGCCTCTCCGGAAATTTGATCAGTGGGGAAATCAGATAACTTAAAAAGTTAACAATTTTGGAAAATAAATTAAAAGTTAATGGTATAAATACAATGTTAGACAAAATTATCGATTTAGATTGCATTTTTTCCAATTTCTTTTCGTCCCTCTCATGGCCTCATTTACAAGTTGGTCATTTTTTCTTATTTTGCATAATATTTTTTGAAAACCACACGTACACATATATATACACAACTTGCACATAGTCTCTATCTACGTGCTCTTCCGTCCCATGCTAATTGATGCATTTTTTTAATACGAAAATTAAATAGAAATTATTAATTAAGAATCAGTGTATATAATAGCTATTAGCATTATTTTAATAATTTGTATTTTTTGTTAGCTGTTTTATATTTCATAAACCGATTTGTTTTATTCGTTGAATTTTTTTTTACACTTTATTATTTAGATTATATTTTTTTCAATATAATTTTTTTAATTCCTTTTCAATAATTTACGGTACATGCAAATTATGAAAGTGAAATAATTTGTGGCCCTTAATTTTTGCTAATTTTAGGTTGAAATCACTAATTCTTTTCATATAAGAAAACTCATTAAATAGTGGAACTCAAGTAAAATGAAACGGATGTGGAGTATATAATATTATAAATATATACAGTATCTACTCCCTGTCCATATTTTCTGAATTTTCGTTTATCATTTTTGCCCCACTTCCGAAATCATTTTCCAAACAATAATCTTATGTTTCAATATATCATTTGAATAAGTTATTATCAATGAAATTATATATTTTTGGCTGGCCCGGTTTCAGCTAGACCGGGCCCATATCATTTAAGCTAATCCGGCCGGAATTTTTTATGCATAGTATTAGTATAGTATTAATTGAAGTACGTATATCCTTCCCAGTTGCAAATAAAAAAGGAGGGAAATAAAAAAATATATTAAAGAACTTTAGTGGCATTGGAAAAAAAATATTCTACAATCCTCGAAGAAGTACACGCGAAAGCGCCAAACGATTATAGATATATTATTATTAAATTATTGCGATTAATTATTTGAAGAAAGAAAAACAAACAAAATACCTTCATTGGAGACCGGACAATTACTAGTATTAAAATTTAATTCAGCACTAATAATTTAATAGTATATGGTACAATTAGTACTGTCCTAAATTAATTATTCGCCACTTGCTCAGTAATTCCAACTGTTCCAATTCGCATTCAACTCGACATTTAAATTTAATACATAGAAATTTATTACATACAAAAAAAAAAAGGACCACACATTAGTTTCAATCCTTACAAGTTACAACATTCATTTATTTTAAGAAAAACTACATATGAACACAATATAATAACAGATAATTGTCATTAGATACACGAACTTCCGACGAGATCGACCATCTCATCATCTCACATAAGTGTAAATTTTCAAATTTTAAAAATGAATCCTATTAACACCAAGCTCAATAGCTAAAGAATACTTGAACAACTGCCCGAATTTGATATTGCACGTGAGTTTTAAAATTGGTCACAAATACATCACATTTCAATTTACTCTGATTTTCTATATCTGATTTCGAAATGAAGGTTGAGGTGAAAAAAATAAGATTAATTAAGTTGACGATATCATAAGAGCTCAAATTGATTTATCTAAAAAAAATACTGTAAGATTAATTAGCAGTATTATTTTTAGAGTAATTCATGAATGAGATGTATTATGTGTTCTTGTGAATATATATCTATCTTTTTAACAAAAATATGCCAATTAAATAAGTAAATAATGTCGTAATTTCAAAAGACGAACACATATAAATGAAAGTTCATTTAGGTTCACCCGTCTGATCAATTTTCAGAGTTGGAGTGCTATTTTCTGAATCTCGTAACGTTTTAAGGTAAATTTCATAAATATCCATGTAAAATACAAATATTCTTACGAAACAACTTCGAATTGCAATTTAAATAACAAATTGTAATTTCATCAATAAAAAATACTAATCTGAATATTTCACGCACCATTAGATCAACAAAATGACAGTTGAAGCAATTTTTCAACCATTAATAAGTATTGCATGTCCCAAAGTAAGAAACTAAACGACGGAAAAGTTGTTTCATGAAATTATAAATACAGTCAATTTTCAAGATCAATATGGACTAATCCACAACATCATATTTAAACTTTGCCTCAATTAACTACGAAACAGAATTCGTTTCATTCAGGGTGACCAATTAGTTGTTTGAGAGAATGACTTGCTCACGCTTAATTGCACCTAAGCTGTTCGAATAAATGACACCTTAACATTTCAGTGCACCAAAGCTGTTTGAATTAATGACACCCTTCACATTTCAGTGCACCTAAGCTGTTCGAATAAATGACGCAGACACACACACACACTTCAATGAACCTAAGCAGTTCCAATAAATGACACACTTCAATGAACACAAGCAGTTCGAACGACTGAACACTTGCATTTCATTTCATAGCACCTAAGTTGTTTGACTGAACGAGTCATCTATTTCCTCTTATTTCACAAAGTGCAGGCTTTTCAATTCAATTAAGGTCTCCTATCACTACAACAAAAATGTCTAGTAGTGACATGATTTTAGTGACACTAAGAGATAGTATGTCATAAAATTTGTGACATTTTTAGATGTAGTTAAATTTAGTTACACCTCCACGTGCATCTTTATGCTTTTGTTACACATAAAAGTTGTAGGTAAAATTAGTGACAATTGGAGGTGTAGTAAAATTAGTGACATCAATCCATGTAGTTAAATTTTGCTACATCTAAACTTGTCATAATATATTTTTACTACATATGAGTGTCATAGAATATTTTTGCTACACGGATAAATGTAACTAAATTTTGATACATCTTAAAGTGTAACAATTTTTATTTTCCTTTTTGTTTTATTTGCATAATCATCTTTGATTTTAAAATTAATTCAAATAAACAAATTTCGAAAGGGATGAGTAGCACAGCATGTAATTTAATCTAACGATCATTTACATAGTTGCATCAAAATATGAGTCGTGGTCCTCATGGAAAATAAGCTCTAATATGAAAAAGAATTCATGTGTCTAAAATTTTTCCTAAAAAATAATTTCATCCTGAATTTTGCCTATTATTATGAATATTATTATCATTACACAGCAACGACTACTTATACAAAACTAAAAACGTGGCAGACTTTTCTAAATATCAAAAGCGTAAACGCAAAAGCGACTCTCTCTTTCTCGATTCCTCCCTTCTTCTTCTCCTTCTGTATCATCAACACCAGTCTTCTCGCACACAACCTTCTTTTATTTCCTTCTATATACTCTACAATTTTGAATCTGCAAACTCAAAATTCAACACAATAACATCGAAAGTCAGCCCCAATTTATCGATTGAATTTGTGAAACTCTGGATTTCGATTGCATGTCTGTACTGAATTTTCAATCCGATCAGTCGATGCTCAACTGTTCTTTGCTAACAATCTCCATCGGTTGTGACTGTTGTTTTCTTTCTCCACAGTAGGTACTCGTCTGCTCGTAGTGTGTGTAATGATGTTGCTCTAAATCCTGCTCTGATTTCAATTGATGCATCGATTGTGTGGAATCAGGTATTATCAGCGTAATTATTTCGAAAATCTCTCTGAATTTAGAGGTATGAATTTGCAAAGCCATTTCTCCGAAATCTAAGATGTTTGAACTTTTCCTGTGTACAATATATTGATGCGAAGGACACATTTATATTTTCCCAAGTAGGTATTAGTTGAGCTCATTTATATGTTTTTCTCTCACAATCATCTATATTTGTGTTTATATATTAAAGCTATAAAGTTGTTCCTTATACAGGTTAGGCTAATAGTTTATTCATGTTAGTCATCTAGTTTTGCATTTTGAAATGTTAGTGCATTTGAGTGTTTAAAAACAACACATCGGAACTTATGTATGGTTATTGACTTGATCACTGCTTTGTACTTGAGCTGTTGAGACATTCAATTTAGATCGATGTACATTTTTTGTTGGCATGACGGCATTTTGAGTTAGCTATGCTATTTTCTCGTAAGCTGCCCAGTGGTCAAAGGCTTGATAGTAAAGCTTTTGTTACTACCTGCCTCTAGGCTTCCCTTCATAGGCGTCAAGTAGAATCGAAGGAGCCCGTTTTCTATGTTCTTCGGAAAATATCTCCCACTCCTGTTCCTCTCCAACACAAACTCATTTTCTTCCTCCCATTCCCATACAATTCCACACTTGATCTCCTCCCACTATAAAACGGTGCCTCGATGTGATTTGCACTTCTCCAGCTCACACTGCTATTGCTCCTCAGCATATTCCTATTGAATCCATTCCTCCCTTCTCCATTTCCTTGCCAAGATTCTAATAGTGACCTCTCCACTCCATTTACCCTACTGTATTTCTCCTCCTCTTCATCTTCTTCTTTGTTTCCACCGTTTCGCCTTTGTATAAGCGCCCATATCCTCCAACTCCACCTTTTAGACTTCTTCTCTTCCCATTCTCGATCACGGAGTTTATATCCTTCAATCATATCCTTCAATCCACTGCTCAGCTTGAACGTCTCAGAAAGATCATCTCTCAGAGAGTTTGAGTTTCGATCCACTGATACTCTCGCCCGTGAAAGGAATCAGCATCAGTGGGAGAAACCTTTGCATTGGAAGCTATCTTGAGCTCATCAATCTCAGCAACCACAGCAGCTGCAGTCTTCCTAATAGAACTAGACCTATCAAGACTCTTCCTTCTCCTCGAGGAAGACGAATCTAGATAGCATTCTCTAGTCTGCGACGAACCTCCGGGCAAACCTCCATCTCCATCATCACCACCGCTCTTCTTTGCCGGTTCCTCCACCGGAATCTGCATATCAGCGCGAGAAACGGCCACAGCTGGTGCATCCTCCATTACAAAGACCATAGGCGCCATTCTTGGAAAGCTTCTTCCAATCATGTGACCATCCCAAGAAGCACGAGGTTCGTCGAACGAATATCGAGCATCATCGAAGCTCATCCTTCCGGCATCAAGTGAAAACCTAGGATCGATGTCGCAGGACCTTCTCCCATATCCATAATCAGCAATCTCAGACTGAGTCTCCCTATACTGCCTCGAAATCGGCTTTTCTACAGGCAATGTAGGTAGGTTTTCGCCATTGCTCTGCTTCTTGACCTTGTGTTTCCTCCTCCAGTTATTCCATTTCTTGCTAAAGACTGAGGCCGCTGCCCAGATTCTGCCTCCAGAAGTAGAACTCTTCTTTTCCTGAGAATTAAGATCTATGTATTCCTTCATGGGCTTCGGATTACTCACACTAAACGCCTCTTCAACGATTTTACCACAGCTGGTTAAGTTTAACTCAACCGATTTTCTCAAACCCTCCAAATGAGAATCTTGAACAGGCCTAATTTCATCTCCTTCGTCGTCCTCGAATGCAATACTCTCCTCTACATTTCTAGGCTCCTCCATTTCGATATCCTCGAAAAGAGGCTTGTTGGCTACGAAAGGTTCAACCTTTTTGCTGTTTTGAGAATTTTGAATGGAGGAAGAAGAAGCAAGATTTGAGGCAGAGGTTGGTTTGTTGTGAGAAATGCCACTTTTGCTCTGTTTGTCGAGCGAGAATAGAGTCCAGAGACTGCTTCTCGCTCTAACGTCGCACGATTTTCTCTGCGGCTCAAATGATAGCCATAGAGCTTCGTTCTTGGAAGCAGAGAACGATTTTGTGTGGCGGAGCTCGGGGAGAAATGCAGTGGCTTTTGAGGGTTTCGGAAGCACGGGAGGAGGGCGGGAGTTGTTGGCTTTAGAACTAGAGGAGAAGAGGGATTTGATTGCGGCGGCGGAGGAGGGGCAGCAGGAGGAGGAAGGAGTGTTGGAGGAGGAGTTATCGAGGGTGGTGAGGCGCTCGCGGAGGCAGGAGGGGCAGAATCCGGTGAACTGCTCAGTGGGGTGGCGGTCGCAGCTGAATGAGGAGCGCGGCGGTGGCACTGTTGGGTCTACAGAAGTGGTATTCATAACCGTCGGAAGTAATTGAATGGTGCTCATGTTAGTACCTATCGCATTGCAAAATGTATAGAGAGAGAGAGAGAGAGAAAGAGGAGACAGAAGATACAAACTTAGACTTAGACTTCTACTGTTGCATTCGAGCAACCATCAAGCTCGCCTTTCAAATCAAGCAAGACTTTCTCTGAACAGAGAGAGAAAGAATTGCTAAATCTGCAGCAAGCTGATTCTGGAAATACGTACGTGTGTGGTGGAAGAAGAGCACAACTTGTTCATCAAGATGGCCGTAGTCAAAACTCACAAGTTATTGGTGGAGCTACGCCTCCTTGATATAGTTGCTGATATTTTGGTGGTTTTTTGAATATCATTATTGTATAAAGATATCTCCAACACCTTAAATGCAAATCAAAAGTGCAACTAAAGAACAAATAAGTAGCAGCAAAATACCACTCTAAAACATTCACAGCACAAGGAGTGGCATAAAGCAAAAGTGCAACTACCAGCACAAGAAGTGCCATAAAAAACTCAAGTTGCTCATTCACGTTTGCTAGAAGTTCGCGAAATCATCTCCTTCCTCTTCTTGTCTTTCTTCATGGGCATGACGGGATGTTGCTCCCTCTTGCCACACATAGTTGATCTGGTGGTCTCTGGTCGCAAACTGTCATGCCTGACTGCAGCTCTTCTCTTGTTCAAACCTTGCCCCTGTTCAGTGCAACCTACGGACACTACATTCAAGTTTGTACTATCATCATCAAGCAGATCAGAAACAGAACAAGATTTACGCTCCTTAACGAATATATAAATTCTTGTGCTTATATTCAGACCTTGAGGGCATATACATATACAGATTAAACTTCTATTTTCAAACAGCCTTAACATGGACAAATCCGGGTTCAGCCTATTGTTTTCCGGTATCAAAATTGCAGTATGAATGAAGCACGATGCACATATATTCAAGCTACCTACCTACAACATAATATTTTAATTTAAAATCCCCATTTACATTATGCCCTAAATTATACGAAGATGGTAGACATGGAGGAGGTGAGAATACCTTGTTGTCCAGATGCCATCAATGTGCTTCCAAAGTTTCTGTAAGAATGGAGATTTTTAGGGTTTTCGATCTCCATATGCTCATCCACTATGAATTTCTTTGCACCCGAATGCAAAACTGTGCTCTTGTTTGCATCCAGATCATCATAAGGAAGGATCTCCTTACGAATAATCTCATACACAAAATCATACACAAAGATGGGGAGTGCCTTCAAATATCGATCGATAAAATCAAATACTTGAAGCTGATAGTCTTTATTCTCTTCACTACTTGAAGCTGCAGCTCTTTTCTGGTTCAAACCTTGCCCCTGTTCAGTGCAACCTACGGACACTACATTCAAGTTTGTATAAGAAACGGAACAAGATTTACGCTCCTAACGAATATATAAATTCTTGTGCTTATATTCAGACCTTGAGGGCATATACATATACAGATTAAACTTCTATTTCAAACAGCCTTAACATGGACACAAATCCAGGTTCAGCCTATTGTTTTCCGGTATCAAAATTGCAGTATGAATGAAGCATGATGCACATATATTGAAGCTACCTACCTACAACAAAATATTTTAATTTAAAATTCCCATTTACATTATGCCCTAAACTATACGAAGATGATAGACATGGAGGAGGTGAGAATACCTTGTTGTCTAGATGCCATCGATGTGCTTCCAAAGTTTCTGTAAGAATGGAGATTTTCAGGGTTTTCGATCTCCATAAGCTCATCCACGAAGAATTGCTTTGCATCCGGCAGCACAACTGTTGCATCCTGATCATCATAAAAACAAGGAAGGATCTCCATACGACCAGACCGATTCGCAAAGATGGGGAGTTTCTCCAAATATTGATCGATAAGATCAAATACTCCAAGCTGATAGCATTTATCCTTTGCATTATTTCCTTGAAGAAACAAGGATCTGCCATTCTCCCCGAACCCAAGTGGTTTGTGGTCACCAAAAACCTTGACAGTAAATTTTTCTGCCATTGATATTCTTCTTGTTCTTGTCTTGTCTTGTTCTTTCAGTGTATAAGCCTCAAACAACGTGCACAACCCCGACTTCTTGTACCCAATAGCAGCCAAGGACCCCATATACTCAAAAATTCTCAGACCATCAAAAACATCCACATCATCCGTTGAACTGTGCATGGTTGGTAAAGCTTTTGGCAAAGGTATGAAGGAAGATAAGCTTTCCTTCTCAAAGTCAAACGATATAACACTAAAGGGAGAATATGATATCCAGTAGCACTTGTTATTAACATATATACCACAATTTTCCACAGGCACTTTAGGTCCTAAAATCTCTTTCCAGGAATTATTTTTCAGCGAATATAATTCAACTTGACTGTCGAGAATCCCTATTAGCCTAATATGACCCATGTCATCAACGCCTTCACAATAATTAGTGACGAATCTTACGACCTTGTAGTCATTGCTTTGAGAATCAAACCCAAGACCACAAGCCCTATAATAGGAATAATTTGTACCTGCAGGGCGTTCGAGTCCAGGGGGAAGGAATTTAAACTCTCGCCTAAATGGGTTCAAGATTACAGTCTTCCCTAGAATGTGGTGCAAGCATAGCAACCCCCCACAACAACCACCAAAACAATCACCATCGAAACGGGGGAAATATATATTTTCTTTTTCTTTGTTTTGAGAAGAAGAAATATCAAATAAATATTGCTCATATGCATTTCCATCGGAGTTGGGTACAGAAAGTCTCACATATAGCCGACGGTGGTCGTCTACGGCAACAGCAGCGGCGGAATGGATTGTCGTCATCATTCAGATTCAGATGGAAATTTTTCGAATTAGCGTTTTGCTCGATTGTTGTTTCGTGATGAAAAGAGAAGTGGGGAAGTATTGGCTACTATATACTCCCTCCTAGGGGTGGACCGGTACGGTATATTGAAATTTTTCGCCATACCAATACTGTACTGAAAATTTTCGGTATGTACTTTTTCATACCGTTACCATACCGAATATTTCGGTATACCGATTTTCAATATACCGTAAATTCGGTATGGAACAAAGTCCATACCAATACCGTACCGAATTTTCGGTATACCGTACCAAAGTTTGGTATTTCGGTATACCGAAAAATTGACTATTATACCCGAATTTTTTTCTAAAAGTGTTTATAAAATGTTAGTGTCATATATTATCTACTTGTATCAGTACATCTTTAACAAATGTAAATTAAATTCGCAATATTATTGATATTATGGTACAATACAATTGTTGTCTTTTGTTAGTATATGTATTTAAATATTTGATCGCTAAACAAATTACGTATATTATATTTGTAATGTTTTTCAAATAATACTACGTATTGAAAATTAGTTAAATAATTAAACATTTATTAAGATTGTATTTAAATTTGTAATATTCTCAAAATATAAAATGAAATTAGAATATAATTAATATTAAAAAAATATGTACTCCCTCTGTCCCACTTAAATAATCCACATTTCCTTATTGATTTATCCCATATAATAGTCTACTTTCCTAAAATGATAAAAGTCTATCTCACAACTAATACTATTTTAAAATTCTTTATCTCTACTTACATTGGTCTATGTGCCAAAAGCAATATGGACTATTTAAGTGGGACGGAGGGAGTTAGTTTTTGATAATTTTCGGTATATATTGAAAATTGGTACATATCGAACATTCGGTATTTCGGTATAATCGGTATGTATCGAAGTTTCGGTACACCGAATGTTCGGTATATACCGAATTTTTTTGGTATATCGAATCTTCGGTATTGACCGGTATACCGCGGTATAGAAAAACTGATACTGTTACCGTACCGAATATTTTCGGTACGGTATTATACCGTACCGAAAAGTTCGATATACCGTTAATTACGGTATTTTCGTTATTTTTCGGTACGGTATGTCCGGTATACCTTCGTTTCGGTAAATTTGTCCACCCCACTTCGGGTTACTTCGGGTCGGGTCGGCTCGGGTAATTGGATGAGTTTGGATAAAATTGAAGGGGAGATTCTTCGGTACAAACGTTGGCACACCAAACTCTTCATCCGTGCCGCCACGTGTAAAGTACCACTTGAAAAAAGCCCCAATGTTTTAGTTGTTTTGAGAGACTTCTAATCTGCCTTGTAGATTTTGCAGGCCCTTTTCAGAACCCCATCAACCCCCAAACCTCCCCCCCCCCTTCATATTTCCCAATTTTACACGTTTCCCCTTTCATTTATGTAATCCAAATTTTATGTAATTTTAATTAATACCTGAACATTTGTCATTTTTATGTTTTTGTAATATCCCTTTTATGTTTTAAATTCTTCCCGAGTAATAATTATATCATCATAAAATTAGCTTTTGGTATTTTTGTTTGTGATTAACTTTTGCATTACTACACCATTCATTTAAAAATTGCCAAAAAGCAATTTCAAACTATATTGTTTTTTTTTTCGTTAATGTTGTATTAGAATCCTTTTCCTATTGTTATCCTTTATTGAAGTTGGAATTTATAATAAAAATAATAATTTATTTGAAATTAATTAAGGCTGAAAATTAATATTTTAGTTTATTGACTCATATGAATGATATAGCGACATTTTTTTTAATTAAATTAAATTCATATTAAAAACGTAAATAGATACAGCACTATTTGTGTTGA
Organism: Mentha longifolia; assembly: GCA_001642375.2. NCBI lineage: Eukaryota > Viridiplantae > Streptophyta > Magnoliopsida > Lamiales > Lamiaceae > Mentha > Mentha longifolia. The sequence continues at coordinate 9,136,619 of CM038117.1, forward strand.
AACGTTTTAAATTTAATGATCCGAATTAGGTGGTAAATCTTGAATTTTTTTTGGCATTTATGTACATGATATAAGTAATAACAGTTAGAATTAGAGAATGTGTAAAGTAAATACATAAGTAAATACATAAGTAAATTCAATGTAAATTTATGTAATAATCGATCCTAGATTAGTGGAATAGGGAAAGGATAATGGATTTTGGCCGATTAGTCTCAAATGGAGTCGTATTGGTTTAATTAGCACCGGATAATTAGAGAAATCCGAAGGCCACTAATGGAATAGTCGATCCTAGATTAGTCGAATAGGAAAATAAAAGTGGAATTTGGTCAATGAGTCACTAATTTAGTCTGATTGGTGTAATTATCCGATGATAATTCGTGAAACCCGGTGGCTAATAGTCAGTCCTAGATCAGTGGAATATGGAAATGAGAAGGGATTTCGGCCGACTAGTCTCAAATGGAGTCGAGTTGATCTAATTAGCATTGGATAATTAGAGAAACTCAAAGGCCACTAATGGATAATTTGAGAAATGTTATCAATTCACACCCTATTGTTCTATTAAAAATCCTAACAATCCTTAATCAGTTACATCAACATGTTGTCCACGATATAAGTAATAGTAGTAGTTAGAAGTAGAGAATGTATAAAGTAAATAAATAAGTTAATTATGATAAACTCCACTAATGAAATAGTCGATCCTAGATTAGCGGAACCTGGAAACGATAAGGGATTTCGGCCGATTAGTCTCAAATGGAATCAGATTGGTCTAATTAGCCTCGGATAATTAGAGAAACCCGAAAGCCACTAATGGAATAGTCGATCCTAGATTAGTGGAATAGAGAAACAAGAAGGGACTTCGGACGACTAGTCTCAAATGGAGCCGAATTTGTCTAATTAGCCTTGGATAATTAATTAGAAAAACTCGAAGGCCACTAATGAAATAGTTGATCCTAGATTAGTGGAATAGGAAAACGAGAAGGGATTACCTTCATCTTCGCTGACATCCAACTTCCTCTTCTTCTTCTTGGAGAGCTCATTTCCCCTCATTTTTCAAACAGGAATATTTTTTGAACAATAATTTTTTTTCGACAAAGTATGAAGGAACCAAACAAATAAGAAGCAAAAACCTTTTAATCTACCAAACATAGTGGCTCCTAATACTTTCTTTTTGTTTTTTTTTTTTACTCTCAAGCATTTAATGCTCAATTGTACTTGTTGAAATCAACTTCCCTCCAATTTCACAATATACCAAATATTAATTTTTGCAAACATAATTTTTTTTATTATTATCAGACCTTAGTTAATTATTAAAATACATTCTACAAATTTTAATTTCTTGTATTTGGTAGCATTAAAAGGATATTTCAATTTTAAGAAATAATATGGCAGAAACATAAATTACTTTATAAGAATTGCATTTAGTTGTTTGAAAAAAAATTACTTCATTTCTAGGAACCATTTTCTTTTTCCATTGCATAAATAAATTTCTGAATAATGAATCCATTAACTTTTTATTTTTTATTTTTAAATCAAGCAAACACAACACACACTCACACACCCGAGGTGTCTCGAACCTCCGACATTTTGGTTGGAGGGGAAACGTCTTACCAACTGAGCTGTGTTTCGTTGACATTAACTATTACTATTAAAACATGAATCCATCCTAACATTTCTTTTTAAATACCAAAAAAAGAATTCCAAACATAAAAAACAATTCATAATTAATACTCCGTATTAATAATACAAACAAAATGGAAATACAAAAATTACATCTTTTCAAAACTTAAATTACTAGTGGGACCAACATGGGTTGGGGGTGGGGTTTCGGCTGGGTAGGGTGGATCTAGTGACATGGCAAACCAAAAGCAAAACTATTACAGAAAAAGCAAAAAGAAAAGCAGTTTTGAAAAACCCACAATGGACACGTGGCGGCATGGATGAAGAGTTTGGTGTGCCAACGTTTGCACCGAAGAACCTCTCAGTGTGCCGTCATGTTCAAAACTAATTTTCTTTTAAAAACAAGACAAAACAAAAAAAAATATCTATCCGCTGAATTTCTCCGCTGCCGTCTGATACGACTAGCGCCCAGCATGCATCGACGGAGGACGAGCTACCATCCGTTGTCAGGGAGCCGGAGACGGTGGTGTTCGACGCGAGTGGTGAAGAGGACGTTCAACAAGAGGTCGAGGGAAGAAGTAGTCGTCCGAAAAGGCGAACAAGAGAGCCTAAGAAATATGAAGATTTTATTTCTTTTCGTTAAGATTTCTTATGTAAATTTTTAGTACTTGTTTTGGGCTTGGCCCGTTTTATTTTTGTGTCGAGCAAAATTATAAACTCATTTTCGGGTTTTCTTATTGATTCTTTCCCGAATCGTAGGTCGAATCAACCAGGGTCCTTAGATATAAATAGGAGAATAGTGTTATTTTATGGATCATGAATAAAATAAACCTTATTTTCTCTAATTCTTGTTCTCTTCTCTCTCGCAAATTGATTGTCGACGGAAGCCAATTCTGCGACTTTATTCCCTTCGTCTCCGCTGTTGTGATCATCTCGATTGCAAGTTATTGATAAGAGGGACGACTTCTTATCAACTAGTGCTTTCATCTTGAACCATGACTATTTCATTCAGTACTACCACCAGCAGCGGCGATATATCGGTGAATACTTCTGTGCCGCCGCCGCCCGGGGTCTCGTCGACTTCCAGCTCCCTGCCTGCAACTGGGTCTCAGTCGTCGGTTTCTATGGACGCGATCCTCTCGATGCTGCGTCGACTAGAGGCTCGTTTGGAAGCCAACGAGCAGCGATGGTCCGGGGCGCCGATTCCAACCCGACCGGACCCCGACCCGCTGTATGGGATGCCGCTCTCATGGCAGTCTCCAGCGTGGGTGCCGAGTGCCTCCATCACCAGCCATCCCACCCCGACGTACACCGTTCCTCCGCCGATAACGACGCCGCACAGCTATTCTTCCTGTCCGGACGGGAGTCGGCCCATTCTAGGGTTTCGTAACCTACCTCTGGTCAGCCGCACGAGCACGATTCCGTCTGCGTGGGATGCTCAGCCCTTACGGTTTGGGTCTGATACCCCCGCCCCTCGTGTCTCGTGGGACTTGCCCCATACTCGCCTTGGCTCTCAACCGACCCCCTCTGATCCGGCTCGCATCATTAAGATGGACCCGCCCCTGTTTGATGGGTCGGACGCCCAGAGTTGGGTCACCCGGATCCAATATTATTTCGATCACATGATGCTACCTGACGAGCAACGTTTACATTACGTCGTCATGTTATTTTCACCTCCTGCTGCTGATTGGATTTTTTCTTATCGTGCTAATAATCCCTTGGTTTCTTGGTCTCAGTTTTTGGAGGATGTTCGTCGCCGTTTTGACCCCAATTATTTTGTGAATTATATTGAGCTGATTGCTAAGCTGACACAGACGGGGTCTTTGGCCGAATATCACCGTGAGTTTGAGCGCATGCTCAATCAGATTCACGGCGTGCCGGAGTTAACATTGTTACCTATTTATTTGGGTGGTTTGCGTCAACCGGTTAAGAATCAAGTTCGTTTTCAACATCCACCTTCGATTGCGGCTGCTATGGCTCTTGCCGTGGAGTTCGATAGTGCGAGCGAGCGCACATCTTTACAGTCGCGTCGCCCCTGGCAGAACCGCGATACACACGCCGTGCCTTCCTCTGTGCCAGTGGCGGCCAACACCGATTCATCTCAGCCCTCTATACAGTCCGCCTCCAGTTCTCGCTCCCGAGATTATTCAAAATTGCCGGTGATTCGGTTGTCCGCAGCTGAGAAAGCGGAGAAGAACCGACTCGGTTTATGTTGGTATTATTCTGAGAAGTGGGCTTCGGGACACGTGTGCAAAGGGAAATTTCTTGCTTACATGGGCTCGGACGACGAGGAAGACGAGACCGCAGCTCATGAGCAGCCGACGACGGCACCTGACGTAATTTCGGCGGATCTTTCGCACATGTATAGCATGGATGGGAGACCACGCGCCGCATCTTTGGAGTTTCACGGATTTCTTGGTTCTGCAGAGGTATTCATTTTGGTTGACACTGGCAGTACTCATAATTTTTTGCATCCTCGCATTGCGGAGAAGATTCAGCTACCACTCACGGTCATCCAACCTTTTTGAGTCTACGTCGGAAACGACCAATATTTACTTTGTTCCAATATTAGTTCCCGGGCCGAACTTCGCATTCAGGGACACTCATCGATTTTGGATTTATTTATTCTGCCCATACATGGACCGGATGTCATTTTGGGGATGTCTTGGCTGCATTCCCTACACCAAGTCATCAACGATTATGATGCGGGCACCTTGGAATTTCAGAGTTCCGGTCGCCCAGTTTGCCTTCGCGTGACACCACGCCCTCTTCGGCAAGTTTCGGCTCATATGTTTGCTTCACTCATGCTTCATCAAGACTCTGTGGAGTGCTTTGAGATAGTTCCGCTTGATACCGTGAATTCCGAGCCGACTGACATTTTGGAATTCCCACCTTGACTTACCACCGCCGATTAATGATGTGCTCGAACAACATGCTTCAGTTTTTGCCGTACCTTCTGGCATGCCACCATCACGGGCTTTTGATCATCAGATTCACTTATTACCAAATACGAAACCCGTGAATGTTCGCCTATACCGCTATCCTTACTTCTAGAAGAATGAAATCGAGCGGCATGTTCGTGATATGCTTGATGCTGGCATTATTTGTCGTAGCCGTAGTGCTTTTTCCTCGCCGGTGCTTTTGATTCGCAAGAAAGATGGGTCCTTTCATTTCTGTATCGACTATCGAGCTTTGAACGCTGTTACGGTTCCCGATCATTTCCCAATTCCCACGGCAGATGAGTTGTTTGATGAACTTGGGGCACCTCGTGTCTTTACCAAACTCGATTTGCGTTCGGGATACCATTAGATTCGCATGCATGAAGAAGATGTGTATAAAACAGCGTTTCGCACGCATGATGGTCATTTTGAATTTTAGTCATGTCGTTCGGTCTCACCAATGCACCATCTACTTTTCAGGCAGCCATGAACGAGATCTTTCGCCCTCTGCTTCGGCGCTTTGTCATCGTGTTTTTTGATGACATCCTCATTTATAGTCGAACTATTCTTGAACACGCTGAACATCTGCGAGAAGTTTTCTCCATCTTACAGCGTCATAACTTCTTCATCAAGTTGTCTAAGTGTTCTTTTTGCTGCACCACAGTCGATTACTTAGGCCATATCATTTCAGATGGTCACTTGAAGGCCAATCCCTCGAAAATCGAGGCAATGGTAGCCTGGCCTCAGCCTAAAACAGTGAAGCAGTTATGTGGTTTTCTTGGGCTAACTGGTTACTATCGTCGTTTTATCGCCGGTTATGCCATGTTGGCGGCCCCGTTGACGGAGTTGCTCAAGAAAGAGGCGTTTGTGTGGTCCCCTGTAGTGGAGGAGAGTTTTAGAGCCCTGAAAACACCCATGACGTCGGCGCCCATTCTCCGTTTGCCGGACTTCACCAAATTATTTTATGTCGAGACTGATGCTTTGGATTTTGGTATTGGCGCCGTTTTACTGCAAGATAATCATCCGATTGCCTTCTTTAGCAAGAAATTGGGGCCTCGTCGTCGTGTCACATCGACTTATCATAAGGAATTATATGCTATTGTCGAGGCGGTGCAGAAGTGGCGACAATATTTATTGGGCCGGGAATTTATCATCCGTTCGGATCAGAAGAGCTTGCGCGAGCTACTACAGCAAGTCATTCAAACGCCGGATCAACAATTATATGCACGGAAATTAATGGGCTACAAATTTCACATCGAGTACAAGACTGGTGCCTCGAACCGTGTAGCCGATGCTTTGTCGCAGCGTGAGGACTCGGATACCGCCGCCCATACGGATTTGTCCTTGTTCATCCCAATCGCGCAACCCTTGCCAGATATTTTGGAATTGCTACGTGTTGATGTTCGTACGATCCCCGAATTAGTGGAGATGTCGGCGCTAATCACCGCGGGTACGGCACCTCCGATTTTTTCTCTATTTGATGGTCTTATTTATCGTGGTAGGCAAATTCTGGTTGCTTCCACATCAGTCGCCAAACCGGCCTTGTTGTACGAGCATCATTCTACTCCGTCGGCTGGACATCCGGGTGTGGATCGCACCGACCGCCGCATAGCGTCCTCTTTTTATTGGCCCAGGTTTACGATGAGACGTCAAAGAATTTGTGGCAGCATATTTTGAATGCCAAACAACGAAATATTCTACACAGAAACCGGCGGGTTTATTGCAGCCCCTTCCGATTCCTACGCAAGTGTGGGAGGATGTCTCTATGGATTTTATTACTGGCCTGCCACAGTCGCGTGGATTTTGCCCCGTTGCCCACATGATTTGATGCTTGGCGAGTGGCTAATCTTTTCATTGATACCGTGGTGAAACATCATGGTTTTCCTTCCACTTTGGTGTCTGAACGCGATTCTGTTTCTTGAATGAAGTTTGGGAGCATATGCTCCGTTTGAGTGGGACTAAATTGCATTTCACCACGGCCTATCACCCTCAGTCCGATGGCCAAACAGAGGTCCGTAATCGGGGATTGGAGCAATATCTCCGTGCTTTTGTTGCTGATCGACCAACGAAGTGGACAAATTTTTTACCGTGGGCTAAGCTAGCCCTCAATTGCTTTCATCACGAGGGCCTGGGCACCTCGCCTTTCCGCGCCTTATACGGCCGTGAACCACCGCCGCTTGTAGCCGCGCCCCCGTCCGCGTCGTGCCCCTCGTCGGTGGCGGAGTTGATTCGTCAACTCGGGGATTTGCTTGTTTGGTTAAGGCGGAATTTGGAAAAAGCACAGCAAAGTATGCGTGCTATAGCAAATAAACGTCGTCGGCATGTGGAGTTCGCCGTGGGTGATCGTGTTTTGTTGAAGTGTGGGTGATCGCGTTTTGTTGAAGCTGCAGTTGTATCGCCATCACTCAGTTGCCAAGCCGCTGTCGCAGAAACTAGCTCTTCATTTCTATGGTCCTTTTGAGGTAACAGAACGCATTGGTGCTGTGGCTTATCGGTTGTTGTTGCCTGAAGGTAGCCGTATACATGATGTTTTTCATGTTAGTTTGTTGCGACCGTTTGTGGAGGGCTGCGCTGTTGATTCAGGAAATTTCCTAACTTTCTTTGCGCGGGGTCGTGTGGTCTCTCGCCCTTTCAGATTGTCCGCGCTTCGTCGTGTGTGGCGTGAAGAGTTGCTGTGGAAGAAGGGTTGTTGCATTGGGATGATGATGAGGGGCGTGTGCCGTCGTGGGAGCCTATGTCGGTCATTAATCGTCGTTTTCCTTCTTTGGTCCTTGAGGACAAGGACGTTTCTAACACGGGGGGAGTTGATACGACTAACGCCCAACATGCATCGACGGAGGACGAGCTACCGTCCGTTGTCAGGGAGCCGGAGACGGTGGTGTTCGACGCGAGTGGTGAAGAGGACGTTCAACAAGAGGTCGAGGGAAGAAGTAGTCGTTCGAAAAGGCGAACAAGAGAGCCTAAGAAATATGAAGATTTATTTCTTTTCGTTAAGATTTCTTATGTAAATTTTTAGTACTTGTTTTGGGCTTGGCCCGTTTTATTTTTGTGTCGAGCAAAATTATAAGCTCCTTTTCGGGTTTTCTTGTTGATTCTTTCCCGAATCGTAGATCGAATCAACCAGAGTCCTTAGATATAAATAGGAGAATAGTGTTATTTTATGGATCATGAATAAAATAAACCCTATTTTCTCTAATTCTTGTTCTCTTCTCACTCGCAAATTGATTGTCGACGGAAGCCAATTCTGCGACTTTCTTCCCTTCGTCTCCGCTGTTGTGATCATCTCGATCGCAAGTTATTGATAAGAGGGACGACTTCTTATCACCGTCTCACCCCAATTTTTCCGCCACCGCCATCAATGGGGCTCCGAAGATTTTATATAACATTTCTCGTTCGTGCTGATTTCCTTTTCTGTGATTTGTGATCTAAAATTTGAATGTTAAATTTGCTATAATGGTTGGGTTGTCTAATTGTCATTGCATATAGATATAGTATTTCATTCAAGTGCAACATCATATTTACCTGAAGGAAGGCAGGTAGTCGTTCTTCTGTGAGAATAAAAAGTCTCAAGGCAGTAGAAAGAAGACAAGCAGATCAATAACTGGAAATCTCAAGTTTCATGTCTCTTCTTGATGAAGAAGAAGTAGTATTTCCTATCGTTGAGGTTGGAAATCATTTCTCCGAGTCAAAAACCCAAGCAATCAACCGATTTTGGTGCAGCTTATTGGAGAAGTCATAGATAAGTGCAGGACAAGTGAGATGCATTTACAGCCATCTTCCAGCATCATAGTTGGTAACAATTCAAACGCTCCAACAAAGTACGATTTCTCAATAGCCTCTTATTCATCCTTATGGTAGTGCATCTCTTGGTCCCATTCTCTTTCAACCTTCTGCTCGATGTGCTCATAAGGAATAATCTCTCTGGTGTAGAGTGGTTGTCTCTTTGAGGATTTGGAGGATCAATTTTCTTGATATTGCTAGAGAGGTCTGATTCAGTGCGGAGTTTGGAATTCAAGATGAATTTCCCACTTCTGCTAAATTTTTCTTCTCCAGAAACTTTGCACTCCACACAAGGCAAGAATCCATTGTGTTCTCATCCCTTGATTACGTGAAGAATACGGGAGATTTTCTTCTAGAGGTCTTGCGCGTTGGAGTTTCAGGGTCAAATTGTGATTTAGATGGGTTTCAGGTGCTTAATTGTAAAGGCTTCACTTTACCACCTAGAGACTCTATAATGCTTCACATATCATATCAAAGTGATTTTTCCACGGCCACCATACAGAGGGACCTTGAGCTATCGCCTGCAGCTGGAATTCTTGTGATACCCATGAGAGCAAGTTTACAAATGCTCTTGCTTAACTTGTGCAAAATATCAACTTGAAGATTATGTTGCTGGTACTTTTTGCTGCTTCAGTGCTGTTTTTTTCCTAGTGCATCTCTTGTTTCCCTTTTCGACAACATTCACAACTGTTGACTTCAAAAGTGGTAAAATCTCATGTGCAGTGAGTGGTACATTCAATTATTTGAGTATGAGTTTGAAAAAGAGAACCAATAATGCTTTGATGCTTCCTGAAATGAATGGCCTTGGAAGATTAATTGTAGGAGAAGAAGCGTTTCTCTTGGATCTCCTGGTGGAAAGGGACATGTAGATGATTCTGAGCATCACAAGCACAAGAACTTGTCAATTGATGAACTACCAGAAACAAGAATAACATCCTCTGAGACGTCTCACCAGTTGAGAACTCTGATATTCAAGTTGAAGCAGATTCACAAAGTTTGAATGTTGGAATTGGCAAAGAGAAAAGAAGGCGGAGGAAGAAAAAGTCTTCTCGCATGAGGGTACCTGGATTTTTTGATGTTTCAAGTAGTCAGAGTAGCAATTCTACCTCAACATCACCTTTATCACCTGCCACATCTCTGACGCCAAAGCAATCATGGCTTGTTCCTCTTGATATGGATCAGCCTGTGGAAGTTAGAAACCCTTTCTCTGAGGCATCTGTTGAGAAACATGATAAATAGAGTACTCTGAACCTCCTAAGATCAACTTGTTGAAGAGTGAGGGTTTCCCAAGCATGATTTAGCTAGAAAAGTTGCTGGTAGAGCTGTCATTTTGCCTTCTGCAACTTCTCCTTTTTTGGCTTCAACATCTACTACTTCTCCTCAGGCACGGGCTCTAGGAGAAAAAAATTCATAACCAAAAAACTAGTGAAACGGGCGAAGTGATGGCAGTTGAGGAAAAGTTTACTTGTGATATATGGGGTGATCACATCTTCCGACTTCCTGTGGTTAATCAGTTGAACCATCCCTCTAGTGTGCCATTTCAAAATCTTGAAAACAATTCTGAGAGCTTCTTTGTGAGGGATCCGCAAACCCTCATAACAAACTCTCTTCGAACACCTGTAAGTTCGGGCCTGGAGGCTATAAATAAATTAATTAAATTCTACCTGAAACTTTCGTTTGGTTTGGATTGGTTTTGAAACTTTTCCTATGATTTTCATGTGCTTACTGAAGTTGCATGTGAAGAAACTAACCCGTTGATAGTATGTTAACTTTAATGCATATCATTTTGGTTGCTTCGCTCATGCCCCATTCAGTAGATAAGATGAGCTTCAATCGTTTCAGAACTGCATCATGCATCAGTAGTTTCTCCAAAGAGTGATCTGCATTTATGGGGTTGTAGCCTTGATTATATCTGGGCTGATTAGAGACTTCATGTGTTGGGATTTTCATAACATAAATGAGATGATTTAGGTTGCTTCACTTTTGGTAGTTTAGCATAGGTGTTTTAGCTTATGAGATATGAGAGTGACTTTGGATGGAATTCAATTCATGCTTCTTCCCTCAAAAGAGTTTCTGATTTGTAGTAGGTTTTCATGAGATTTGGCCAAACAAGTTTTTCCCTTGGGCTAATTTGGTCCAAGGGAATTATTCTGTTCCTGGAAAGTAATTATGTAAATTTTTTAGAATTCTTATTCCTCACTTAAACTTAGATTCTAATTTACTTTCATGTTTCACTTTCCTTGTAATCATATTTCTTAACAAATTTACTTTCTGCCAACCAAACGAGCTATTGGTTTTTAGTTTTGTTCACTCTTCTTCACTTTCGTTTTCCGTGCCTATATTAACACATGTTATGAAGAAAATTATATTAATAATACGATTTTCAACTTCGGAAAAGCTTGGCAAGTTACTACGATTTTTTATTGTTGGCATTTCCAATGCAGTCTACTAATCAATATGTTTTTTTTTCTGCAGTGGTGGTTTATAGTGACCATAGCCTCTATGTATGGAATATTAAAGATATAGACAAGGTAGTTTTGATATCAGATTTTTTTTCTCAATCTTATCTCTAATATTCAATTCATCTATAATTTTGATCGCTAAAGTCACAATTTTGAACTTATTCTAGTGAAATAATTTATTGCAGTAACAGAATTGTATCTTATCCAGGCTACCAGGTGTTGCGTGCTCGTTTCACATAGTGGATGCATATGGGATATTAAAAATGTTCCATGTGAAAATATGCACGATCCATCTCTGTTTTGTGTTGCTAAAGGTTGTTCTGGGGGATTATCTTTTGCAACATGTTCAGCTGATGGTAACATTCGGTTGTGGGATCTTGCGCTTCAATCGGCTTCGTTAGACAGTAGTTTGTCTCTTCCTGGGAATGACAGCTCTGGTGGAGCCATTTGTTTAGGTGGTTTCTAACTTCACTTTGTAACAGAAAGAGTCTAAGCCTTTTTATGCTGATAAGATTTGCTCAAGATTACTCTGTTTCCTTGTTGCAGCGAGTGCTGGGATCTTTGAACGAGACTCCGTTGCAAAAGATAATTTTTCTTATGGGTTTAGGGCGATGGCAGTTAGTTCAGATGGACAGCACCTGGCAGAAGGTGATTGCCAGGGAAACATCCATATCTTCGATTTGAACACTTCTGATTATATTTTCATTCAGGTATATATTCAGTTTTAATTGCATTCATCTTGAAAATAATAGAGGATCTTACCAGAATGTTTTACCTCTTTTTTTTCCTTCTTTATTTGAATAGATTTATATTCTTTCTGAGCCCCTATCATGCATAAAGTGTTCGGTACTTGTAGGATGCTCATGGTGCAGAAGTTCTTTCCTTGAGTTTCAACTCGGCTGGCAACAATGAGTTTCCTTCTAGTGAAGCTTTAGAGGATCACCTCTTTCTTGCCTCTGCAGGACGGGATGGACTCATCCATCTTTTCAATGTTTCCAGGTTACAGCTATATCAGTTTTTCTGTTACAAAATTTTAAAATGGCTGACTTGCTGATTATGAACTCATTCTTTTACTATGAACCAGGAACTTTAATCTCCATGGAAGTATTGATAACTGCTCATCGGCCATTACTGTAGTAAAGGTTGCACGAAGTGGTCGTGAGATTCTTAGTTGTGGTGCTAATAGGTCAGTTATCTGAGAGTGGCTGGGGATCACCAAAAATTATTTCATGTTGGTATAAGATATAAACGTAAATTAACTTTGTGTACCATGTAGTTTTAAATGTTTACATAAGGCATCGGGTGTCCAAAGCTTTCTTCTGTTAACTGAAATTGGTTACTGTTATGTTTATTAACTGTTGAATGGTAATGTTACCTAATATGCTTTCGGTGGGCTGTGGCATATGTAGGGAATATGGATGCACCTGTTAATTATGTTGCATGTAAAACTGACATTTCCGTTTTGCTGGTGTAGGGCCCTGGTTCTTCATGGCCTGGATGTGAGTGATACAGGATGTAAGATTTCTTACCTTGGCAGAATTGCAACTGATGGAACCATTTATGATATGGCTGTTGATCATGCAATGAATATAGCAATTACTGTGGGTGAGGTAAGGATGACAAAGAAAGATGGTTCTTTAACCAACATTCTTATGAGGATTCATCAACTTTTATACAAATTCCATGTTAGCGTATCCTGATTAGTTGCTGAGATCGTTCTGTGTAAATGGCTGACTGATATTCTTGCAGGATAAGATAATAAAAGCATTTGATATTCGAAAAGGAAAACTAATTAAATGGTTTCAGCACAATGGAGACGTTGGTGACCCAATAAAGGTATGCCTATGCAACTTTTAAGAAGTTTCATCGAGATATCTTACATTTTGACTGTAGATTGCAGTTGATGGAAGCGGCAGTTATCTAGCTTGCTCTTACTCTAATAGATGCATCTACATCTATGACTATGCGACTGGGGAGATGGCTGCCCAAGCAACAGGGCATAGTGGTGCTGTTACTGGCATCATATTTTTGCCTGACCGCTCACATCTTGTCTCTGTAAGTCATCTTTAATTTTGTACCCTTTCTTTAAATTAAATCAAGTTGTACAGTATATAGTCTGGTTTCTCACATCTTTCTGGATGGCTGTCTATTTGGTTGTTACTTCAGGTTGGTTCCGATGGTTGTATATTTGTCTGGAAGCTCCCTGCTCCCCTGTCTTCAAAAATGTTGCAAAGATCTCAGGGATTATCCGGTCATTTTCAACAAGAAAGCCTAAATATTCCCATGGATTCAGATCAGATCTACTCCAATATAATGTTGGACCTCCAGCAAAACGACTGCAGCAACGAAGTACCTGTAAATGGAAGTGTTGGACATTGGTGCAGTGACATGTTTTACTTATACCAAGATGGAAACAGTCAGGAGAACGCAGAATTTCGGTTCAGTATGTCACCACTTCCAAAATGGGCACGTCATCAAGTTACTGACAATTTGGTACCCGCGGATATGGATTATAATTCATCCAAGGTAGAGCTGCCCTATTTCACACTCCCGCAATTCCATTTTATTACTCCATATTTCTGAACCGAACTGTAAGTGAACCGGTAGTTCTCGGTTCTGAACCGGTATTGACGGTTCCGGTTCTGGTTCAAAATCCGAACACGTTTTCGGCTTGATCCCACCTCTATGAGTAAGCCTTGTTCTTTCTCTCTCCCTCACATCAATGATCACTTTATGAACCGAAAAAGGTAAAGCCATGAAGGAGAAAAGCAAAAGGGCCATCGCTCCTTCTTAGCCTTTTCTCAACCCTTCGCCATTGGGAATTCACACAGAGATGATTTTCATGCAATTTAAAATTGAAAAAGAAAAAGAAAGAGAATGGGCTCCTTCCATTCTACTTGACGCCATTGAGGGGTAGCCGGAGAGGCGGGAACGGGAAAATCAAGCCAACGAACTCGCAGCCGATAGCAAGAAGTGTGCTGCGGATGTACTGAGATGCAATGCAATGTCTTTCTCCTCTACTTGTTCCTTGCATTTACTGTTGAAAGCTTTGCTGCATTTGTGGTGTGAACATATGAGTTATTGTTATTTGCAGTGCATTTTGTATCTGTGATCAGTTTTTTCTTCAATAATGGGAATTCTATCTAATCTTGCTTTGCAATTGTAGATGCAGATTCTGCTCATTCTTGACTTTTCCTAACTCTTCCTTCAAGACAATTTTAGTCCGTTAGTTCGTGATTTTTAAATTTCATGTTAACTGTTTTAAAAAAAAAAACGGTTGAACATTCGACTAAAATTTGGTAAATAAAAAGATGCTGCTTAATACTGTCTCACTTCACTTGTCCGGTAGTTATGTTTCTATAAAAGGAAATAATTGAGCCAATCATAAAGCCTTGCATTCTAATGGACCACTTAGGGCTGGAAATCGGTCATGAAAAAAAAAAACGGCAATTTCGCACCGAACCGATAACCGTTTAAACGGTTAACGGTAAGTATATTGCGGCGAATTTCCCGATTACCAGTCTCTCTGTGTCGGAAACGGACATATATGTGCTGCTTGTGAGCCTATTTCCTCTCTTCCGCCTCTGCCTTCGCCTCCTAGCATTAGTGTGGTGGATTACGCTGTTCCGGCGATCATTGCCGGGGATATTAGCCGGATTTTGGACCCGAGGGTCGGGGCGGTGGAGCTGGTGGCGTACACGGCGATGCATTGTGTGCATTTGGAAGGGAAGGATAGGCCTTCCATGACTGATATTGTTGCGAATTTGGAGATCTGTGTGAAGACAGCCATGGTAGCATATCTAGTGGACAGATCTCCATTGTTTCGGATTGATTTTCTATTAGTTTGAAATTCTTTTGAGCAAATTGTTTTTGGTGGAGTAGATGGTGATTTTGTGATAGTGAGGTTAATTTAGTTTTAGGATTTTGTAAATTCATTGATAGTTGATGATTATAGCTATTTCTTGAAAGAAAAATGTGCAGATTCTTGGCTATGACAGAGAGGGATGCAGTTTCAAGTTCTTCCATTCGTTGTTTTTTTTTAGTCGAATTTCTTTGGTTCTTGATTGTGTATAAAGTGAATTTCTCCAATCTAAAGTTTAAAGAGGAATTTTCCATTTACTAGGAATGTTTGATATTGTGTTGAACAACATGTACTGTCTATGTGATAAATTGTGTTTCCAACGTAAATTTGGATTCTCCGTTGCAGTTCAAAATTAATAATAAAAAGAATTCATAACAAAAGATATTCTTCTGAAAATATTATAAATATTGACAATCTTTTATTCATGCAACATGACACATTATGCAAAATTACAATAGATGATCTAAATGAACATAACACTTTCTAACATATATTGTATATTAAATTATACTCCATTCCCTTGGCATATATTGTATCGAACAAAATATCTCATTTTAATTTTAATTGACGAGTGTGAGATAAATAAATAGGATGCTATACGATTATATAGATGACCATGAGTGTAAAATATATAGTAGAGTAGGTAGTAATTACTAATTACTAATTAGTGCATCAAGTTGATAGTGCAAAATGCAGCCTAGAGTAGAAAATCACGGTCCTTAGTCTATATATTTAATTTAATTTAATTTTTATATCTATCTATTTATTTATATATATATAATATAATATAATATAATATAATATATAATATATATATATATATATTATATGGGGTGAGTTCTGGTGAAAAGACTACTTAAAATAAGAAATGAGAAGCATCTTAAACCATTGATTAGGCTTAATCTAACGGCTGATGATTAGTGCTAGAAATATATTTTATTACTCCCTCCATTTCATATAAAATGACACTTTTCTTTTTTGCCTTTTTTGGCACGCTTTTTCACGCTTCTCGTTGAGGGTTTTAAGATGGATTTTTGAAGAATTCTTTCTTTTACGGGATACTACGACTGTCGTAGTATCCCGTAAAAGAAAGAATTATTCAAAAATCCATTATCAAGAAGCGTGGAAAGCGTGCCAGAAAAGCCACTATTGAAATGTATTATTTTAAGTGAAATGGAAGGAAGTACATTTTATGCAAACTGACATCACGTTTTGTATTGAAAAGGGTAATAAGGTAAAATAAAAATATTACTAATTTAGGACGAAGCGGAAGTGTAGGGATACAATTATACAAATAACAATTTTTCCAAATTCAATCTACTCTACTCCAAATACATTGTCAGATTTGTTTCTTTCATAATGAGGCGAAACAAATCATGTGCGTAATTATAATAAAGTAGATTTTTTTTTTGTTGCATTCATAATTGTAATACATTTTTTTTTTTGTGTTCTAATTGTAATACATTTGGGCATATTTATAATGCACATGACGTCATTTGGTAATGCATTGAATTTCTTCATTTAAAGTAGTATTGTATTGCACACCAGATTTAATTTATAATAATACATTTGGTAATGCATTATAAATTGTAATGCATTTGTTCTCTTCTCTTTTTTTCTTTTTTTTTTCTACAAATCTAAACAAACATTTTTGCAATATTATAATGCAATTTTTTTTTCATAAATTTTTTAAAACATAAATACTATTTTAGACAAGTCATACGCATGCATTCCTAATACATTTATTTTGTAATTATAATGCATTTAAGAATATTTCTTAATGCACTAGATAATAATGTTGGAAAAAGTTTACCAACCATTACACCATAACCTATATTTTAATATTTACTCAATTTTTATAATGCATTACATATTCTTATATAATGCATTATGATTTTTTTTAAGTGTGCATTATGAACTTCTATATAATGCATTTAAGAGTATTTTTCATGATGCATTATATTTAATTTATTTTAGTTATAGAGCATTACGAATCTTGGTGCAATGCATTTAAGAATATTCAACTAAACTCTAGACGATAATTAGAACTAAACTCTAGTGGGGAAAACTAAACCCTAAAGGGAAAAAATAAACCTTATAATTGTTGGGGTTGTTGTGTATAGCTAAAGCAAAAACGTGTTTTAGTATATATGACATGTATTCCACTGATAACAATCACCTATCTGAATAAATATATTAATAAGAATAAGCCCTATATCTCATGTTTTAGAACACGTGGACGGCTCGGGTGTCAGGGAGATCACGCAGCGTTCGATGATAATTATGAGATATAAACAGTGTCACAGTCGAGATAGCTTGGGAAAACTATCGGTTTAGACTGCAACATAACGGTAGTGGCGGGTCTCAGTCACTAGTTATGTTGGTACGGTGGAACGTATTGACAGGATCGAGTGAGATAAGGTTCTTCTGATACTGACCCTAGCAATAGGTGAAGAACTAGAGATCTCAGGATTTAGAGATATGATCTTAATCTCGATATGCTATTAGAGATATATGTGTTGTTCACTGTTACTTTGACTTGTATAGCTAAGGGTCTATCGCAGCATCCCTGATGACTTGCATCTTGGGTAACATGAGGACACATAGTATGTCTAATTAGTTATATCGAGACACCGTGTCCGTATTAGGTTGAGAGATATCCCCTCAGGGAGTTCACAAGGTTTATTATACCAAGTCATGCATGCTGATTAAGTTCAGATATAATAATAAGGGGTGAACGGGTACTACTTGAGGAGAATAAGATGTTAATTAATTATGAGCAGTCAGAGGAGCTCTAATTAATTAATGGATATCGGAGTCATTAAACACGGGGATAGCTCTAAATAAAGTATCAGCCTCAATCTACAAATTGGGACAGAGCGGTGATTCAGTTGTGATTATTTAGTGGAATGCATCACAACTCTAATGAAATAAATGTTCTGGGTTGATCATGGTTATTTCATTAGGTAAGGCTAAACTCTGTCTGGTACATAGATCCCTGGAGTGGCCCAAGAGCTCTTCAGGAAAGAATTCAAGGTATTATTGAGGGATATCAGTTTTGGACTGAAAAGAGGCATTATGGGCTCGTGCTCAGTAATGTGGCGCCTACTGTAGTGTAGGGGACGCCGATTTCCTCTTCTGGTGTCCATCTGATCTCAATAATTGTACTCTGGTTAATTATATAATTATGGAATAAATTAATATCTAATTAATTAAGATTTATTCTTAATTAAGGAATTAGATAATTAATTTAATAATTATATATATTATTTTCCTTATAATAATTAGGATTAATTCTAATTATATTTAATTAGAATTTGTTCCAGTAATTATTAACTAAACCGGACTTTAATTAATTAAAGCCCGTGACTTAGTGGACAAGGAAAGTGGCGCCTCCTCCTCTTATAAATAAGAAGGAGGAGATTCTCAAAACCTAAGTGTTGAAGCAGTGAGAATCGGCGCCTACTGCATCAGAGGGAGAGTTCCTAGTTCCAAAGTTCCTAGACGCCCACACAGTCGAAGAACTTCGAGGAAAGGGATCACACCTCAGTAATCTAGACCTGCAGATTACTCCGTCGGCACAGCTCTGAGGTATAACATTCTAAACTCGATTATATGATATAGTTGCATTTAAATTATCACATCCAATTCGAAGATCCTGTGGGAAAAATGAATGCTTTCAAGCAGCAGTTCCATCAATAATCCCAAATAGAAATCTAAACCCTAGACCCTGTTTGGAAAAATTAAACCCTAGTTGAAAATCTAAACCTATGTCTTAAACCATATATCCTAATTGATAAAAATAAACCCTAGGCGGTGAAAACTAAACCCTTATCGGGAACTCTCATGTGTGTCATAATGCATTTCTTCTCATGTGTACGTTATGCATATTTTAAACAATCATTATGCATTTAACTTAAACACTATAATAAATTTCCTAATCACATTTATGCATGACTAATATTTCTATTAATAATTAATTGTGGTTTATTAATCTCAATTCAAGTTTAGAGATTATAAACAAACCCTAATTGGGAAAATAAACCATAATTAAGAACTAATAAACTCTAATACTTCATGTAATATTTTATGATGCAGTACTATACCTGCATATTATGCATAATCTAATCAACCTATAAATTTAAAATTAGACGTATGAAAATTATAATAAATAATCTTTATTGTGCAATATGAAGAATGCATAATTAATTTATCATAAGTCACCAAATCATCTCGGTTAATGCATTATTAATAAAACCGAAATTATGCATTATATTATTTTGGAAGGAAGTCGTGCATTAATTTGTTGCACTAAATGCATTATATAGTAAAATGAGATGCACTAATAAAATTAGACATGTGGCGTGCAGAAAAAAAAATGAAAGAACAAAGTTAACCTTTAAAATTATCAATTTGAAGTATTTAAACGGCTTACCGAAAATCCAAAAATAATAAATGTTTCATGTGATTGTATATTAATTATTTCATGAAAATATAGTTAACATATCGAATCCCATAATTATAAGATGTAACCGTCCACTTATAAGAGAAAAATACATGATTAGCCCTCCACATATAAAATTGGATTAAATAATCTAACGGAACTCAAATAAACAATAACCGTTGATTGTTAAATTTCAACGCATCAGATTCTTTCTTATTTCTCACACAAGATGCATTTTGTATAATATGATCTCTCACCTATATTATATATATGTACATATATAATAATAACTACGGATCGCTATTTTTAGTAAATTTTATTTCTTTATTAATTTTAATATAAATCTATGAAAATAAAAACTACAAAGGGTATGTCATAATTGTATAAATAGTTTATAATGAATGCTTAATTTAAGACGTTACAAAGGAAAAATTTTATGGTAAAAATTTAATTTCATTAACTTAATTTCTATTTTTATGTTTTTCTTGTGCCTGTATACATATTATGGAACTCCTACAAAAATTTACACACATCACATACATCATACTTCTATACATCATATTTTATGCTTCTTCATTCTGTATTTCCTATACAAAGAGAGAGCATGCTTGATAGTTGATATGAAGATATAGACATCAATGCGTATTTCATGATAGTAAGAAATCAATTGTATGTAGTCGTCTATACTGTTTTTTTTTTTTTTTACTTCAAGATCGACCAAGAGCGATTGCGATTTTAAGTTTTTTTATGGTCATACACCGACCCTAGAAAATAAGTTGTATTTTGTTGATTGAGAAAAAAGGAGAAGGGAGATGGAAGAAGCTGAGAAAGCCCCACAGGCTGAGGACGGAACAGTTGATCCTTTAGATGCATACATGAATACTTATGTTTTACCTTTACTTGAGCCGGTGAACCAGGTGCTGCCTGATCCTCAAATTCAAATTCCTATGAAAGGTTCTCTACATTTAGACTAGTAATTATAATTTATTATTAGATTATATATACAAGTAGAAACAAGAAGTTGAGATCGAATATGTGAATGATCACTTATAGGGACCAAGAAGTTGAGAGCAAATATGACTGCAGCTTTGCAATGGGGGGACAGCACTTCACGTTACACGGGGGATTTGTCCCACATGTTGGAGTTCCGCAGGATATGTATGAGGATGATATTTTGCCATCTGAAACCAAGGCCAAACTTAAGGAAGTCTGGCCTAACAAAGTCCCTGGACAGACCGACGAAGCATTTTGGGAACACGAGTATAATCAACATGGGCGTTATACTGGTTTGACACAGGTCGAATTTTTTGATGCTATGATCAAAGTTGCAGAGCATTTGGAGCTTCAACAGGTACATAAAATTAGCTACTACTATTATAAAATAGCCACTTCTTAAAAAATAATCTTCTTTATATGCTTTTTTTGTAGATTATGATGTGCCGATTAACGAATGGATCCCTAAAGTAAAGGCAATCCAGATGATTAAAGATAGGATTCATGTGTCTGTCATGATATGTACTGATGCAGTTGCAAATGCTTATGAACTCAAGTTGGCGATAAATAAGTCTTGGAAATTGAAGAACATTCGACTTGACACCAATTCAACTCCTCGGGAAGTCATTTTTCCCAACCCAGCCAAATTCCAGCCTTACAGATAGGATTTTGAGAAAGGCGATGCAGGTATGATCATTCTCACGTGCAATTTCGTTCGAGAAAAGGCAGAGACTTTTTATTTTTTAGGGTTGTGAATTTGGATTTGATTGATTTCTTGATGATCTATGGATGGAGAGGGGTTTGTGTGTATATTTGTGGGTTTTGATTAGTGGGTTTGTGTTGCTATAAATTGGGTGCTAGAGAGAGAGTCAACTCTTCTTCCAACTTTTTAATGGCAAATTGGCAATGGAAGATGGGCCAAGTACGTCAAGTGAGAGAGAAATAGAAAATTGAGATACTATTGTTTTGCTTCTGTTTATCGTCGCACAAATTTTTTTAGTTTGTCCCCTATATCTTGATATGTCTATTTTTAAGCGTATCATAATTTTAATTTTAAAAAGATAAACTAATTATATGTGGCCAGACCAACACCCATTGATCTTAATTATAATATTATTTTTATTAACATATTACTAATTAATTCTTAAATCACTAATTTCATTTGTAATCTCTCTTTTTAAACTACGTGTTCAATAAAGTGACAAGATAAACGAGTCGGAGAGAGTGAGTGAAAAAAGTGAATAAAAAGATCAACCTAAAGAAAGCTTGTTTAAGTTTGGATTTAACCTCAACCATATATTTCGAAAAGAAAGTGGTCATATAATTTTTTGCTTTTATTATAGTAATATATTTAATTTTTCCACTAGGCCTATTTGATTTTGGAAGATGAGTGCAAAATTAATAAAAGGTAAAATGTCTCAACTACCCCAATCAACTAGTTTAAATTTTGAAAAAAATGCAATTAAAATCGTTAACTTTGTCTGATGTTGCATATTTAATGTTAACTTTCAATTTTTTCTCCAAAATCGCTAACTTTTTAAGTTGTCTGATTTCCCTCTAAATTCAAATTTTCCTCAAATCGAAACTGACGTGCCTATGAAGTGGCAGCCGGGAATCTGAGTTGGATTTCTTCGACCGGCGAACTATGTTTTAACTAAAGGAAACGACGTCGTTTCTTCTATTTAATTCCTCCCGACCCAGCCCTATTAAATTGGGTGAAAAAACTTCAAATCCTAACCTTAAAAGTACTCCCGCAAATCATCAAATTTCTGTCGTTCTTCTCTCGATTCTTCTTAGGAATGGCGTCGTCCTCGATGATGAGCGATGGTTCGAGCGGCTCTCTGTCCCTCTTTTTTCATTTTCACTAGCTGACAAACATGATTTTCACTCGTCGAATTAGGATGGAAGTTAATAATTTTGAGTGAATTTGTTGTTAGTTTATACCTTGTTGCATGCGCTTATCTTTAATTGTCGAATTTATTTCTTCTCGAGTTTTTCTTGTATTTTTGAAGGAAAATGAGCATGAATTTGGCAAAAGGAAGGAATGCGTTGACGTTCAAAGCAAAAAAATAGGAAGAACGGATCGAAGAAACGAAGAAGAGGACGAAAGGAGCTGGCGCGCACCCGCTTCAGAGAAGGGACTGGGTCGCGCACAAATCAAGAAAATTTGTACTGTGCCACGTGACCCGGCGCGCACCCGCTTCAGAGAGAGGGCTGGGTCGTGCGCTCAAGAGTAAACTTTGTACTAGGCGCGCACGACCCAGCGCGCGGTCGCTCCGCCCTTCTCCTGCTTCCTGAATTTTACATTTTCGCCCCATTTCTTCCGGTTTATTGCGACTTCACCCCCATTTTCTTCTTTCCTAAATTACATTATTTACCCTATCTTCCTAGAACATATAAATACCTATTGGGGCATAAATTTCTAGGGAAATCCCCCCTCATCTACACACACTACCCACTTTTTCACACACTAAATCTCTACACTCCATCTTCCACATTCACCCACCAAAACCAAGAGGAGAAAGCTTGCTTTGGGAGAATTGGAGAAGAAGACATCAAGGATTTCAAGATTGGAGCTCAAGATTAAGGATTTGTCTATGAATTATTTTTATCTTGTTTCTTTGATCATGTATCTTTAATGTTGGGATTTTTACTTCCATGGGCATGAGTAACTAAAATCTCATATTCTAGTGAATTGACAATATGGATTTGTAATGGATTAGCTTTACTTATTTCAATTCTATGGTTTGGTTGATTTATCTCCTTATGCTCTTGATTTGTATGTATGTTTAAATGCTTGATCACCATTTATACATGTCTATTGTGTTGCTTCAAAATTCGGGAGATGAGAATTGATACTTGAATAGGAACATGAGGCATAACGACTCAATAAACTGGGAGGTTGAGAGTTTTTTGTGAGGGCTATTGATCCTAAGAGCTTTTAGAAGTTATAGGCTAGACTTTAGTTGGGGACAACAAAGGTAGCTTATAATCAACGGTTTTAGTCGTCTGGGAGGGGGCTAAAGCGAATAAGAGATCGTCCTAGATAATTGAATTCAAACCATAGGTTGATTAAGTAGAGTGAATTCCAATTGCAAACCCATTGAGTCTACCCTAGAATATTTTCCTATCCATTTGCTCCATTGTTTGCCCATTTATTTTTATTTTTATTTTTGTTTTGTTTTATTTATGTGAAGTACATTAGTTTTAGTTAATTCCTTGATAATTCGGAGTTTAAATAGATTAAAGTAACATAGTAGTGGTACTCATAGGTATTTCAAACTAGTCTCCGTGGATACGACCTTGCTCACTACTATCTACGATAGCCCCATACACTTGTGGGTGCTTAAATAGTTAGGCGATCACTAGCTCGCCACTCAGGGAATCGCACCCCTAAACTTCGTGCTCTCCATTCTCAGAAGATTTCGAGTTAATGTCCTTTGGATGTTTGATGAGGGAAACGAGTGAAGTTTTGATTTCTCGTGGGTGGAGTATGAGAATAATCAGACGATGTCGTATAATCACACGATAAAACGACATCTTTTCGCTCTCTGATGTTTTATTTAAATTAAAATGCCATATGATTATTAAAATACCACTGTGTATTGCCTTGTCAGCTCCGACCTTGCCGGAAACTTCGTCGGCAGGAAAATCGGACAACTAAAATAGTTAGTGATTTTGGAGAAAAAAATGAAAGTTAACGGTATATATGCAATGTCACACAAAGTTAACGATTTTATTTGCATTTTTTCCTTAAATTTATTGGCATGATCATCAACTATTCAACTTGTTTCAGAAAATTCAGGATAACATTAAACTTCTTTAGAAAAAAGAGTGAAAAATTGAAATGTCCATTTAGGTTAGTGGACATCAAATTATGTCCACCAACATAACTTACTCAAATTATGTTTACTTTTTGGCTTTTTGGACCAAAATGCCCTTGATGAGTTGACTTTGACTAATTTTTTTGAATTTTTTTTATTTTTTTTTCATTTTTCTGATACTTTTTATTTGTATTTTTTTTGATTTTTTTTCCGAGTTTTTTCAGATGTTTTATTTTATATATATTTTTTTTCAATTTTGGCTCTATTGATACTATTGACACTAATAGTACCAATAGATCCAATTGTTTCAGATTTTTTTTTCCAGATTATTGGCAACGATCTTTTATAATCTCATTTGATATAATGATAATTCAAATAAATTCATAAAATTAGAATCCAGAAGAAATAAATAAAAGTATAAAATTCTAAATCTGAATTGGATCTAATGGAATTATTTGGAAAAAATAGCCCCTTAGAACCAATTCTACACACTCGATCCAATCTATAATCAAAATCCCATAATGGGCTCTATAGGCACTATTGATACCAAATAGTCTCAATAGACTCAATACCGGTCATTCAATCCGGTTCATATTCAAATTATAAGCATAATTTCAAACCAAAACATGCATTTGGTACCCTAAATCAGAATTGGATCTATTGGGACTATCACCACCAAAATAGTCCCAATAGACCCATTACCAATAATTCAATTCAGTTCATATGAGAATTGGGTCTATTGAGACTATCACCACCAAATAGTCCCAATAGACCCCAATAGCAACAATTCAATCCAATTCATATGCAAATTATAAGCAACAACAAATGTATCACATAACTCGGAAAATATGCTGCATTGAAAAAATGATTTCCATTCATTTTCACATTTCTTAATCTTAAATCAAAAACGGAGGAAAAAATTGAAAAAAGAAAAGATTAAAAAAAAAGAAGAGCAAGACCTGTGAACCACTCGAAATAGAATGAAAACAAATTAAATAAAAAAAAAAATAGATCTGTTTATTCGAAAAGAAAGTAAACCAAATTATTCTTCCAAAAGAAAAGGAATACAAAATCAAAATGAGGAAACCAAATTACTTCTTCGTTCTTCGACTGCGCGTCTGCTTAGAGCTCCACGATATAGCTGCGGTCTTCGAGATCGACTTCGAGATGGACTGTCGGATCTCCGACGCAGCCGTCCACCGCCGCTGCCTCACCTCGAGATGTTCTTCAATGGCTAGATCCGACGCTGCAAATTTTGGATCCGTAGGCACGCTCGCCGCCCCACACGCTGTCTCGTTCTACACCACATCCCACAGCCCATTGCTCGCCAGAATCGAGCACTCGTCCTCTGCCGCGTCTTACCTGAACAGATCCGGCGCCGCAGATTCTCAATCCACGCCGCGCTGGCTGTGAATCGCCGGCAGCGGTAGAAGCATTAAGAGAGACGATTGAGAGAGGAAAGGGGGAAAGAGATGGATGAGTACCGCGCCGATCCGACACCGAGGAAGAGGAAGCCGGCAAATCTGCGCGGAGGAAGAGAAAGGAACCGACGGTGGCTGTGAATCGCCGGCGGCTGCCGAAGGTGAGAGAGTCGATTGGAGAGAAAAGGGAGAAATAGAGGCGTGATTGAGGTGGGGAGAATTTTGAAGAAACCCTAGTTTCAGAAAGAAAAAAAATGAAATGATAAAAATGAAAATTGTACCTTTTAATTCAAATTTCAAATTTTAAGTGAGTGGGGTATTTTTGTCTCAAAAAGCAAAAGATGGACTTAATTTGTGTTTATTATGTTGGTGGACATAATTTGATTTCTCTTAACTTAAATGGACATATGTATGTATTACCACTAGAAAAAATGCAAATTAAATCGTCAACTTTGTCTGACATTGCATTTTTACCATTAGCTTTTAATTTTTTTTTTCTAAAATCGCCAACTTTTTAAGTTGTCCGATTTTCCCCTAATTTTAATTTTTCCTAAATCGAAATTGGCGTGGCGTTGATGTGCCAGCCGGAAAACTGACTTGTATTTTTCCGACCAGTGAACAAAACGACATCGTTTTATACAAAGAAAATGACGCCGTAAGTTTAACGAATCCATGAAACCACTCTCGACCTCACCGCCTTCTCGGTCAAGAACTTCGTCATCGCCGGCTTATTCTTCAGCGTCATGGTAATTTAATTAAATTTTTTAATTTGTAATTGTTTTAGGTTTTAAAATTGAAATTCATCCCCAAATTTGTACTCCCTCCATTTCTTATATTTTGACACACTTTCCTCTTTAGTACATTTCACATAAATTAACACCTTTCCCTTTAAGGAAATAATTAGGAGTTTTAAGTTAAAATTAGTGATGTTTAATTAACCCTAATTAAACATTTTCAGGCAGAAAAAAAAATATTTAAAAAAAGGGGAAGGGATAAACCTACCCACCAACACCTCATTTCATTTGCCCGATCCATAATTTCTTTCCTATCTCTCGAATCTTCTCTCACCATCTCTATCATTCCCTCAAGAACCCTAATTTTTCCTTGTCGCCGCCACTCTCAAAATCGAGGTTCTCGTTCGATTCAGTCTAGTGGCTTCAAATTTACGTTGGATTTGAGCCCAATTTCTCAATTCTCTCTTCGGATCTGTCAAAATCCCTAAATCCCTCCCTTCATTCTCTCTGAGGATGAGTCATTCTTCACCCGAGCCCTCTCCGTCTCGATGGGTCTCCATCCGCCGCCCGGCCACCGCGATGACGTCTGCGAGCGGTGGCTTCGCCGGTGGCGGGTGGGAGTGCCCCGAGAGCCCACCAACGCCGCCGAGACGCAGATGGCACACTTTCCGGCCTGAAAAGTGGGGCTCCTTGCGTCGACCCCCATTTCATCCCAAGTCGCCTGAATCTGTTGTATCAGCGGAACCCCTATCTCCGCCGTGTAACCCTCCGCCGATGCCTTCGGAGTCTGCATCTGTCCCTTCTAGCGATGAGAATGGTTCGGGCAACCGCTCTATCGAACTCTCTGGTCTGGGCGGAGATGAGGCTGCCGGCGAGGAGTCCCGTGGGGAAACGCTGGATGCAGGCGACGGATTGACACAAGCTTGTCTCGATGCCAATCTCGAAGTTAAAATTCAGATGAAGAAAATGGGCATTTACATGTCTGATTCATCTGAAGAAGAGTGAAATTCCACATGCAATTGTGTGGAATTTTGCCTTTGTTTATCACATGTCTGTGTATTGATTTTGCTTGGATTCTGATCTCGTTTTGGTTAATTGATTAGGTGAAATACTTGGATTGTTGGAAATTATGCTTCTTGTTCATGTTTTCTATGTGAAATTCCTTATGTTTCTCGGTGAAAATGAATTCTGAATGGCTATCTTGTGGTTGAAGAGGATTCAATTTGATTCCACTTTAA
Organism: Mentha longifolia; assembly: GCA_001642375.2. Classification (NCBI taxonomy): domain Eukaryota; kingdom Viridiplantae; phylum Streptophyta; class Magnoliopsida; order Lamiales; family Lamiaceae; genus Mentha; species Mentha longifolia. Next base: position 9,163,933 of record CM038117.1, read on the forward strand.
GTTGTGCTCTCTCTCTCTCTGCCCAATGCATGTTTTGGATTCTCTATTGCTGGGTTATTTTGATGATTATGCTGGTTGGAGTAACTGTCCCTTATTGTTGCTGAAGATGATTGATTATGCTGCGTGATCACCAATGTGATTGTTTTGATGTAAACTCTGTCATCTTTACTGTATTTAGCTGCTGAAAGCTTTGTTACATTTGCATACACAATAATTCATTATGTGAAGCTAGGTATAATGGTTTAGTGATAAACATTGCATTAATTGAGAGAGAGCCTACAGTTAAGCACTTTCCATATCAAAAGCTAGGCATAAAATTAGCTTTTGAGAACTAAAGTGCATACATTTCAATATTCAAAATGCTAACTTCCTATCCACTACTGAGTCCATAGCATCTACAAAATGCCTGTTAGCTGCATTAGTCCTAATCTACCTATTAGTGCTTGAATTCCCTGGATTTGGCCATTCTCAATAAGGTATTTGATGCATTCCATTGCTAAATCAAGTGGAACTTCAAGCACTTCTGGTAGAATTCCTGCATTAATCAATGCATCTTTGCCCATGTGTGGTGCCTTGAAGTTGTTGTGGCCTTTGCACTTCATGATTTCTGTGAGTACACATTGTAGGCTGAGAAATACTTTGTTTAATGTTTCTGGTTGTAACTCATAGAATGATTTCACCACTGCTGAAACAAGATCATCAACACTCTTGCATACTGTTTTCTGTTGTAGACTCTGAATTGCATTGAACCACCCTAAATCATTCACATTGCAATCAGGAGAGTTAGGTGGTTGCTGCACTAGGGTAATGTTGAAACCTTCCTTATTTGCTTCAGCTCGAAACTCAGCATCTGTGTTTGTTATGTGAGGCTTGGCATTATCTTGCTGTATGTAGATTGTTTTGCCTGCATTTTGTGGCCATTTTTCTCTAATAGCGGGTAATATCTGTACATATACAGTGAGAGGCATAAATGATCTGTGATGATATTAAAATCTGAGATCAAAAGTTGTGTAATTTACCTTGTGAATGATGGTGTTTCTGATGACATCTCTTGTGATAGCTTTGATTGCCTTTGTCTCCAATGTGCCTCTAGGCCTCTTCCTGCTACGCCTTAATGCTGGAACTTGTTCTGTAAATGGGAAAATACCAATTTTCCCATCAAACAGAACACTTCCATCCTCATTTAGTATTGGTCTACTAACAGCACACATGAACATTATCTTTCCAATGAACTTTTTGGATTGAGTGGCTCTGTACGGCTCCTCCTCTTCTGGAGTGATGTAGTACCTGTTTGAGCCTTTTGTGATATAAAACCACTTCTCATCTATGTGAACTACATTTTTCGTTGTCTGGAACTGTAGCTTGTTCATTATTCTGTCTAACTCTAAGCTCTCCAGAGAGAATCTGAGTCTGATAAACTTGTTATCAGCCGTTAAGCTTGGCTTAATGGCTGATGTGTGGGCTCTGAATATACCAATTTTTTTCCATCGGCACAATGTGCTTGGGCTGACACCCAACATTTTCCCCATTCTTTCGTAAGTTGTTCTGTCAGAAAGATCTAGGGCTTGAATCTTACTTGGATCAGGTATGTGTTTGAGTCTTCTCTTCTTTTGTGTTTTCACAATGTGTATTGCTTGACCTTGTTGTTGTTGCTGTTTTGCAGTTTTCCACAGCCTGTGAATGGATGATCTTGATACCTGCCACTTGATTTCTGCTTCTTTCATCCGACCCTTAGGTGGCTTGCCTGTGGGGCTCTTCACCAAGATGAACTGCACTATCAAGTTTTTATCATTCATGGATAGCTGCTTCTTCCCCACCATCTTCTCTGCTTCAGAACTCTCTCACTCTCTCTTTCTGTTTTTTGTTTAGTGTTTGGGAGAAATGATGCTCATAGAGTGTAGTGGCTGTATTTGTAAGATGATTCCCACCACATTTTAAATTTGAAATAGTGTGGGAAAATTAGCTTCCTTAGTTTTCCTTAGCATTTTTAAGCACATGCTTGATTAGATTTTAGTCTAATCAAGCAAGGCTGCCATGGGTTGTAACTCAGGATAATGATGTGATCATGCAAATGGATGAAGTTTTTTTTTTTAAAGTTGTGTTGTTTTCCGGTACATTTCTTATTTTTGCATGCTAAATTTCAATTCCTGTAAGTTTAATCTGCTGCACCTCTTGTTAATTTTTAGCAGGCCTCGATTTATTAAAAAAAAAAAAAGTAATTAAAATAAACAAATCAGAAACAAAAAGCTGAGATAAAAAAAATGGATTTTTTTTTTAATATTAAAATAATGATTCCACTATGAATAACAACCACATTTAACATCCCTAATTTTTTCCCCTTAAAATCCATGCCCAACCCAAAGGTGTCAAAATATAAGAAATGGAGGGAGTATCACATATGGGATGGGGAGCGCGTTGGAAACCCTATGCGGGCAGGCGTACGGTGCCAGCCAAATCGAGATGTTGAGGTTTATATGCAGAGATCCTATATCATTCTGCTCACGATGTCGTTTCTATTGACGTTTCTCTACATCTTCGCAGTACTGTTTTTGATTCCGATCGGGCAGAAGGAGGTGGATCGCTCCGGCCGCGCTCGTGCTGCACATATTCTTCAGTTGGCTGTTGATGCTGAAGCTCGGGTGGGGGATGGCCGGCGCCGCCGTGGTGGTTCATAGTGGCGGCACAGATGCTCTACATATTAAGTGGCGCGTGTGGCAGAGCGTGGAACAGTTTCTCGTGGGGAGCCTTCCATAACCCATGGCTGGCACTGGCGACTCCAGCATGGTGCAATGGGGGTACAACTGTACCCCTAATTTTATTTTATTTTTACTAGTATTATATATATGTATGTGTATATATTCATTTTAAATAATTATAATAAAATTTTATAATATTATTAATGTTAACAAATAGATATGTGACTTATCCTTTAGTACTTTTGCTCATCAAGGTGGTGTTGATTCTTCCGGTTACTACTGTAAATGTCGAGAGAATATTTTCAGAATAACTTATTGATGTGTTGTATTTGTTGTTCATATTTTTGATATTATTTATGAGCTTTAATTGAATTAATTTATACTTTGGTGATTTGTGTAGGAAAAATTGCAATATTTGGATAAAGAGGAGCTTAATGGAAGATTGTGGAATTATGGCTTATTTTGCAAATATGGAGAAAAGTCAAAGAAGGAAGGAAATTAATTAGAAGAATATTTTTATTAATTATAATTAGTTTAGAATTTGAATATTTTATTAATATATTATTCTCTCTTATTGGGCTATTAAGGCCCAATTAGTAAACGTTTTTAGGGAGTTAGTTTTAGACTTTAGTGGAATTCTTCTTTCCCGTCAATAACCGTAGCTTAGTAGCGTAGGATATTGATTCCTTCTCTCTTTCTCCTTGAGGCACTAGACGCCGATTGAGGAAGGCAGAAAGGGACGACAATTGCTATTTTACTTCTTTGATTTGTGAATTTACGTAAATTGTCTGCTTGGTCTTTAGTTAATTGCTTTTACTTGAATTCATCTTGTTCTTCCTTACGTTCTTATTTTCTTGTTGTTAATTTACTTATTATGAGTAGCTAGGTTTTTAATTCGGCAAGAATAATGAATCACTAGGCTAAATATTCTGCGAGACCTAATTGTTTGATAATTGATTTTTGTGGATTCCGAGTTATTCCTTGTGTTTATTGTTTATTTCCGATTTTGTTTAAGTCTGATCAACTTAGATTTAATTGGAATTCAGTCAATTAGTTCGTCCAATCCGTAATTGTTGGAATAGGGCTAATTTGTGGCAAAGCTATCGTATTGGTAGTAGGAATAGTTTGGTAGATGAGTTATTACTTGCGTTCTTGGGTAACTTGTCTAATATCGGGTTCCTTTTTGTTTAATGTTATTGAAACATTAAATCTAGAACTGGCGTTACCAACTAGGTTGTGTTTTGATAAGAGGTTTAGCTAGTTTAAGCGTCTCTTGCTAGCTATCGAAGAAGTACGTAGGAATTGGGGTACGTCCGTTGCATTCACGGTATCCTATAACCGATTGATTCATAGGAGTTGATTTATTTATGCGTCGATGATCAGAGCCATTAGACTAGTGAGGATTTATTCTATGCCGAATTGTTTTTATTATTGATTTATATCTTGTTTGCATTTTGTTTATTCTCTTGTTTTCTTAGTTGTTTATCAAAACTCACTCTTTAAGGCATGGTGGCTACACCGAATTTGTTCTTTAGGAAATTTAAGTTAATTAACCCGTTCTTTGTGGTTCGACCCTGCTTACGCTTTACTAATCTTAGTCTAAGCAAATTGCAGGAATTATTTGGTGGTAAACGACGTCCGCCACTTATGTCAAAAACAAGTTGCAAAATAGCAATGGAAAATCAATTTTTAAATGATCGTTTAGTTAATTTCACTGAGAGAGATGTGTTTTTCTACGAGTTTTTGATGACGATGTTGTCAATCACTTTCAAGTAATGAAGCATCGTCAAAAATTAAATTAGGTATACTTGTAAGTTTACTATATTCATTGATATTATTGTAATATGATACATTAATAATGTTATATAATTATTTTTCGCACCTCCGAATTATAAATCCTGGAGTCGCCACTGATGGCTGGGATGAGGTTGCCGCTCTTGGTGATGGACAATATTGGGATAAAAAACGTGGCAAAAACCAATTTGAAGAAGGAGAAGCCGGGCCCCACGTGCGATGACATGGTTAATGTGTTTTTGGAAGAAAATGACGTCGTTTTTGTCTCGGATGTATATTTATTTAAATTAAAATGTAACATGGATAATTACATTGCCATGCTTTATTGCCATGTCAGCTTTGGCCTCGCCGGAAATTTGATCGGTAGGAAATCAAATAACTTAAAAAGTTAACAATTTTGGAAAATAAATTAAAAGTTAATGGTAAAAATATAAGCCAGACAAAATTATCGATTGAGATTGCATTTTTTCCAATTTCTTTTCGTCCCTCTCATGGCCTCATTTACAAGTTGGTCATTTTTTTTTATTTTGCATAATAATTTTTGGACACCACACGTCCACATATATATACACAACTTGCACATAGTCTCTATCTACGTGCTCTTCCGTCCCATGCTAATTGATACATTTTTTTTAATATGAAAATTAAATAGAAATTATTAATTAAGAATCAATGTATATAATAGCTATTAGCATTACTTTAATAATTTGTATTTTTTGTTAGCTGTTTTATAATTCATAAACCGATTTGTTTTATTCGTTGAATTTTTTTTTACACTTTATTATTTAGATTATACTTTTTTCAATATAATTTTTTTAATTCCTTTTCAATAATTTACGGTACATGCAAATTATGAAAGTGAAATAATTAGTGGGCCTTAATTTTTGCTAATTTTAGGTTGAAATCACTAATTCTTTTCATATAAGAAAACACATTAAATAGTGGAACTCAAGTAGAATGAAACGGATGTAGTATATAATATTATAAATATATACAGTATCTACTCCCTGTCCATATTTTATGAATTTTCGTTTATCATTTTTGCCCCACTTCCGAAATCATTCTCCAAACAATAATCTTATGTTTCAATATATCATTTGAATAAGTTATTATCAATGAAATTATATATTTTTGGCTGGCCCGGTTTCAGCTAGACCGGGCCCATATCATTTAAGCTAATCCGGCCGGAATTTTTTATGCATAGTATTAGTATAGTATTAGTTGAAGTATTTTTTTTTGATCGAGAGAGTGAATTTATTAATTCAGATGCACAAGAAGTGCAGTAACAGTACACAACAGAACCAAAAAAACCTCAAAAAACACCAAAGACTGAAACGGCAAGGAACGTGCTACTGCTAACACCAAGAACAGGTATAAGGATCGGTCTCCTCTTACCGAAACCATACAACGACGATCAGGTTCTTGCCCACAAGTCACAAAGCCTGCAATTATTCCACACAATAAAACTGCAGTTATTTTCCGCCTTACCTCGAACCGCACACCAACTCCAGAAGCGGCATTTAATTTCTTCTGTAATACGACGGAGGTTCCAGTCGTTTCTATCGAATAAAAAAGGAGGGAAATAAAAAAATATATTTAAGAACTTTAGTGGCATTGGAAAAAAAATACTACCTCCATCCCGTTATATTAGAGCTTATTTCTATTTTGGTCCGTCGTATTATATTAGAGCTCTTTCCTAAAATAGCAAAAATACTTGGCTACAATTAACTCTCTCCTTAGAATTAATTATAGCCACATATCCTCTCATTCCTTGGTTTCTGTGCAAGTCAAATTAACTCTAATATAATAGGATGGAGGTAGTATTCTACAATCCTGAAGTACACACGAAAGCGCCAAACGATTATAGATATATTATTATTAAATTATTGCAATTAATTATTTGAAGAAAGAAAAACAAACAAAATACCTTCATTGGAAACCGGACAACTAATAGTATTAAAATTTAATTCAGCACTAATAATTTAATAGTATATGGTACAATTAGTACTTGTCCTAAATTAATTATTCGCCACTAGCTCAGTAATTCCAACTGTTCCAATTCGCATTCAACTCGACATTTAAATTTAATACATAGAAATTTATTACGTACAAAAAAAAAAAAAGGACCACACATTAGTTTCAATCCTTACAACATTCATTTATTTTAAGAAAACTACATATGAACACAATATAATAACAGATAATTGTCATTAGATACACGAACTTCCGACGAGATAGACCATCTCATCATCTCACATAAGTGTAAATTTTCAAATTTTAAAAATGAATCCTATTAACACCAAGCTCAATAGCTAAAGAATACTTGAACAACTGCCCGAATTTGATATTGCACGTGAGTTTTAAAATTGGTCACAAATACATCACATTTCAATTTACTTTGATTTTCTATATCTGATTTCGAAATGAAGGTTGAGGTGAAAAAAATAAGATTAAGTTGACGATATCATAAGAGCTCAAATTGATTTATCTAAAAAAATACTGTAAGATTAATTAGCAGTATTATTTTTAGAGTAATTCATGAATGAGATGTATTATGTGTTCTTGTGAATATATATCTATCTTTTTAACAAAAATATGCCAATTAAATAAGTAAATAATGTCGTAATTTCAAAAGACGAACACATATAAATGAAAGTTCATTTAGGTTCACCCGTCTGATCAATTTTCAGAGTTGGAGTGCTATTTTCTGAATCTCGTAACGTTTTAAGGTAAATTTCATAAATATCCATGTAAAATACAAATATTCTTACGAAACAACTTCGAATTGCAATTTAAATAACAAATTGTAATTTCATCAATAAAAAATACTAATCTGAATATTTCACGCACCATTAGATCAACAAAATGACAGTTGAAGCAATTTTTCAACCATTAATAAGTATTCCTTCAAATTTTATGCATGTCCTGATAGATTCAATTAAGAGAGAGAGAGAGAGAGAGATTTCATTTCTTAGCTGAAGTGTAAAACTAAGTACAATAGCTGGAGAGTAAAGCTATATATGTATGTATCTAAAGTCGGTGGGAGCTAAACCAGCACATGCAACTCACGTGCTTACTAGCCACCTCTTGTCCACGTCATCAACTAACTACTACTATTATTTATTTTATTTATTTCTATTTTACACTAACACACCCCCGTAGAAACCAAACAGCTATCTTCTTCACAGCTCTGCAACCTACTATCATCTTCACAACCCTGCAAACACAACTTCTTTCTGAGATATTGAAAGCGCTCCGCTGTCAATGGCTTCGTGAAAATATCAGCGATTTGCTCCGTCCCAGAAACATGACCAACATCAATAATTCGCGCCTGCACTTTCTCTCGAATGAAATGCACATCGACTTCAATATGTTTGGTGCGTGCATGAAACCTTGGATTGGAAGCAAGAGCAATCGCACTCGTGTTGTCACACCATAGCTGATGTGGTGTAGAAACCGAAACCCCAAGTTCTTGACATAAAGAATTCAGCCACAGAATATCAACAGCAAGAGCCGTCGACCGATACTCAGCCTCAGCACTACTGCGAGAAACAACATCTTGTTTCTTGGAGTTCCACACTACTAGGTTTGAACCAAAAAATATACAATGCCCACCGGTCGATCGTCGACTATCGGTACAGCCAGCATAATCAGCATCAGCATAGGCCAAGCAATTTGAAGAAGAGGGCAGAAACTGGAGACCTACAGTAACAGAACCTTTGAGATACCTAAGCAACCTCTTGCATGCAGCCCAATGATCCATAGTTGGAGAGTGAAGAAATTGACTCAACTTATTCACTGTGTAGGCAATATCCGGCCTAGTGAGGGTCAAATCTTGCAAAGCACCTACAGTGCTTCTGTAGAGAAGTGGAGTAGTAAGTGGTTGTCCACTATATTGAGAGAGTTTAGAATTCACTGCCATGGGAGTTGAACAGGGATGACTCCTATCCATACCTGTACGCTGCAACACCTCAAGTAGATATTTTTGTTGACTCAAGAGAAATCCTGAATCTGAAGTAGGCTTCACTTCTATTCCAAGAAAGTAATCTACATCACCAAGATGTCTGAGTTTGAACTTTCCTTTAAGTAGCTGAATAACATCCAGTACTGTCTTAGAATCATCTCCTGTAACTAATATGTCATCTACATACACTAGAATTAAAACTAGTCCAGCTGCAGTAGATGAGAAAAACAAAGAGTGATCTGAAATATACCTCTTAAATCCCATAGAAATCAAAGAACTAGTCAGTGTATCATACCAAGCCCTCGGGGCTTGCTTCAGCCCATAAAGTGATTTCTTGAGCTTGCAAACATAATCAGGATGTGTAACACTCTCAAAACCAACTGGTTGAGTCATGAAAATGGTATCTTCTAGTATCCCATTCAGAAAGGCATTGTTAATATCTAACTGTTGTATATTCCAATGTTTAGTGGCAGCAAGACTAAACATGAACCGGATGGTGGAAGCTTTTACAACAGGGCTAAAAGTTTCCATGAAATCTATTCCAGCAAGTTGCTCAAAACCCCTAGCAACCAATCTAGCTTTCAGCTTATCCAAACTCCCATCAGCTAAAGTTTTTACCTTAAAAACCCATTTATTAGTTATCACCTTCATATCATCAGTGTATGGAATAAGATCCCAGGTCTGGTTATCCAAAAGAGCTTGAAACTCATCTCTCATTGCTGACTTCCAGGCAGGAGAAACAAGGGCAGCAGAAGTACTAGCAGGTAAAGAAGGAAGAGCAGAAGAAGAAGCAGATAAAGAAGGAAGAGAGTGAATAGTAGCTACAAAATGTTTGGGCTTAAAAATTCCATTCTTTGCCCTAGTGATCATGGAATGAGTGTTTTTGGGATCAAGATTCAGTGAAGTAGACTGAGAGCTAGTGGAGGAATTTGGAGAAACAGAAGAGGATGAAGAAGAAGAAGAGGAACTGGAGTCTGGAGTAGTATGTAAGGGAGTGTGTGGGGGAGTAGATAAGTCTGAAGCAGTAGCATCAGAGTTTGAAAGCAAAGGAGAGTGAGGAGGAGGAGATGTGCCTGATGATGGAGAAGATGGTGGGGAGATAGGAGCAGAGGAAAGACATGGTAAGACAGGAAGAGAAGAAGAAGATGAAGGCTGAGAAGTGGATGAGGCTGTATCAGATTGGAATAAAGAAGGATAGGGGAATTCATTGAAGTTGAAATGAACAGTATCAGCAATATATATGCGACCTGATGGATGAAGACATTTGTATCGTTTGTGATTAGACCTGTAGCCTATAAACACACACTTTGATGATCTAAACTGGAGTTTTGTTTTGTTATATGGTCTGAGATATGGATAACAAGCACAGCCAAACAACTTTAGAAATGAATAATCAAGCTGAGATTTGTATAAAAGAAAGTAGGGAGATAGATTATGTAAAGTAGGAGAAGGAAGTCTGTTTATTAGGTAGATAGCAGTATGGAAAGCTTCCCACCAAAAGGATAAAGGTAGAGAAGCTTGAGCAAGTAAGGTAAATCCCATATCTACAATATGTTGATGTTTGCGCTCAGCCCTTCCATTCTGTTGATGAATGTAAGGACATGAGTGCTGGAAATGAATACCACTAGATTCAAGTACAGAAACTAATGGTCTGAATTCTCCCCCCCAATCAGCTTGTAGAGCTTTAACAGTTGTTGAAAACTGAGTTTTAACAAGAGCTAGGAAGTTGTGAACTACTTTACTAACTTCAGATTTTAAAGTGAGAGGGTAGATCCAGGTATATCTAGTGAAATCATCTACGAAGTGAATGTAATATCTATAGCCTTGTGAAGAAGAAGGTATACTAGCATGCCCCCGCAGATCTGTATGTACTAACTCAAACGGTTTAGAGGTTTTAGTGGGCTTAGAAACATGTGGAAACTGATGCATCTTTCCAACTTTACAAGCATCACAGAAAGATAAATTGGAGACAGAAAAGGGTACATGTAGAATAGAGCAAACTTTAGACAAAACAGTATGACAAGGATGACCAAGTACTCTATGTAACATATTCATATCAGATTTATTTGAAGCCAGACAAGCAGAAACAGGTTTTGAACTTTCAGAGATATGTGAAATAGTCAATACAGAAGAATTTGAAGGAACATTATTTGAAGTAGCAATTACATGGGAGATACAAGGGCTAGAATCACCCTTCAAACTGGAATAGAATGCTGCAGTCTTGAAAGAGAGTTTGGAAAGGTCCAGCTGATACAAGCCATTCACAAGGTCACCCTTCAGCAGGATTTGGTGAGTGAGCTTGTCCTTAACAAGACAGTAAGTGGAATGGAACTCAATCAGTACATTGTTATCATGTGTGAACTGAGAAATACTAAGGAGATTCTTTGCTATAGCAGGCACGTAAAGAATATTATTCAGTAGCAGAGAAGGTCTAGAGTAAGGAGATGAGGAAGGAAGAGAAATGGAAGAAGAACCAATGGAAGAGATGGGGAGACGATTACCATTTCCTACCATAACTGTGTCTGAGCCATGATAGTCAGCACTGAGATTGAGATTAGCAAGCTCATTTGTGATGTGTGTTGTTGCACCACTATCCACATACCATGTATGCTCTTCACCACCTCCCTCCTGCACAGATCCATCAGCAAGCAAAGCCTGGGAAGAATTACCATCAGCAACAGAAGTAGGACCAGCAGTGGCGTAGCCAAAAATCATGAACCAAGGGGGCTAAAATATATATTTCAATACTAATATTTGAAAATTGTAAAAATAATAAAAATATAGTAAGTGAAAAAAAAAAAAAAAATTTGAGGGGTGGCTTAAGCCTTCCCAGTCCCCCCTGGCTCCGCCCTGAGGACCAGTGAAGTGAACATCAAATCTCTTAAAACACTTAAGAGCAACGTGGCCAGATTTGCCACAAAGTTGACAAACTAGAGACTTCAACTGAGAGAATTTTGAGTGACCACCACGCACAGAACCACCAGAACCACCAGAAACGCCAGAGACACGACCAAGTACACCACGCGCACCGCCATAAAACGCAGCGTTTGCACTGGAATCAGTGAGAGAGTAGTGATTGAGCTGCTGAGAAATACGCAGCTCATAAGCTTGAAAGGCAAGCTGCAGCTCCTGAAGTGAGGGAGAATCCACTCGCTGCATGAATATAACTACCAACGCTTCATACTCCATACCAAATCCAGCAAGGATATACATCTGCAACTCATCAACAGTAACGATCTGCCCAATCGCCGACAATTGATCTGCATAACCTCGCATTTTTAGAAAATATTCATCGATCGAGAGCGAGCCTTTACGTGTTGTTTGAAGTGCCATTCGGAGCTGCATAGTGCGCGCCTTGGACTGAGAGAACGATAGACGCTCTAGTGTGAGCCACACATCTTTAGCGGTGTTGCAGCGCACCACATGACCAAGCATGGAGTCGCCTACGGAGGCCAACATCCAGCTGAGGAGAAACTGATCGCGGCGAATCCAGGTGCTGTATTCTGGATTCGGACGCGGAGCCACACCAGACGGTGACGGAAGGAGCGGTGCCGGCGGCATAGCTGTAGCAGAAATATATTCCTCAAATCCATGAGCACGGATCGTCGGAAGCACTTGCGCACGCCAAAACGTGTATTTGTGCCGATCTAGTTTCAGCACAATCGGATGAAATGAGGGGAGAATAGGAGCGGAAGCAGAGGATCGATCCATGAGAATAGAAAAAAAATCGCAGAGAAGAGAGAATCAATGGCGATAGAAACGCCGAGAAAGGATATCGCCGGCGAGAGAAACCGCTGGAAAAGTAGATCTAGGTTTGGAAAAAAAATAACCGCCGATAGATTCAATTAAGAGAGAGAGAGATTTCATTTCTTAGCTGAAGTGTAAAACTAAGTACAATAGCTTGAGAGTAAAACTATATATGTATGTATCTAAAGTCGGTGGGAGCTAAACCAGCACATGCAACTCACGTGCTTACTAGCCACCTCTTGTCCACGTCATCAACTAACTACTACTATTATTTATTTTATTTATTTCTATTTTACACTAACATGTCCCAAAGTAAGAAACTAAACGACGGAAAAGTTGTTTCATGAAATTATAAATACAATCAATTTTCAAGATCAATATGGACTAATCCACAACATCATATTTAAACTTTGCCTCAATTAAGCACGAAACAGAATTCGTTTCATTTAGGGTGACCAATTAGTTGTTTGAGAGAATGACTTGCTCACTCTTAATTGCACCTAAGCTGTTCGAATAAATGACACCTTACACCTAAGCTGTTCGAATAAATGACACCTTAACATTTCAGTGCACCAAAGCTGTTTGAATTAATGACACCCCTCACATTTCAGTGCACCTAAGCTGTTCGAATAAATGACGCAGACACACACACACACACTTCAATGAACCTAAGCAGTTCCAATAAATGACACACTTCAATGCACATAAGCAGTTCGAACGAATGACACACTTGCATTTCATTTCATAGCACCTAAGTTGTTTGACTGAACGAGTAGTGACATGATTTTAGTGACACTAAGAGATAGTATGTCATAAAATTTGTGACATTTTTAGATGTAGTTAAATTTAGTTACACCTCCACGTGCATCTATATGCTTTTGTTACACATAAAAGTTGTAGGTAAAGTTAGTGATAATTGGAGGTGTAGTAAAATTAGTGACATCAATCCATGTAGTTAAATTTTGCTACATCTAAACTTGTCATAATATATTTTTACTACATATGAGTGTCATAGAATATTTTTGCTACATGGATAAATGTAACTAAATTTTGATACATCTTAAAGTGTAACAATTTTTATTTTCCTTTTTGTTTTATTTGTATAATCATCTTTGATTTTAAAATTAATTCATATAAACAAATTTTCGAAAGGGATGAGTAGCACAACATGTAATTTAATCTAACGATCATATACATAGTTGCATCAAAATATGAGTCGTGGTCCTCATGGAAAATAAGCTCTAATATGAAAAAGAATTCACGTGTCTAAAATTTTTCCTAAAAAATAATTTCATCCTGAATTTTGCCTATTATTATGAATATTATTATCATTACACAGCAACGTTACTTATACAAAACTAAAAACGTGGCAGACTTTTCTAAATATCAAAAGCGTAAAAGCAAAAGCGACTCTCTCTTTCTCGATTCCTCCCTTCTTCTTCTCCTTCTGTATCATCAACACCAGTCTTCTCGCACACAACCTTCTTTTATTTCCTTCTATATACTCTACAATTTTGAATCTGCAAACTCAAAATTCAACACAATAACATCGAAAGTCAGCCCCAATTTATCGATTGAATTTGTGAAACTCTGTATTTCGATTGCATGTTGTTGGAAAAGTAGAACTTGCCGGGCGTACAATACAATCGAAGATTACAAGTGAAATAAGAAAAAACTACGAACAAAGTGAAATTTGAAGTCGAGTCGAGGAAACCCTCTTTCCGCAAGATGAATTACGCCCCGGCTAGTGCTCGCGGATTTGGCGCTTCGTCCCCAAATATAAAACGACTTCTCGTCTTCTTAGTAGCAGCACCACAAACTAAGAAGCTCCGGCGAACTGGAAATATAAGGCGAAGGAACTGAGCTCAAAAACTGAATGATGTAGAAGAGATGATGCAAAATGCTTTGAGTTGTGTGTCCTAGAATGGCCTGCAGAGCCTTCTATTTATAGGCTGCTCATTCAGTAGGGACATCAATGCCATAAAGGCATTAACAACCACTAAGGTAGTGGGTTAGTGGTGGAGTGGAAGAGGCTGACTGTTCAGCTGAAGAGACACCTTCCAGAGTCTTCTTCCGGATGAGCCACGAATTGGGCTGGACGGGTAGGCCTCATCTCATTAGAATTGGGCTGGACAATTGGGCTTCCACATGGCCCAAAATACTATATATTTTGTGGTCCAAAAAATATAGTACACAAGACCCCAAGCCCAAGCCAAAGGCCCAAAGGACCACCCAAAGGACCAATTGCCAAGATCCAAGTCCACGGCCACGAAACCCGAACCCGAACCCGAGCCCGAGCCGGAGCCGGAGCCGGAGCCGTCCGTGCCGTCCGGCACGGACGGCGGGGCCGGATCGAGTGTGTGCTCACGCGAGAGCCCAACCACACACTTATCCACTTACTTGGCCCACTTGTTATTAAGCCCACATGTTTAAACACTTTTAAACAGCACACCACATTAATATTTAATCAATGTGGTATAACTTACACTTCATTAACTAATGAAGTAACTCTCCACCAAACTTTGAACATTTATATCTCACTCACCGGAAATCGGTTTTGAGCCTATAAATATACCACGCTCATCTACCCCGCGAGTAGAACAATAATCTAATATTTAATTTATGTAATAAATTAAATATTTGTTATTATTTATTTGGTCAAAAACCAAATTTCCAACAATCCCCCACATGAGTGAGATAGCCATATGCAAATGTATGCAAATGCAAGAGCTCAGTCCTTACGAGGTATAAAAGTATTAGGATAGGTAGTTTGTGGCTTTGAACCTTCCATAGTCAACACCATCGAGTACACAGGCGGCATAGTAGCTCAATGCTTTGAACTATCCCTCCATGGCGTGCACCGAGACAACGATGTTAACGCTTATACACCTCAACCTCATCCGTTCTCACGTTTTGTGTCCATTTCGGCCTTGGACACCCCTTTGGTTTCATAAGTGTATCTTAACAAAGCGGCCTCACTTCACACTTACATAGGTGATTCTTTACCGAGTATCTTGTCATACTCAACCTCCTCGAGGTATTTAGGAATCATTAAAAGTCATAGACTTATCCTCACCACTAGGCAAGCTTTCAACACTCAAATGCTTTCAAGGGAATAAATAAATGTGAGTGTTTTCACCCGAACTTTTACAGCTTAGTTTTCCCATTGAACCAAGTTCTTGGGGTTTCCAATCATCATGGTTAGGTTACCACTATGATAGTTCTTAATTTGTGGATTTTACTCCCATTCCCTCTAGCAACTTATTCATTTGATCACGGTTTAACCCTTTGGTTAGTGGATCCGCCAGATTATCCAACGACTTCACATAGTCGACTGAGATAATCCCAGTTGTGATCAAATGTCTCACGGTATTATGTCGTCGACGAATATGTCGAGACTTACCATTATACAAACCACTTTTTGCCCTACCAATAGCCGCTTGGCTATCGCAGTGAATCATCACCGGAGGCAATGGTTTCTCCCAACATGGAATGTCCTCAAGAAAGTTTCTTAGCCATTCGGCTTGTTCACCAGCTATATCTAAAGCTATGAATTCGGACTCCATGGTGGATCGGGCTATACACGTTTGTTTTGTGGATCTCCACGTAACAGCTCCACCCCCAATTGTAAACACATACCCACTTGTAGAAAGTGAATCTTTCGTGTCCGAAATCCAATTCGCATCACAGTACCCTTCAAGTACCGGGGGGTATCTCGAAAAATGTAGCCCATGACTTTGAGTATACTTCAAGTATCTCAAAACTCGTACAAGAGCTCTCCAATGCTCCTTGCTTGGATTGCTCGTGTATCGACTCAATTTATTCACGGCACATGCTATGTCGGGTCTAGTGCAATTTGTAAGATACATTAAACACCCTATGACACGAGCATAGTCTTCTTGAGCAACCGACTCACCTCGATTCTTGCTCAAATGAACATTAAGTTCAATAGGAGTTTTAGCGGGCACGCTATCAAAAGCGTTAAACTTCTTGAGCACTTTCTCAACATAGTGAGATTGTGACAAGACAATCCCATCGGATTTCCTTAGTATTTTCATACCAAGAATAACATCCGCTAAACCCAAGTCTTTCATGTCAAAGTTCCTCTTTAACATGCTTTTCGTTTCGTTAATTACACGGATATTGCTACCCATAATTAACATGTCATCTACATAAAGACACACAATAACATATCCGTTATTTGTGTTCTTAATGTAAACACATTTGTCACATTCGTTTATTTTAAAACCATTTGATAGCATCACACTATCAAATTTCAAGTGCCATTGAAGTGGCGCTTGCTTCAATCCATAAAGGGACTTAACCAGTTTGCAAACCTTCTTCTCTTTACCAGGTTCTACAAATCCTTCTGGTTGTTCCATATAGATTTCCTCCTCTAAATCTCCATAGAGGAAAGCAGTTTTCACATCCATTTGATGTATCTCGAGATTGTGCAATGCAGCAATTGCGAGAAGCACCCGAATGGATGTAATCCTTGTTACAGGAGCATAGGTATCGAAATAATCGTACCCTTCTTTCTGCTTAAACCCTTTGACAACCAAACGGGCCTTGTACTTGTCAATTGATCCATCGGCTTTGTATTTCCTTTTAAGGATCCATTTGCACCCCAAGGGTTTACACCCTTCGGGCAAATCAACCAACACCCAAGTGTGGTTTTGCCTAATGGACTCAATTTCACTTTGTACCGCTTCTCTCCAAAGCGGACTGTCCGATCTAGAAAAAGCTTCTTTGATCGTCGTAGGTTCTTGATCCAACATGAACACTACATAATCCGGACCAAATTGCTTTGGTTTCCGAACTCTACTACCACGTCTCGGTTCACTATCTTCCGGATTAGACCTTTGTCGTTTGCGTGACGTAGGTTCTTCATCCTCGGATTTAGAACTTGTGGCTTCACCTTCAATTCTATTGCTAGAATTTGTTTCTACATTACCCTTGTCTTTACAAGGATATATGTGTTCAAAGAATATTGCATTCCTTGACTCGATCGTTGTACCCACAGTCATGTCGGGTACTTCCGACTTGTGGATAACAAAGCGATAGGCGCTGCTGTTATGTGCATACCCAATAAAGATACAATCAACCGTTTTAGGGCCAATTGTAACTTGTTTAGGTAGAGGCACTTCAACCTTCGTCAAACACCCCCACACTTTAAGGTATTTGTACGACGGTTTCCAACCTTTCCATAACTCATAAGGAGTAACATCTTTACCTTTGAGTGGAATCTTGTTTAATATATAGTTGGTTGTCAAGACAGCTTCCCCCCACATATTTTGGGGCAACCCTGAACTAATCAACAAAGCATTCATCATCTCCTTAAGAGTTCGATTTTTACGTTCAGCAACGCCATTTGATTGAGGTGAGTATGGAGCCGTCGTTTGATGAATTATACCACTTTTGTTGCATAATTCCTCAAACGGAGCGACATATTCGCCACCTCTGTCACTTCGAACACTCTTAATTCGACCACTTAGTTGATTTTCGGCTTCATTCTTGAAGTGTTTGAACGCTTCAATAGCCTCATCTTTACCTCTTAAAAGATAAAGATAACAATATCTCGTGCAATCATCGATGAACGTGATAAAGTACTTCTTACCACCACGAGTTTGCACATACTTTAAATCACACACATCGGTGTGAATTAAATCAAGGGGTTTCGTGCTCCGCTCAACCGAATGAAACGGTGGTTTTGTCATTTTTGCCTCAACACAAACTTCACATTTGTTTTGAGTGTTAACTTCATTTAACTTTAGTAAATCTAAATTTACTAATCGTTTTATAGCATTTAGATTAACATGACCTAATCTACAATGCCATAAATTAGAGCACTCAACAATGTAAGAGGAAGTAGTAGCATTTTCATTACTCTTAATAGATTTGGGTACATGGCGTATAGCCAATACATTCAACCTAAAAAGACCATCAGAGAGGTAACCCTTTCCAAGGAAAGTACCACTCTTTGACAAAATAAACTTGTCAGACTCAAAAACTAGTCTAAACCCCTTATTAACTAGAATAGAGCCCGAGACCAAGTTCTTTCGGATGTCGGGAACATGCATCACGTTCTTCAAAGTTAGAGAATTGCCGGATGTAAGCTTTAGCACCACATCTCCAACTCCGACAACCACGGACGAAGCTTGGTTCCCCATGTTGAGCTTCCTCCCCTCAACAGCTTGATAGGTTACAAAGTTGTTCCTATCGGCACACACGTGCGCAGTAGCGCCGGTGTCGATGAACCAGCCTCCCGGCTTTTCGACTTGGTTGACCTCCTCGGTGACCACAGCCGTAAAGTCTTCTTTCACCCACTCGTCATCTTTTTCGGCGACGTTGGCAGCATGTTTCTTCTTCTTCTTGTTCTTGGGCTTCTTGCAGTCCTTCGCAGTATGCCCATGCTTGCCACAATTGTAGCAATCACCATCAAACTTCTTCGATGGTCCCTTCGCCTTGCCTTTGTCTTTGGCATTTAGGCGATCACGCTTGTTGGAGGGACCGCCCTTCTCCATCAAGTTCACCTTGGCATCAGACGGTGCCTTTGGTTTGTCTTGATCGCGCACATCCGACTCGATGCGTAGCTTCACAATTAAGTCTTCAAGAGTCATCTCCTTTCGCTTGTGCTTAAGGTAGCTCTTGAAGTCCTTCCAATAAGGGGGCAACTTCTCGATCAATGTTGCAACCACGAATGCGTCCGGAAGGACCATCCCCTCAGCATGGACGTCATGTACAATGAGTTGGAACTCTTGTACTTGCTCCATCATTGGTCGAGAATCGACCATCTTGTAATCCAAGTATCGTGCTACCACGAACTTCTTCGTACCCACATCATCGCTACGGTACTTCTTGTCTAACGCCTCCCAAATTCCTTTGGAGGTGTTGACACCGGAGTACACATTGTACAAGCCATCATCCAAGGCATTTAGGATGAAATTCTTGCACAAGTAGTCTCCATTTCGCCAATTGTCGTAGAAGGCTCGAACATGGAAGTTGGCCTCCTCCGCACTTGGTACAGGTGGTTCATCTTCCGTTAGGAAGTTCGCCACCCCCAATGTTGTTAAATAAAACAACATCTTTTGTTGCCACCTTTTGAAGTCGGCTCCTCCGAACTTCAGCGGTTTCTCGGCGGGTGGCATCACCCTTGGTGCCGAGCTCGCTCCCATCAGGGAGCCACTTGGGTTAGGCCCATAGGCAGCCCCCACAGTTGAGCCCATGAAAGGTGCTCCAACAGTTCCACTAAAAGTGGAACCCACGGTGCCGCTTGAAGCAGAACCACCGCTTGACATAAATGGGTTATTGAAAGCCCACGAACTTGAAGGCATGGTCGAACCTCCGGTGTTTGAATTCATTGCAGATGCTGTTGTAAAGCTTGGCAATGAAGTAGTCATTGTTGACAGAACAGTGGCGGACATGGTGGATGGCAATGTTGAAGCTCCAATGGACGAGTCGGTGGAAGCGGCAGCACTTGTCATCTTCGAATAGGTGATTGAACTTCAAACTCCTTGGAACGGCAAGTATTAAATCGTCTTGCGTTTGTTGGAAAAGTAGAACTTGCCGGGCGTACAATACAATCGAAGATTACAAGTGAAATAAGAAAAAACTACGAACAAAGTGAAATTTGAAGTCGAGTCGAGGAAACCCTCTTTCCGCAAGACGAATTACGCCCCGGCTAGTGCTCGCGGATTTGGCGCTTCGTCCCCAAAGATAAAACGACTTCTCGTCTTCTTAGTAGCAGCACCACAAACTAAGAAGCTCCGGCGAACTGGAAATATAAGGCGAAGGAACTGAGCTCAAAAACTGAATGATGTAGAAGAGATGATGCAAAATGCTTTGAGTTGTGTGTCCTAGAATGGCCTGCAGAGCCTTCTATTTATAGGCTGCTCATTCAGTAGGGACATCAATGCCATAAAGTCATTAACAACCACTAAGGTAGTGGGTTAGTGGTGGAGTGGAAGAGGCTGACTGTTCAGCTGAAGAGACACCTTCCAGAGTCTTCTTCCGGATGAGCCACGAATTGGGCTGGACGGGTAGGCCTCATCTCATTAGAATTGGGCTGGACAATTGGGCTTCCACATGGCCCAAAATACTATATATTTTGTGGTCCAAAAAATATAGTACACAAGACCCCAAGCCCAAGCCAAAGGCCCAAAGGAACACCCAAAGGACCAATTGCCAAGATCCAAGTCCACGGCCACGAAACCCGAACCCGAACCCGAGCCCGATCCCGAGCCGTCCGTGCCGTCCGGCACGGACGGCGGGGCCGGATCGAGTGTGTGCTCACGCGAGAGCCCAACCACACACTTATCCACTTACTTGGCCCACTTGTTATTAAGCCCACATGTTTAAACACTTTTAAACAGCACACCACATTAATATTTAATCAATGTGGTATAACTTACACTTCATTAACTAATGAAGTAACTCTCCACCAAACTTTGAACATTTATATCTCACTCACCGGAAATCGGTTTTGAGCCTATAAATATACCACGCTCATCTACCCCGCGAGTAGAACAATAATCTAATATTTAATTTATGTAATAAATTAAATATTTGTTATTATTTATTTGGTCAAAAACCAAATTTCCAACACATGTCTGTACTGAATTTTCAATCCGATCAGTCGATGCTCAACTGTTCTTTGCTAACAATCTCCATCGGTTGTGACTGTTGTTTTCTTTCTCCACAGTAGGTACTCGTCTGCTCGTAGTGTGTGTAATGATGTTGCTCTAAATCCTGCTCTGATTTCAATTGATGCAATCGATTGTGTGGAATCAGGTATTATCAGCGTAATTTATTTCGAAAATCTCTCTGAATTATGAGGTATGAATTTGCAAAGTCATTTCTCCGAAATCTAAGATGTTTGAACTTTTCCTGTGTACAATATATTGATGCGAAGGACACATTTATATTTATTTTATTTTTTTGATCCGGAAAGAAATTTTATTAATAGGAACCATAACAAAAACAAGAGTTTACAGCATTGGCACCAGAGGTACCTTCCAAACCAAACCGCAGAGAACACCTTCATCCCCTAGACCAATAATCACTCAAATTTTTTCTAGCCCATACAGTGAGACTCATTTTCTCTTCCACCTCTCCCTTCACAGCGCACCAACTCCAGAAACGGCATTTTATTTCTTCCTCAATTCTTCTAAAATCCCATTCCTTCTTCGAGAAAAGCACATCGTTCCTCCACTTCCAAACAACCCAAACCACACAAAGCCAAAGACCTCCAAGTCTCTTCTTCCATTTTTTACCGGGAAGCAACGTAGAGAAACAAAGAAAGTGATTTTTGATCGTTCTTGGTGCCGCCCAAGCAACGCCCACCCACTCTATCATCTTGTGCCAAAGACTAACCACCTCTTTACAGTTCAAAAATAAATGAACAGCATTCTCCACACCTGTATTGCATCCGCTGCATTTCAATTCGCTGTCGCCCAAATTGACCCTTTTGTGAACGTTATCCTTCGTCGGCAGACGATTTCTAATCAACCTCCATGCTGTAAATTTAGCTTTTTGAGATCCATGAGCCTTCCATATGCAGCCAAGGCTCGTTCCCGAGGGTCTGTCAAATGTCGAGCTTTCGCGTTGTCTTACGATCGCCTTATAAGCATCTTTTACCGAGTAGATGCCGCTCCTATCCGTCCCCCACACCCAAGAATCTGCAGTATTAACTTCGATGGGGAACTTCTCCAGAAAAGCAAGCAGCTGATCGACACTCTCGCGTTCTCTCTCAAGCAACTCTCTACGCCACTGAACCTCCCAAACCCACTCACCATTCACCCACTTCCCCATCTTAGCCACACTCCCCTCCTTTTCCCGGCAAAGACCGAACAACCTTGGAAATGCTTCCTTAAGCGTTTTTTCCCCAGACCATGCCCCTTCCCAAAAGGAGGTCCCCCGCCCGTCGCCAAGCCTCCTCGTCAAATTATCCCAAAACCATTCCCCTTCACTCCCCTCAACCATAGCCACAACCTTATTCCACCAACCTGATTTTCGTCCCCCTCCCTCGCCGACCACCATTCCTCTAAGCCACCTTGGTTCGCCATGTCGCGAACGAATAACCCTTGCCCATAGCCTCTCTTTTTCACCCTCCAAACGCCACACCCATTTCCCAAGGAGGGCTTTGTTAAACCACAATAAATTTCTAAACCCCAACCCTCCTTCTTTCTTCGACTTGCACATTTCCTCCCACCTCACCCATGCCACCTTCTTCTCCGTATCCTTCCCTCCCCAAAGGAAACTACAACAAATCGACCGCAGAGCCTTCTCCACGGATTTAGGCAGCGGGAGGAACGACATCCAATACAAAGGAATAGATGACAAGGTAGTTTGCACAAGTGTCGCTCTGCCTCCCATTGAAATTGAATTCGCATCCCACCCTTTGACTTTTTTCCTAACCTTCTCTACCAGCCCTCGCCACCCATCTACTCCTAGCACCCTTCCTCCCACTGACAGACACATTTATATTTTCCTAAGTAGGTATTAGTTGAGCTCATTTATATGTTTTTCTCTCACAATCATCTATATTTGTGTTTATATATTAAAGCTATAAAGTTGTTCCTTATACAGGTTAGGCTAATAGTTTATTCATGTTAGTCATCGAGTTTTGCATTTAGAAATGTTAGTGCATTTGAGTGTTTAAAAACATAGGAACTTATGTATGGTTATTGACTTGATCACTGCTTTGTACTTGAGCTGTTGAGCATTCAATTAGATCGATGTACATTTTTTGTTGCATGACTTGCATTTTGAGTTAGCTATTGCTATTCTTGTAAGCTGCATTTGGTCAAAGCTGATAGTAGCTTTTGTTACTGCCTCTAGGTTTGTGAAGGAGACAATAGCTGATAGAGTGATAGTAGCTTGCCTGCTGGAGGTGTAGCTAAAGTTGAATGATCTTTCTTCATATACAAGTATAAGGTGCAATAGCTGCTCTTGAACCTCTAAGTGGTTGATTTGTGTACTTATTCTCACTCGAGTGTGTGCTTGCTGTTATTGAAGTTATTGAGCCTGCTTTTAGCTAACTCCATAAACTGACCATTTGTGAGTTCTCTTGCTTACTCTTGCTACTGATAATCACCTTGCTCGCTACTGGGTTTTCCCTTTACTACTTGCTACTGCACCTGTGGTTCTTGTTGAGGAGTTAAGTACTAATTTTGATCTTCTTAATCTGCTCCTTATTTCCTTCTCTACGTGGGCTTGGGCTGCCTTGCCAAGTGCAGCCATACTGTGTGCTACTTATTTCTGTGCTTAGTTACTGCATATGTGTTGTTATTAGCTACTAGTGTAGCTGCTATTACTAGTCTATCATTGTGCTAGTACCAGCTCTTAGCTAGATGTGGATTTGGTGGTGATTTTGTGTTTATTCGATGGGTCTAGATTCTGACTTTGTTCCACATTCATTTGACTTTTAGTGGGTATTATTGTCTGATTTTCTCCCTCTTATCTGCACGTTTTTCACTATTTTCCCTTTTGTTTTAACCTGAATTTTGGTGCCTTCTAGCTGGTGATACTGATCTTTGGTTGTTTTCTTGATGTCTACTCTTTGACTTAAAATGACTTTAGAAGATAAATCATACATGACGCACTTTCATCATGTTATAGTGTGCATAACTCATGGAAATTCGATATTCTAAATTAATATCTACTATTATTAAACAGGCTCCAACAAACCAAAGCCTCAGAGTACTAGATTTTGCTATAGCTCCTTCTTTATTTCAGAACAAGTTTTGAAAGCACCAGATGTGAGGTTCGTTTTATGTGCTCTTTACTTGCATTACAATCAATATGGATAAGAGTTGGATTCATGCACCGAGAGTTAGTAGAAAACATTTTTGGGGGAGATGTATTAGAAAACATTGAGATTGTAGGTAATATTTCTCTACTCTTATCAGAATATATTTTTTATGGTTGAAAATATACAACTGTGCTGTTTTATTATTTATGATAGATGACCAAGGGAATGTAAAATTGACTAGAATGGGAATGAAAGCTAATGATGTTTTCAAGTTGGCAAAAGGTTTGAGAATTTTGGTAAATGTTAGTGAACATGGCCAACCAATTCGAGCTGCTAGAAGAGTTTTAACAAGATACACGATGAAACTTGTTAAGCAACCAAATCTCTGCCCACCAGATTTGGATGACTTTAATGAAGTCAAAGATGCTTATGGAGTTGAGTTGCTAAGAGCTGTGCGGGTAATTAATAAATATGTTTGAATATCTTTTGAAGCAACCTTTAAAGTACATCAGACATGTTCATTGAGGTGCAATTTTTTTTCCTTTCACGGGAGAAATTTTATATCCCTGGTGATGAAAATGTGGATAGGGTATTAATTGCTTTGATGGGCACAAAATTCAGGAACAACAAGAGTTATCGAATTAAGGGAAACGTTGAAAGTATCTTTGGAAGCTAGCGGTGTACATGGTGTTGAATTGGAACACCGAGTCACATATCATGAATTTTGTGAGGAGCAAGTTATGGCTGAACTTGATGGAATTGACGCTCCACCTGGATTTGCTAATCATCAATGGCTTAAATCCAAGAGTTATATGAAATCTGAAAAGGCAAAGGTAATATTGGAATTTTAAGTTTCTTTAAATTATACTACTATTCTACATTCAATTCTAGTTATAATTATTAGTATCTATGTGCAGAAACTCTCTGAAAAAGGGAAAAAAATACGTGCGGTGCTACTCAAAGTCATATTCACATAACTGGTACTAAGAGCTATGCGCAAGTTGAAGATGAGCATGTAAGGCATTTATTTGTACTATTTTATTATTATTTTTTTATTATAAATAATGCTTGATGAACAACTCCATGTTCTTGATTATCACTACTTTGTGTTTGTGACCGAGTGTGTTATTTCTCTCTCTTCGGCTCACCTGCATTAGTCCCTCCATTATCAGAACCTGCCTGGATTGCTTCTGTAATGTCTCTCAGCAAATTTGCCTCATTTTGCTTGTCTTGAAAGGTTGATTCTACAGTTCTTTGCGCTTCTATCCAGCTTTTACATCTCTCTTATCTGCAATTAATTAATCGTGGGTCTTTGCAATTTCTCCAATTAATTTTAGAAAAATGCAACATGTTCCTCGTAAGTGACAAATTTTCAAGAAACGACCTTTCCATAAATTCATAAATTTATACTATACGTTAAAAATTCAAATACTTCTTATTTCGAAAGAAAAAAAAAAAATCAAATATTTTGTTGTAATTCAAAATAATAATTTGTAATCCACATGTATAAGTTAAAGAGAGCCTAGGTTGCTGTCTGTTACCAAGTCAAATAATTTGCAAATTTAGAGATTTTTTTGTCCATTGTCAAAGTATTTTGCATCGACCAAATTATTGTTTTTCTTTTTTGTGTGGATTACCCACTCTTCTTTGTTCCGATGATAACGACTAACAACAATGAGTTCTCCTTCACAAACCATCCCAATTATCATTTCCCAACAAGCAAACAATCATTAAGCATCAAAACTTTGAAAACTCAAGTGGGACCATCACCTATATCCATCTTATTCCGAAAATTTCGCCTTTGTAAAACTCAAATAGGAAAAGCAGATAAATAATTATAAAGCAGACAAATTAAAGAAAAAGAAAAAGACAAATTTGGAGAAGAATGAGCCCTCTCAATTCTCAAACATATAAAATCAGACAATACTATTTCACACAAAATCAAGCACCTAAAGTAGTAGTAACCGTAACACCAGATTTTCACCACCATTGATTGATTTAAACAAATGAAGAAAGAATGAACAGAAGAATTCAAGAATGAACACATAACAAAGGATAAGATAGAATTCTCATTATTTGAAGAACAATCATAGCAAACAACAATAACAACTCATGCCATTACACAAGATCAAATGCAGCAAAGCTTTCAACACTAAATGTAAAGAAACCTTGCATCTCAGTACAGCCTCATCACACTTCTAGCTATCGGCTGCGAATTCGTTGGCTTGATCTTCCCCATTCCCCCTCTCTGGCTTCCCTTCATACGCGTCAAGTAGAATCGAAGGAGCCCGTTTTCTATGTTCTTCGGAGAATATCTCCCACTCCTGTTCCTCTCCAACACAAACTCATTCTTCTTCCTCCCATTCCCATACAATTCCACACTTGATCTCCTCCCACTAGAAAACGGTGCCTCGATGTGATTTGCACTTCTCCAGCTCACACTACTATTGCTCCTCAGCATATTCCTATTGAATCCATTCCTCCCTTCTCCATTTCCTTGCCAAGATTCTAATAGTGACCTCTCCACTCCATTTACCCTACTGTATTTCTCCTCCTCTTCATCTTCTTCTTTGTTTCCACCGTTTCGCCTTTGTATAAGCCCCCATATCCTCCAACTCCACCTTTTAGACTTCTTCGTCTTCCCATTCTCGATCACGGAGTTTATATCCTTCAATCATATCCTTCAATCCACTGCTCAGCTTGAACGTCTCAGAAAGATCATCTCTCAGAGAGTTTGAGTTTCGATCCACTGATACTCTCGCCCCATGAAAGGAATCAGCATCAGTGGGAGAAACCTCTGCATTGGAAGCTATCTTGAGCTCATCAATCTCAGCAACCACAGCAGCTGCAGTCTTCCTAATAGAACTAGACCTATCAAGACTCTTCCTTCTCCTCGAGGAAGACGAATCTAGATAGTATTCTCTAGTCTGCGACGAACCTCCGGGCAAACCTCCATCTCCATCATCACCACCGCTCTTCTTTGCCGGTTCCTCCACCGGAATCTGCATGTCAGAGCGAGAAACGGCCACAGCTGGGGCATCCTCCATTACAGAGACCATAGGCGCCATTCTTGGAAAGCTTCTTCCAATCATGTGACCATCCCAAGAAGCACGAGGTTCGTCGAACGAATATCAAGCATCATCGAAGCTCATCCTTCCGGCATCAAGTGAAAACCTAGGATCGATGTCGCAGGACCTTCTCCCATATCCATAATCAGCAATCTCAGACTGAGTCTCCCTATACTGTCTCGAAATCGGCTTTTCTACAGGCAATGTAGGTAGGTTTTCGCCATTGCTCTGCTTCTTGACCTTGTGTTTCCTCCTCCAGTTATTCCATTTCTTGCTAAAGACTGAGGCTGCTGCCCAGATTCTGCCTCCAGAAGTAGAACTCTTCTTTTCCTGAGAATTAAGATCTATGTATTCCTTCATGGGCTTCAGATTACTCACACTAAACGCCTCTTCAACGATTTTACCACAGCTGGTTAAGTTTAACTCAACCGATTTTCTCAAACCCTCCAAATGAGAATCTTGAACAGGCCTAATTTCATCTCCTTCGTCGTCCTCGAATGCAATACTCTCCTCTACATTTCTAGGCTCCTAGATTTCGATATCCTCGAAAAGAGGCTTGTTGGCTACGAAAGGTTCAACCTTTTTGCTGTTTTGAGAATTTTGAATGGAGGAAGAAGAAGCAAGATTTGAGGCAGAGGTTGGTTTGTTGTGAGAAATGCCACTTTTGCTCTGTTTGTCGAGCGAGAATAGAGTCCAGAGACTGCTTCTCGCTCTAACGTCGCACGATTTTCTCTGCGGCTCGAATGATAGCCATAGAGCTTCGTTCTTGGAAGCAGAGAACGATTTTGTGTGGCGGAGCTGGGGGAGAAATGCAGTGGCTTTTGAGGGTTTCGGAAGCGCGGAAGGAGGGGGGAAGTTGTTGGCTTTAGAACAAGAGGAGAAGAGGGATTTGATTGCGGCGGTGGAGGAGGGGCAGCGGGAGGAGGAAGGAGTGTTGGAGGAGGAGTTATCGAGGGTGGTGAGGCGCTCGCGGAGGCAGGAGGGGCAGAATCCGGTGAACTGCTCGGTGGGGTGGCGGTCGCAGCTGAATGAGGAGCGCGGCGGTGGCGCTGTTGGGTCTACAGAAGTGGTATTCATAACCGTCGGAAGTAATTGAATGGTGCTCATGTTAGTACCTATCGCATTGCAAAATGTATATGGAGAGAGAGAGAGAGAGAGGAGACAGAAGATACAAACTTAGACTTAGACTTCTACTGTTGCATTCGAGCAACCATCAAGCTCGCCTTTCAAATCAAGCAAGACTTTCCCTGAACAGAGAGAGAAAGAATTACTAAATCTGCGGCAAGCTGATTCTGGAAATACGTACGTGTGGTGGAAGAAGAGCACAACTTGTTCATCAAGATGGCCGTAGTCAAAACTCACAAGTTATTGGTGGAGCTACGCCTCCTTGATATAGTTGCTGATATTTTGGTGGTTTTTTGAATATCATTATTGTATAAAAATATCTCTAACACCTCAAATGCAAAGCAAAAGTGCAACTAAAGAACAAATAAGTAGCAGCAAAATACCACTCTAAAACATTCACCAGCACAAGAAGTGCCATAAAAAACTCAAGTTGCTCATTCACGTTTGCTAGAAGTTCGCGAAATCCTCTCCTTCCTCTTCTTGTCTTTCTTCATGGGCATGACGGGATGTTGCTCCCTCTTGCCACACATAGTTGATCTGGTGGTCTCTGGTCGCAAACTGTCATGCCCGACTGCAGCTCTTCTCTTGTTCAAACCTTGCCCCTGTTCAGTGCAACCTACGGACACTACATTCAAGTTTGTACTATCATCATCAAGCAGATCAGAAACGGAACAAGATTTACGCTCCTTAACGAATATATAAATTCTTGTGCTTATATTCAGACCTTGAGGGCATATACATATACAGATTAAACTTCTATTTTCAAACAGCCTTAACATGGACAAATCCGGGTTCAGCCTATTGTTTTCCGGTATCAAAATTGCAGTATGAATGAAGCACGATGCACATATATTCAAGCTACCTACCTACAACATAATATTTTAATTTAAAATCCCCATTTACATTATGCCCTAAATTATACGAAGATGGTAGACATGGAGGAGGTGAGAATACCTTGTTGTCCATATGCCATCAATGTGCTTCCAAAGTTTCTGTAAGAATGGAGATTTTTAGGGTTTTCGATCTCCATATGCTCATCCACTATGAATTTCTTTGCACCCGAATGCAAAACTGTGCTCTTGTTTGCATCCAGATCATCATAAGGAAGGATCTCCTTACGAATAATCTCATACACAAAGTCATACACAAAGATGGGGAGTGCCTTCAAATATCGATCGATAAAATCAAATACTTGAAGCTGATAGTCTTTATTCTCTTCACTACTTGAAGCTGCAGCTCTTTTCTGGTTCAAACCTTGCCCCTGTTCAGTGCAACCTACGGACACTACATTCAAGTTTGTAATATCATCATCAAGCAGATAAGAAACGGAACAAGATTTACGCTCCTAACGAATATATAAATTCTTGTGCTTATATTCAGACCTTGAGGGCATATACATATACAGATTAAACTTCTATTTCAAACAGCCTTAACATGGACACAAATCCAGGTTCAGCCTATTGTTTTCCGGTATCAAAATTGCAGTATGAATGAAGCATGATGCACATATATTGAAGCTACCTACCTACAACAAAATATTTTAATTTAAAATTCCCATTTACATTATGCCCTAAACTATACGAAGATGATAGACATGGAGGAGGTGAGAATACCTTGTTGTTTAGATGCCATCGATGTGCTTCCAAAGTTTCTGTAAGAATGGAGATTTTCAGGGTTTTCGATCTCCATAAGCTCATCCACAAAGAATTGCTTTGCATCCAGCAGCACAACTGTTGCATCCTGATCATCATAAAAACAAGGAAGGATCTCCATATGACCAGACCGATTCGCAAAGATGGGGAGTTTCTCCAAATATTGATCGATAAGATCAAATACTCCAAGCTGATAGCATTTATCCTTTGCATTATTTCCTTGAAGAAACAAGGATCTGCCATTCTCCCCGAACCCAAGTGGTTTGTGGTCACCAAAAACCTTGACAGTAAACTTTTTCTGCCATTGATATTCTTCTTCTTGTTCTTGTTCTTGTTCTTTCAGTGTATAAGCCTCAAACAACGTGCACAACCCCGACTTCTTGTACCCAATAGCAGCCAAGGACCCTATATACTCAAAAATTCTCAGACCATCAAAAACATCCACATCATCCGTTGAAGTTTGCATGGTTGGTAAAGCTTTTGGCAAAGGTATGAAGGAAGATAAGCTTTCCTTCTCAAAGTCGAACGATATAACACTAAAGGGAGAATATGATATCCAGTAGCACTTGTTATTAACATATGTACCACAATTTTTCACACGCACTTTAGGTCCTAAAATCTCTTTCCAGGAATTATTTTTCAGCGAATATAATTCAACTTGACTGTCGAGAATCCCTTTTAGCCTAATATGACCCATGTCATCAACGCCTTCACAATAATTAGTGACGAATCTTACGACCTTGTAGTCATTGCTTTGAGAATCAAACCCAAGACCACAAGCCCTATAATAGGAATAATTTGTACCTGCAGGGCGTTCGAGTCCAGGGGGAAGGAATTTAAACTCTCGCCTAAATGGGTTCAAGATTACAGTCTTCCCTAGAATGTGGTGCAAGCATAGCAACCCCCCACAACAACCACCAAAACAATCACCATCGAAACGGGGGAAATATATATTTTCTTTTTCTTTGTTTTGAGAAGAAGAAATATCAAATAAATATTGCTCATATGCATTTCCATCGGAGTTGGGTACAGAAAGTCTCACATATAGCCGACGGTGGTCGTCTACGGCAACAGCAGCGGCGGAATGGATTGTCGTCATCATTCAGATTCAGATGGAAATTTTCGAATTAGCGTTTTGCTCGATTGTGTTTCGTGATGAAAAGAGAAGTGGGGAAGTATTGGCTACTATATACTTCGGGTACTTCGGGTCGGGTCGGGTCGGGTCGGGTAATTGGATGGGTTTGGATAAAATTGAAGACAAAAACTCCAGTGTGCCGTCGTGTTCAAAACTAATTTTCTTTTAAAAACAAGACAAAACAAAAAAATATATCTATCCGCTGAATTTCTCCGCTGCCGTCTCACCCCAATTTTTCCGCCACCGCCATCAATGGGGCTCCGAAGATTTTATATAACCTTTCTCGTTCGTGCTGATTTCCTTTTCTGTGATTTGTGATCCAAAATTTGAATGTTAAATTTGCTATAATGGTTGGGTTGTCTAATTGTCAATGCATATAGATATAGTATTTCGTTCAAGTGCAACATCTTTATATTATAGATTTTAGATTTTGTCAAGGAAGGCAGGTAGTCGTTCTTCTGTGAGAATAAAAAGCCTCAAGGCAGTAGAAAGAAGACAAGCAGATCAATAACTGGAAATCTCAAGTTTCATGTCTCTTCTTGATGAAGAAGTAGTATTTCCTATCGTTGAGGTTGGAAATCATTTTTCCGAGTCAAAAACCCAAGCAATCAACCGATTTTGGTGCAGCTTATTGGAGAAGTCATAGACAAGTGCAGGACAAGTGAGATGCATTTACAGCCATCTTCCAGCATCATAGTTGGTAACAATTCAAACGCTCCAACAAAGTACGATTTCTCAATAGCCTCTTATTCATCCTTATGGTAGTGCATCTCTTGGTCCCATTCTCTTTCAACCTTCTGCTCGATGTGCTCATAAGGAATAATCTCTCTGGTGTAGAGTGGTTGTCTCTTTGAGGATTTGGAGGATCAATTTTCTTGATATTGCTAGAGGGGTCTGATTCAGTGCGGAGTTTGGAATTCAAGATGAATTTCCCACTTCTGCTAAATTTTTCTTCTCCAGAAACTTTGCACTCCACACAAGGCGAGAATCCATTGTGTTCTCATCCCTTGATTACGTGAAGAATACGGGAGATTTTCTTCTAGAGGTCTTGCGCGTTGGAGTTTCAGGGTCAGATTGTGATTTAGATGGGTTTCAGGTGCTTAATTGTAAAGGCTTCACTTTACCACCTAGAGACTCTATAATGCTTCACATATCATATCAAAGTGATTTTTCCACGGCCACCATACAGAGGGACCTTGAGCTATCGCCTGCAGCTGGAATTCTTGTGATACCCATGAGAGCAAGTTTACAAATGCTCTTGCTTAACTTGTGCAAAATATCAACTTGAAGATTATGTTGCTGGTACTTTTTGCTGCTTCAGTGCTGTTTTTTTCCTAGTGCATCACTTGTTTCCCTTTTCGACAACATTCACAACTGTTGACTTCAAAAGTGGTAAAATCTCATGTGCAGTGAGTGGTACATTCAATTATTTGAGTATGAGTTTGAAAAAGAGAACCAATAATGCTTTGATGCTTCCTGAAATGAATGGCCTTGGAAGATTAATTGTAGGAGAAGAAGCGTTTCTCTTGGGATCTCCTGGTGGAAAGGGACATGTAGATGATTCTGAGCATCACAAGCACAAGAACTCGTCAATTGATGAACTACCAGAAACAAGAATAACATCCTCTGAGACGTCTCACCAGTTGAGAACTCTGATATTCAAGTTGAAGCAGATTCACAAAGTTTGAATGTTGGAATTGGCAAAGAGAGAAGAAGGTGGAGGAAGAAAAAGTCTTCTCGCATGAGGGTGCCTGGATTTTTTTGATGTTTCAAGTAGTCAGAGTAGCAATTCTACCTCAACATCACCTTTATCTCCTGCCACATCTCTGACGCCAAAGCAATCA
Organism: Mentha longifolia; assembly: GCA_001642375.2. Classification (NCBI taxonomy): domain Eukaryota; kingdom Viridiplantae; phylum Streptophyta; class Magnoliopsida; order Lamiales; family Lamiaceae; genus Mentha; species Mentha longifolia. The sequence goes on from CM038117.1 coordinate 9,196,710, forward strand.
TGGCTTGTTCCTCTTGATATGGATCAGCCTGTGGAAGTTAGAAACCCTTTCTCTGAGGCATCTGTTGAGAAACATGATAAATAGAGTACTCTGAACCTCCTAAGATCAACTTGTTGAAGAGTGAGGGTTTCCCAAGCATGATTTAGCTAGAAAAGTTGCTGGTAGAGCTGTCATTTTGCCTTCTGCAACTTCTCCTTTTTTGGCTTCAACATCTACTACTTCTCCTCAGGCATGGGCTCCAGGGGAAAAAAATTCATAACCGAAAAACTAGTGAAACGGGCGAAGTGATGGCAGTTGAGGAAAAGTTTACTTGTGATATATGGGGTGATCACATCTTCCGACTTCCTGTGGTTAATCAGTTGAACCATCCCTCTAGTGTGCCATTTCAAAATCTTGAAAACAATTCTGAGAGCTTCTTTGTGATGGATCCACAAACCCTCATAACAAACTCTCTTCGAACACCTGTAAGATCGGGCCTGGAGGCTATAAATAAATTAATTAAATTCTACCTGAAACTTTCGTTTGGTTTGGATTGGTTTTGAAACTTTTCCTATGATTTTCATGTGCTTACTGAAGTTGCATGTGAAGAAACTAACCCGTTGATAGTATGTTAACTTTAATGCATATCATTTTGGTTGCTTCGCTCATGCCCCATTCAGTAGATAAGATGAGCTTCAATCGTTTCAGAACTGCATCATGCATCAATAGTTTCTCCAAAGAGTTTGGGACCTTTGTAGAAACTGAATTAAATTGATCTGCATTTATGGGGTTGTAGCTTTGATTATATCTGGGCTGATTAGAGACTTCATGTGTTGGGATTTTCATAACATAAATGAGATGATTTAGGTTGCTTCACTTTTGGTAGTTTAGCATAGGTGTTTTAGCTTATGAGATATGAGAGTGACTTTGGATGGAATTCAATTCATGCTTCTTCCCTCAAAAGAGTTTCTGATTTGTAGTAGGTTTTCATGAGATTTGGCCCAACAAGTTTTTCCCTTGGGCCAATTTGGTCCAAGGGAATTATTCTGTTCCTGGAAAGTAATTATGTAAATTTTTTAGAATTCTTATTCCTCACTTAAACTTAGATTCTAATTTACTTTCATGTTTCACTTTCTTGTAATCATATTTCTTAACAAATTTACTTTCTGCCAACCAAACGAGCTATTGGTTTTTAGTTTTGTTCACTCTTCTTCACTTTCGTTTTCCGTGCCTATATTAACACATGTTATGAAGAAAATTATATTAATAATACGATTTTCAACTTCGGAAAAGCTTGGCAAGTTACTACGATTTTTTATTGTTGGCATTTCCAATGCAGTCTACTAATCAATATGTTTTTTTTTTCTGCAGTGGTGGTTTATAGTGACCATAGCCTCTATGTATGGAATATTAAAGATATAGACAAGGTAGTTTTGATATCAGATTTTTTTTCTCAATCTTATCTCTAATATTCAATTCATCTATAATTTTGATCGCTAAAGTCACAATTTTGAACTTATTCTACTGAAATAATTTATTGCAGTAACAGAATTGTATCTTATCCAGGCTACCAGGTGTTGTGTGCTCGTTTCACATAGTGGATGCATATGGGATATTAAAAATGTTCCATGTGAAAATATGCACGATCCATCTCTGTTTTGTGTTGCTAAAGGTTGTTCTGGGGGATTATCTTTTGCAACATGTTCAGCTGATGGTAACATTCGGTTGTGGGATCTTGCGCATCAATCGGCTTCGTTAGACAGTAGTTTGTCTCTTCCTGGGAATGACAGCTCTGGTGGAGCCATCTGTTTAGGTGGTTTCTAACTTCACTTTGTAACAGAAAGAGTCTAAGCCTTTTTATGCTGATAAGATTTGCTCAAGATTACTCTGTTTCCTTGTTGCAGCGAGTGCTGGGATCTTTGAACGAGACTCCGTTGCAAAAGATAATTTTTCTTATGGGTTTAGGGCGATGGCAGTTAGTTCAGATGGACAGCACCTGGCAGCAGGTGATTGCCAGGGAAACATCCATATCTTCAATTTGAACACTTCTGATTATATTTTCATTCAGGTATATATTCAGTTTTAATTGCATTCATCTTGAAAATAATAGAGGATCTTACCAGAATGTTTTACCTCTTTTTTTTCCTTCTTTATTTGAATAGATTTATATTCTTTCTGAGCCCCTTTCATGCATAAAGTGTTCGGTACTTGTAGGATGCTCATGGTGCAGAAGTTCTTTCCTTGAGTTTCAACTCGGCTGGCAACAATGAGTTTCCTTCTAGTGAAGCTTTAGAGGATCACCTCTTTCTTGCCTCTGCAGGACGGGATGGACTCATCCATCTTTTCAATGTTTCCAGGTTACAGCTATATCAGTTTTTCTGTTACAAAATTTTAAAATGGCTGACTTGCTGATTATGAACTCATTCTTTTACTATGAACCAGGAACTTTAATCTCCATGGAAGTATTGATAACTGCTCATCGGCCATTACTGTAGTAAAGGTTGCCCGAAGTGGTCGTGAGATTCTTAGTTGTGGTGCTAATAGGTCAGTTATCTGAGAGTGGCTGGGGATCACCAAAAATTATTTCATGTTGGTATAAGATATAAACGTAAATTAACTTTGTGTACCATGTAGTTTTAAATGTATACATAAGGCATCGGGTGTCCAAAGCTTTCTTCTGTTAACTGAAATTGGTTACTGTTATGTTTATTAACTGTTGAATGGTAATGTTACCTAATATGCTTTCGGTGGGCTGTGGCATATGTAGGGAATATGGATGCACCTGTTAATTATGTTGCATGTAAAACTGACATTTCCGTTTGCTGGTGTAGGGCCCTGGTTCTTCATGGCCTGGATGTGAGTGATACAGGATGTAAGATTTCTTGCCTTGGCAGAATTGCAACTAATGAAACCATTTATGATGTGGCTGTTGATCATGCAATGAATATAGCAGTTACTGTGGGTAAGGTAAGGATGACAAAGAAAGTTCCTTACCTTCAGAGTTTCAGTTGAAATGATGAAAGATGGTTCTTCAACCAGCATTCTTATGAGGATTCATCAACTTTTCTACAATTCCATGTTAGCGTATCCTGATTAGATGATGAGATTGTTCTATGTATAATGGCTGACTGATATTCTTGCAGGATAAGACGATAAAAGCATTTGATATTCAAAAAGGAAAACTAATTAAACGGTTTCAGCATGATGGAGACGTTGGTGACCCAATAAAGGTATAACTATGCAACTTTTAAGAAGTTTCATTGAGATATCTTACATTTTGACTGTAGATTGCAGTTGATGGAAGCAGCAGTTATCTAGCTTGCTCTTACTCTAATAGATGCATCTACATCTATGACTATGCGACTGGGGAGATGGCTGCCCAAGCAACAGGTCATAGTGGTGCTGTTACTGGCATCATATTTTTGCCCGACTGCTCACATCTTGTCTCTGTAAGTCATCTTTATTTTTGTACCCTTTCTTTAAATTAAATCAAGTTGTACACATATATAGTCTGGTTTCTCACATCTTTCTGGATGGCTGTCAATTTGGTTGTGACTTCAGGTTGGTTCTGATGGTTGTATCTTTGTCTGGAAGCTCCCTGCTCCCCTGTCTTCAAAAATGTTGAAAAGATCTCAAGGATTATCCGGTCAGTTTCAACAAGAAAGCCTAAATATTCCCATGGCTTCAGATCAGATCTACTCCAATATAATGTTGGACCTCCAGCAAAACGACTGCAGCAACGAAGCACCTGTAAATGGAAGTGCTGGACATTGGTGCAGTGACATGTTTTACTTATACCAAGATGGAAACAGTCAGGAGAACGCAGAATTTCGGTTCAGTATGTCACGACTTCCGAAATGGGCACGTCATCAAGTTACTGACAATTTGGTACCCGCGGATATGGATTATAATTCATCCAAGGTAGAGCTGCCCTATTTCACACTCCGCAATTCCATTTTATGAGTATTTCTTTATTTTGTGCATGGAAAAGGAAACTTTGTTTCAATAATCTTAGATAGAGAAACATATTCATTTTCCAGCACACTAGTTCACCATTTTTTGGAGAATTGTATAGCTATGCTATTCACTTTCTATGACTTCTCCTCTAGGTTGATACACAACAAGATTTGGCATGTCATCAATCACAAAGTCCATCTAAAGATAACGAAGAAGTTAACCAACACTCTTCTGGGGCCTCGTCCGGAAACTTCTCAGATACTGAAAGCAGCCTTTCTCCAAGTTCTCCAGAAATTTATAGGTGAGCAGACATTTCTTTCTTTCTTTTTTTTCTTTTTTTTTTTTGGCTTGGAAGGGTAGTTTTGCTTTTTTTTATGGGGTTTTCACTCATGTGTGTGACTGCGTGGTTGAACAGCAGGGCATCAAACACTCGCTGGTTAACTATTCATACTGTTTGTATGGACTTGCTTGATTCCCCCACAACCTGTGATATGAAGGGCCCGAATATGCATGGATCAATAAGAGACAGAAGATGCATGGGTAAGATAATCATACCATCACATTATGAAATACTGCAACAGGCGAAATTCTTTGAGTATTTATTGCTTAATGATCTCGATGTGCTCCATGCCGAAACATGTTCAACATCCCTAAGCAATCAGCAATATAATGTGCCTCTGAGGGTACCACATATGTTGCTTCTGTTGATATTCTATCCCCTCAGTTTTTCATTATCAATATCATGGCCTTGTGTATTAGAAATTATATGATCACTAGTTTGTGAATGTTAGATATTCCACTTGATTATTAGCTTGTGAATCATGAGTCTACCGAATAGTTCTAGAGCCAGCAAAACTACAGGCTGATCCTTTCTGTGACATTTTGCAGCAGAAGCTTCAGTTATGGAGAATACTCATTCTAACAAGCGCATCAAGCTCTCTTCTCCTGACACCGGCATTGACAATCTTCCTCCAGAACCCGACACTGGGAGCAGCGAGCCAGATAATTTACACGATGGCCCTTTGGACGAGTGCAAGTGCATGAGCGCATTAGCTTCTCTGAAACATTCAAGCTTTTCCAGTGGCAAAATGAATTTTGGCAACTTTCTGCAGAGCCAAAGGTTTGAAAATGAACAACCAAATCTTACTTTTTTAGTGTTTACAGGAAATTTCTCTTTTCTAGCCAAAAATTTCCTCATTCTCTGCAGACAGAAAGGCGAAAATCATTGAGCAGGAGTAATTACCCCTCTGGATTTCTTGTACGAAGAGAAGTTCTTGAAGGCAGAAAGAGGTCTCTATACATGCATGCTCAAGATTCCACCCAAAGAAAAACCGATTCCAGTTTTTTGCCAAATAATCCATCTACATCATCCCTTCAGGTATGGAATGTGAAAATCTTTTTCTGTCTGTTATGCAACATGTCTAAAATCACTATCTAAAAGCGGATCAAAATTCTCCGTACAGGATGCAAGAATCTTCAACAATGGAGGCAAAGAAGCAGTTGCCGTGGATGAAGTTGGAGAATCAGAAATCGTGAGGTCGTGTGAAGAAGCACTGCACAATCTGGAGGCTGCAGCTGAAAATGCAGTGCAGTCATTTTCAAAATTAGCAACAGTAAATATTGGAGAAGAGGAATCAAAGAGGTTTGAACGCCTTCATGCAGTAGAGAGCAAGATTCAAGCTCTAACAAAATTACTGCACCCGTCGAGCAATACCCAGGGCTGAAAATTTTCACTTGGCCAGGTTTTATTTAGGATTCTTCAAATAAAAATGAGAGTTCAAAATAATTTTGCAATGACTATATAAAAGCCCATCAATGAATATTATTACCATCTCAACCGATTTCATCCAAAATAAAGAAAAAGAGGCATTTTTTTTTTCTATTCAAAAGAATGCCTATGCCGTTTTGGTTCGGAACCGAACCGTGACCAAACTGGTGGTTCCCGGTTCCGAACCAGTATTAGCGGTTCCGGTTTCAAATCCAAACACAGTATCGGTTTGATTCCCCGTTTCGGTTTATTTGGCCACCTCTGTTAGTAAGCTTTGTTCTTTCTCTCTCCCTCACATCAATGATCACTTTATGAACCGAAAAAGGAAAAGCCATGAAGGAGAAAAGCAAAAGGGTCATCGCCTCATCGGCTCCCTCTTCGCCTTTTCTCAACTCTTCGCCATTGGGAATTCACGCAGTGATGATTTTCATGCAATTTAAATAGTATTAAAATTGAAAAAGAAAAGAAAGAAAGCACAGGAAAAGCCCTTTTTTTTCTTGTTTATTTAGAATCATGTGGAAATTAATTATCCCTAGAAACATTCACACTGATCAGCTAAAGATCTGTTTGGAATATTTATCAATCCCCAAGAATTATATGCCTAGAGAAAATCTATATTTGTCTGGCTTTAGTAACATGCCAAACTCTATATTCTTTCTTGGGATTCCTTCACTGATCAGAGACTATATGTTCATGCTACTTTCAAATTACATTTAGAGTTTCTTAGGTATGCATTATCTTATTATTTCAATTAGATTTAATAGGCTAAAGGTTCATAGTATTACCCTTTTCCAGTGGTCTTGGTTTGTGCAAGATTAAGATTTTAATCATGAACCAAAGCTGCAGGCCTGTGCAATAAAATATAAATCAAATCAAATAGGTAATTAAATATACAGACTGTTTACATGCAAGAGTATAAGGTATATGCGTTCTTTAATTATTTGATTATGGGATATTTCTTTTGTTAACATTCACTTTAAATCTAGTTAACTATCATAATTAACAGCAATACTTGTTTAATCGTATCATCATCCCGTAAAAAAAACGATACTACAAAATTATATTTTAAAACTCATACTAGATTTTAGTGGAAATACGTGAATAAAGCAAAATGGTCTAAATATATGAGATGGATGTAATACTATTACTACGGGCGGATGACAGCCAAAAGTCCAAAAGTGGAAAACGAAAAAAGTGATATACTAGTATAATCATCTAAGCAGAATAAAAGAAGAAGATGGAATAAATTTATTCTCATAACTAAGTAAAACAAAATGAATATAACTAATGAAAAGACAAGGTGGCACATGTATAACGTAAAAAGACAAAATATTGATTGCTTTATTCTTTGAATTATATCTCCTCTTGATTAAGTAAACAAAAAACAGTAGTACAAGGCGGGGACATAGCACCGCCTTTATGTCTAATTCGATTCACATCAATTATCTCAATTTTCATCTATAAAAAATAGAGAGAGATCTAATGCTTTTTTTTTTTGTTTTTTGGAAAAAAAGTTGTATATTTTTTTTGTTGCATTAGGAACTGTATATATATAGGAAATGATTCATATAAAAAGAAGACTTGGTTGTGTGAATATGTGAGAAATGTTTGAACCTATGCAAAATCATGCTTAAATATGTATGTAATTATGTTTTTTTTTACATCATGCTTATGTATGTACAATTTGATGCTTAAAGTATTTTTATGCTTATGGTATATAACAACCAACTTATATCAATATCAGCGTTAATCTTAATAAGATCAATGATTCAGATCTATTCATATTTTTCATATCAAGAACCCATTTCTACATGAACCAAACATATATATATATATATATATATATATATATATATATATATATAGCTTACAATAATGCTACAATGCTACAATAATCGTGGCCAAAAATTTAAAAAGTAAAAAACTTTTTGACAAAGATGCTAGTAACGATAAAATTTTTATTTTTCATCACTGCATTCGTCATTATCTTCTAGAAATCTCTGTGAGTTTTTGGAATTTCTTCATCATAGTCTGTATTACTGTCTTGATGTCCAAACACTTCGTCAGTATTGATGATGTGTTCGTCGTCTTCCAATTTTTTACCTTCACCACTGAATGGTAAAAGCATCTTCCAATTTTATGTCCCAAAAATCTAGGTGAAATGTCCTTCTCCAAGGAGTTTATAATGGGTCCAAAAATGTACTTCGAAACCCAAATATCAAAAAAATTAGATTTTATAAAAGATCAAAATTGTCATATTATTTCAGAATTAAAAAAGCTTAAAACAAAAGAAACAGAAAGTTCAGAACCTTTCAATTTTTCTAAAGAACTTGATAAATTAACAAAAACAATAAACAATTTAGATTTAGGTCCTACTAGAAAAACCTAGAAAAGAAATTACTCCACCTATTTACAAATATTGGAAAGCTAAAAAATGAATAAAATTTTATAGGAAGGTCTAGAACCATACAGGAAGGAAGAAATAGTACTTCAAATATTAATGACATAATTTCAAATCCTTTTTTAATAGAATAACTACAAGAGGATCAGGAAGTAATTCTTCGGAAAATGTTATTCAAATTGAAGATGAAATTAATATAGACAGAAATTTAGAATTATACAATAATCATCAAATTGATATTTTAAATCCTAAAATTTTATATCAAACAGGCATGATGAATATTAATACAGTATTAATAAGAAGTAGTAGAGAAGAAAGTTTAAGGATAGTTGAAAATACTCAAATTATAGATTTAATTTCACCTGAAACAATAACAAAAATTAAAAGTTCTAAAAAATGATTTGTCCATGTTGGATTAGTTGTTATATGAATAAAAGGATTAGGAAGAAAAGAGTTAGGTACTAAAGTCTTAACAATTTTAATGGATAAATCCTGGACAACTAACATGAAAAAAGCCACTATTTCTGGAATGGAAGTAGACATGAGTCAAAATAGTGCAATATTTATTGTTTACCAGCAATATTAAAAGATATAAATGATTTAAAAAATTTAAAAATAGGATTACAGACAAAAGGATATGATGGTTATATAGGAAATAATCTGATTGTAAGTATAGGAATTTTAGGAAAGGCCAGTAATCGATTTGGTATGAATTTTAAAGTAAATATAGATGGAATTGTAAAATATATTAATAGTAAAGGAATAAAAATGATTAATCCTATAAAAATTAATCCAGAAGATCTTGCTGGATTAGATTGGTCATTAGAAAATTTTAATACTCATGAAGAAAATAATATCTTAATTCCACAAAAAAGTCTTATGTATGAATCAAGTACTGGATCTTTTAATTTAAGATTCACAAACTATATTAAAAAAGAAAATGAAAAAAGTGATGATGAAAACATTGAGCATTACATTAATGGCTAATATAGAAGAAAATTCTATTTATGATTCAGAACTTATTTATGATACAGAACCTGAATATATATATATATAAGTAATTTGATTTGCAATAAACTTCCTTTTGGAGTCGATTGCTTCAATAATTTCATTCACAGAGTCTAAGTTGACAGCCAAAATCAAAGCGTGATGCCAGAAAGACAGTATAATTCAAGTTTCAATCGCATGAACTTTTTGACGAACATGGATTAAATTTTAGACTTTCTCAACCGAAAGAAAAATAAAATATATACTACTACTACTAAATTGTTTTTTTAGAGGAAAATGGCCTACCTTTTATTTTCACTAATTCTTAACGCATGTTGGATGTTTGTCTTTGACAACTTTTTGACTTTCATTTCAATAAATTTATGGATTATCGAGCTTTTACATTTATCTTATCTGCAATTAATCGTGGGTCTTTGCAATTTCTCCAATTAGATTTAGAAAAATGCGACATGTTCCTCGTGAGTGACAAATTTTCAAGAAACGCCCTTCCAAAATTCATATACGGACTAATTAAAATTAATAAAATTTCATAATAACTTTAGAGTAGCATTTAAAAGATTCCCAAGCACCCAAACTACGTAAGTTAAAAATTCAAAGTACTTTTAATTTTGAAAAAAAATCCAATATTTTCTTATAATTCCATACAATAATTTGCAATCCACATGTACAAGTTAAAGAGAACCTATGTTACTGTCAACACAACATTCCCTTCGTACCAAGTCAAATAATTTGCAAATTTGGAGAAATCTTTGTCGATTTTCAAAGTATTTTCCATCGACCAAATTATTGTTTTTCTTTTTTGGGTGGATTACCCACTTTGCTTTGTTCCGATGATAACGACTAACAACAATGAGTTCTCCTTCACAAACCACCCCAATTATCATTTCTCAACAAGCAAACAATCATTAAGCATCACCTCCCTCATTTCTATTCACTATTTTATTTTTATTTTTTTATTTTTTTATTTTTATTTTTTTCAAAATAATATTCCATGCTAAGTTCCAACACTCTCTCTAGTCTCTACACATGAAATATACATATGAAAACCCCAAATGGCTACAAACACAAGCACCAAAAATTTGAAAACTCAAGTGGGACCATCACCTATATCGATCTTATTCCGAAAATTTCGCCTTTATAAAACTCAAATCAGAAAAGCAGATAAATAATTATAAAGCAGACAAATTAAAGAAAAAGAAAAGACAAATGTGGAGAAGAATGAGCCCTCAAACATATAAAATCAGACAATAGTATTTCATACAAGATCAAGTACCTAAAGTAGTAGTAACCATAACACCACACTTTCACCACCATTGATTGATTTAAACAAATGAAGAAAGAAGAATTCAAGAATGAACAACACAGAACAAGGATAAGATAGAATTCTCATTATTGGAAGAACAAGAAAATGCATAGCAAACAACAATAACTCATGCCATTACACAAAGATCAAATGCAGCAAAGCTTTCAACACTAAATGTAAAGAACCTTGCATCTCAGTACAGCCTCATCACACTTCTAGCTATCGGCTGCGAATTCGTTGGCTTGATCTTCCCCATTCCCCCTCTCTGGCTTGCCTTCATAGGCGTCAAGTAGAATCGAAGGAGCCCGTTTTCGATGTTCTTCGGAGAATATCTACCGCTCCTGTTCTTCTCCAACACAAACTCATTCTTGTTCCTCCCATTCCCATACAATTCCACACTTGATCTCCTCCCACTAGAAAATGGTGCCTCAATGTGATTTGCACTTCTCCAGCTCACACTACTATTGCTCCTAAGCATATTTCTATTGAATCCACCTCTCCCTTCTCCATTTCCATGCCAAGATTCTGAGAGTGACCTCTCCACTCCATTTACCCTACTGTATTTCTCTTCCTCTTCGTCTTCTCCTTTATTCCCACCGTTTCGCCTTTGTATGAGCCCCCATATCCTCCAGCTCCACCTCTTAGACTTCTTTGTCTCCTTCGTCTCCCCATTCCCAATCACGGAGTTGATATCTTTCAATCCACAGCTCAGCTCAAATGTCTCTGAAAGATCATCTCTCAGAGAGTTTGAGTTGGAGTTTCGATCCACTGATACTCTCGCCCCGTGAAAGGAATCAGCAGTAGTGGGAGAAACCTTAGCATTGGAAGCTATCTTAAGCTCATCAATCTCAGCAACCACAGCAGCAGCAGTCTTCCTAATTGAACTAGATCTATCAAGACTCTTCCTTCTCCTCGAGGAAGATGAATCTAGATAGTATTCTCTAGTCTGCGATGAACCTCCGGGCACACTTCCATCATCATCACCACCGCTCTTCTTTGCCGGTTCCTCCACCGGAATCTGCATATCAGCGCGAGAAACGGCCACAGCTGGGGCATCCTCCATTACAGAGACCATAGGCGCCATTCTTGGAAAGCTTCTTCCAATCATGTGACCATCCCAAGAAGCACGAGGCTCATCGAACGAATATCGAGCATCATCAAAGCTCATCCTTCCGGCATCAAGTGAAAACCTAGGATCGATGTCGCAGGACCTTCTCCCGAATCCATAATCAGCAATCTCAGACTGAGTCTCCCTATACTGCCTCGAAATCGGCTTTTCTACAGGCAATGTAGCTAGGTTTTCGCCATTGCTCTGCTTCTTGACCTTGTGTTTCCTCCTCCAGTTATTCCATTTCTTGCTAAAGACTGAGGCAGCTGCCCAGATTCTGCCTCCAGAACTCTTCTTTTCCTGAGAATCAAGATCTATGTGATCCTTCATAGGCTTTAGATTACTCAAACTAAACGCTTCTTCAACGATTTCACCCCTGGTTAAGTTTAACTCAACTGATTTTCTCAAACCCTCTAAATGAGAATCTTGAACAGGCCTAATTTCATCTCCTTCGTCGTCTTCGACTGCAATACTCTCCTCTACATTTCTAGGTTCGGTAAATGGCTCCTCGAATTCGATATCTTCGAACACGGGCTCGTTCGCTACGAAAGATTCAACTTTTTTGCTGATTTGAGAATTTAGATTGGAGGAAGAAGAAACAAGATTTGAGGCAGAGGTTGGTTTGTTGTGAGCAATGCCACTTTTGCTCTGTTCGTCGAGCGAAAATAGCGTGCAAAGACTGTTTCTCGCTCTAACGTCACACGATTTCCTCTGCGGCTCGAACGATAGCCCTAGAGCTTCGTTCTTGGAAGCGGAGAACGATTTAGTGCGGCGGAGTTCGGGGAGAAATGTAGTGGCTTTAGAGGGTTTCGGAAGCGGGGGAGGAGGGGGAAAGTTGTTGGCTTTAGAACTAGAGGAGAAGAGGGATTTGATTGCGGCGGCGGCGGCGGCGGAGGCGGAGGAGGGGCGGCGGGAGGAGGAAGGAGTGTTGGAGGAGGAGTTATCAAGAGTGGTGAGACGCTCGCAGAGACAGGAGGGGCAGAAGCCGGTGAACTGCTCGTCCGGGTGGCGGTCGCAGCTGAATGAGGACCGCGGCGGCTGCTGCTGCGGCGGCGGAGGCGGAGGCGCAGTTGGGTCTGCAGAAGTGATATTCATATGTAGGTGAATGTTGTGCACCGCCGCTCATGTTAGTAACTACGCCACCAACATTCCATCGTGTTGAGAGAGAGAGAGAGAGAGCTGTTCTACTGATTGAGTAGAATGTTAGAGTGAGTGTAGAGAAGAAGAAGAAGAAGAAGAAGAAGAAGAGAGGAAATAATGAAATAAAGGAGAGAGAGAGAGAGAGGGAGACTAAAATAACTTCTTCTCTGTCTATATATAATAAATTCACATTCTACTTTACTTTTTTATGCTTTTGCTTTTTTCTTTCTTACACACCTTGCCTCCATGGTTTCGGTTTCGGATTCTTGCTAATCTAGTATTTATCACATTAGTTAAACAATAAATATTCTAATTAAAATACCTTTTTTTTTTCTTCTTGAATGCTATTTATATACTAGTCAAATTCAAACATGTGAAGACGTTAGTTAGGAGAGGATTATCCTCTTCTAAAGACAATTAAAGTTATATTAGGAGTATATTTCATCCGTTTACACAAAGAAAATAGGAAAAATTGGCATATGATTAAAATTTGTTTATCTTGTGTTCGTGAGAGAGGCTTTCGATTTTCTAAGATTCCTAAAGGAAAAGCAAAAGCAACTCACGCCATTACATTTACACCTCTCTCTCTCAAATCTGAATGTGTTGCATTCTCAAATCGCTTTCTCCACTTTTTCCTTTGTATTCTTCATATGTTGATGGTATTTTATTTTATTTTTTTTCTGTAATTGAGCTTTTAAAATATAAATATTTTTCCATAATGTGAGTTCGTAATTTTATACTCAATTTATCGACGAAAAATCCTTGTCGTTTTATGCGTCCTAGTATTAATTCCAAGAGTCAAACTCTCAAAGGTCGACAGTGAAATTTTTTAGCAAAAGAGTAACTTTTTCCCCATAATCATAATGATGATTACCCTTATAATCATTCTAATTTAAACGGCTAAGAAAGAATGAAAATTAACAACAGTTAGAAACAAAAACAAAGAACTTTTGGAGTTAGTATTGATTTTTACAGCCAATTCCACAGTAAAAGATTAAGTTAAAATATACGACATGGCCTTTCATCATTATATATATCAAAGTATGCGTTTTGAGCATTTTAATTTACTATTATTATTGGGTTATTCGAAGATGTGAAATATGAGCAAAAGGAATGAAGGGAAGTAGGGACATGTGTGTTCAAATGAGTCCAAATTGTGTTTTCTGAAGATAAAGAAACGACCCTGCCATTTTAGACCATTGCATTTTGCTTTTATTCCAATAAGGCGAAAAAGAAAAAGGTTTATTAATTTTTTTTGTCAATTTGTGTGTGTATTATATATCAAGATTCAAGAATGATTTGTGGCCTCCTGTGAAGGTGGGATTGAGCCAACGAGTGATGTTTTAAGCAGATATGATCAAGTTTAGAAGTGAATTAGGGATTTAGAGACTATTGATATGACTTGAATCTATCTCTCGCTTCGCAGAGTTTGTCGGAGACGACCCGGGCCCGATGGTATGCAGTGTTGGGCCTTAATAGCTGTATTGAGCCCATTTGGTGTATTCTCTTTGTACTATATATATGGTTTTTGATAGATGTATCTGTAATCTGCGAACCTAGCCTCCTAATAAAATTCGTCCTCCCTTCTGCCTAGTGAACCACCTGTGTCTTCATTATTTTACGATTTTCTGGTTTTATTTGATTGTTTGATAAACCATCACAACAGAGACAATTAGGGATTATCATAGTTTCAATTACTGAAACAATCAATCATTAACAATTATGTAAATAATCCCCTAAAGAAGTGATTATCAACTAGATAGTGAAAACTAAAAATAGGTCATCTATTGATTCTATTCCACACACACACACACACAATTCTATCTATTACAAGATCCCTAGTTAAAAATGCATACACGGTAACCAAATAACATCTGAAGATTTCATTTTAAAAGATACACAGAAGTCTATGTGCTACTATAAAGCTACAAATCTAGCTAAGCTGAAGCTAGTATGAATGCATAACCAGTACCAGAACTATTTAAATAATCATGATGATTCGATAATTTTGAGAAGGGATCGACATAAACAAGAAGGCGGCCAATATTTGTGTTATCTTACAACTTCTTTCAGGACTAACAAACAAAAATCTCTAGCATATATGCACTTATATGCTTAATTGTGATACAATGTGTCATACAATGGATGTGACAAAACTTAAGGGATTAATGAAATGAGATCCAAAATTAAGATTTTCAGAGAGATATCATGTAAGCAAGACGAAAGCTGATGCAAATGTGATGGAAATATGATGGCAAAAAGACGAACCTTCTTGTGAGACTTGTGTGCATGGACTTTAGGAGGGCATCTCAGCTACTTTGCAAGTATCTAGCTTTCTTGTTAGGGCTAATAGGATTCTTCTCTTCGGCTCTCCTCTGCAAACCTTGTAGTCAGAGTTTTTAGCCTCAGCTGCATCTTCCTCCTCATTCTCATCATCAGTGTCGATTTGCTTTATAGATGGCGACCTCCTTTGCAGGCTCATGCGTTTTTGAATATAAACATTGAAGTAAAAAATTACAATATCTTTCTTCGATTTTCTGGGAAAACACTTCAAGGCACGCTTCCAAAAGGCTTTCCCATCAGATAAAGGCTTCTTTTTCATTAGTGATTCAAAAGTTCGTTGCTCCTTCAGTGACCATGACTCCGAGACTTGCTCGCCCATTTCATCGAACTTCCAACTAGAAAAGGCATGACCCAGATCATGTTGGAGGCGTAGCCTTTCCTCATGTATGTGACGTTTGATGCAATCAGCAGAACCCCAGGATACACAAGAGCAAGAATTATGTCTCCCTTTCCCAATTCTTCTGCCTGTGGATTTTATATTTCTAGTTTCAACTGGCCAAACTTGGGAGCCCAACCACTTCAGATTATCAGAATCACTATTATATGCACAAACAAGAATGCTCTTATCCACGGTGTCATCCCACTCAGGGACATCCGTCTGAAAACGAGGCCCAACTGGAATAGCCTTCCTTTGAAGATGATCTCCAATGAAATTCAGCAATCTGTTTGACCTGCGTGAAGGCTCGAGGAGTCTCCTTCGGGCCCCACCAGAGACTTTACTGATACCTGCTTCATTAGGAGCTGAGTCCTCCGGACTAGAAGGGATTGAGCCATTTACAGATTCATCAGAATCTACTACTGAAGGATCTTTGGAGGTGCAATTCAAATCTACCACATCCACTGCAAAGGAACATTCAGTGGTTACCGGTTTCTCAGGCAAAGCTTGATCAAATGTCACTAAACTGTCAGAAGTATGGGATTCAATGATAAATTTCTCATCACGACTTTGGGCAGTGTCACCTGAATTGAGCAAGCATGATAATGATGAAACTTGGGATAACTGTTTCCTTCTGTGTTTTGTTATGCTCTGTCGGTTTAGTGACACAAAGCCAGTTGGAGATTTCTGCTTATCTTTGACGAGCTGCTCAAGTTTCCGCTTTCTCTTTAACAAAACAAAAGGATCAATTTGTAAGAAATTTTTCACAGAAGTACCTACAACATACAAAGCTTTATTTAAGTGGAATACAAGGATGACAGTCCTGACCTGATGCTACAACTAATCCAAGGATGGAAAGAGCCTCCCCCCCCCAAAAAAAATAAAATAAAATAAAATAAATAAATAAATAATAATAAGGATGACAATCTTGATTTGATGCTATGAGTTATCAAAGGGGGGAAAGAGCCCAAATCCACCGCTCTATGTATTAAGATACAACGCTCTATTCCTCGAAGCATTCTAGAAATTATGCTCTGAACCAATGCAAACTGTACAGACAAAATGACAACATGAAGGTACATATTTCACATCACATTTCCTACTTAAGTTGAAACCAGCAAAGGAACTTTTTGGAAACATGATTCATTTTAGCAGTCTGAACTTGCTTTCATTTGCGTGATTAGACTAGAGGCGCATATATTGTCCAAAGACCATTATACCCTCTGAATATGAAATGTCAATAAAGTCACAAGTTATTGGCGTCACAATCCAACTAGAATCACCAATCATGTCCGATGCGATGCCCTAGAATCGATCTCACAATAGCTACAGTCCTAACTTCCTTAAGTGGGGTTTTAGCTACAGTCCTAACTTCCTTGAGACCTAGGATCTGTTGTGATCCCTTAAAATAAACTCGGCAAAGAAAATAAACTAAATTGCACAAATGGACTGTTTTAAAAGGTAATTATTATCATAGTTTATTGGGGAGTTAAGTACTCCGTATATAATAAGGAAAAACAAAATTGTTTCGAGTCAACAAAAGAACAAGAATGATTGAAATTACTTCAGCTCCTACAAAGAAAGATGCATAAAACCAAGTCCAACTAAAGGACACACTGAAACAAAAGGTAAGAAGAAATTAGGGAAAAGTTGAGTATCAAAGACCATACCCAAGGCATCTCAGAATCTTCGAGGGCCATCAATTTTCTGAGACCAAGAATCTGATTCCACAAAAGCTTGATATTATCCGGAGCATATTGTGGCATACAAGGATCCACAGCAATCCCTTTAAGCTTAGTAACCATTTCTTCTTCCGAATATCGTCCAAAAGGTGAACTGCATTTGACATCCTCTACACCTTTACTGAGAGAAGCTTTAGCATTTTCTTTTTCCTTCGGCGCATGTTGTCCACTCATCTTTCCTCAACAAAACACAAAAAGAAAAAAAAAAATCCTCCGCTTCAAGATTCAATCTCGAAACGATTCACAAGTAGATCAACTCAACGTAGGAGCTCCTGAATCGAGAACCTGGAATTAGAAGATCATAAACAACATGAATCCCAAAATCAAGTAGACCACCATAGCTTCCAAACCACCATGACTACGACAAACAAAATTTGGAGGGCGATAAACAGTATACGATGTAACAAAGTAGATTTTAGATTTTAAATGAAATGTAAACACGAACAGCACTAATCCAAATAATCTATAGTATAATTTGGAATGATCATATCCATGTTCATATCCATGGCAAGAACTAGCTTCTGCGCCTCCTTACATTCATATGCAGTGTAGAAGTCCAAATTCCAAAATAGAAAATCCGAAATCACACTTTCCAAAAACGAATTAAAGCAACTAAAACAACGGAATCTCCGAATCGAGCAACGCAGAGTTTAAACGACTCCTCCGCCACTAAACACTAACTATCGAATAAAATATCACACCAACATGCATCGAATAAATCCAAAAATAAATAAAAAATAAAAAAATCAAAGAGATGAGACTCGAACGCATGATAAGCCTAACTTCAGCAACCAACTTCTACCAATAAGATCGAGTACACACTTTCGCATAATGCTCAGCATTTAACGAAGACAGATCCGTATAGACCAAAAATGAAAATAATTATAAGTTCATAGTGAAATACGATGCTAAGCGGAAATCACCGAACGAGAAACCGAAAATGAAGAGCGAAAAACACTTAACTGTGCAGCAGAGACACGATATGCAAAGGTACGCAGCTGCGCGACGACCGGTGCAGAAAATCTCTCTCTCTCTCTCTCTCTCTCTCTCTCTCCTTCGGAGCCGTAAGGAGGAGTTGGGGCGAGGGGACTAAAGCGTAATTTTGTAAATGATTTTCATTGGGTAAATAGAGTTTGAGATGCTAATTAGTTTTCTTTCTAATCAATTCAAAGGTCCGAGCATATGACCGCCATGGATATGAAAATGGATCTGGGTCGGGAATTTAGAGAAAAATTTCATTGTTAGTCATTTCAATTTCGAAAGAAAATCTCTCCTTTTCCCCTTTTTTTTGTTCCTTTTTTTTTTTTTTTTATAATTTGTTTAATCCGTAAAAAGAAAAAAGAATAAATAAGAAAAACATCCGATATAAAGAGAGGCGCATGGCGGCGTACCGTTCTCTCATGGCACAGTTACCCCATAACCTGAACCCCAAGCGGCTGCTGCAGCTCCTCAAATCGGAGAAGAATCTGAGCTCCGCTCTCAGCCTGTTCAACTCTGCTAGTAGCCAACCTAATTACGCACATTCCCCCGCCGTCTTCCACCACATCCTCCGCCGTCTCTCCGCCTCCGTGGACCCCAAGCTCCTCCCGAACGTAACCGGCATCGTCGACCTCATTCGCCTCCAGCAATGCCCTTGCACCGAAGACACGGCGCTGGCTGCTTTGAAGATCTATTCACGAAATCAAATGTTGGAGCCGGCTGTGGAGATTTTCCAGAAAATGAAGGAGGTTTTTGGCTGTGAGCCTGGGGTGAGGTCGTATAACTGTTTGATTAATGCCTTTGTTGTTTCGAACCAGCTGAGTAAGGCGGTGTTGTTCTTGACAAATTTTAGGTCTATGGGTGTATCTCCGAATTTGGAAACTTTTAATATATTGCTGAAAATTGCTTGCAGAAAGAAGGAATTCGACAAGGCGAGAGATTTGATTAATGTTATGTAGGGAAAGGGATTTGGTTCCGGATGTTTATAGTTATGGTACTTTGATGAATGGGCTAGCGAAAAGTGGGGCGGTTAAGGAGGCTCTCGAGGTGTTTGATGAAATGCTTGAAAGAGGCCTGAAGCCTGATGTTATGTGTTATAACATACTAATTGATGGGTTCTTGAAGAAAGGCGATTACGACGCCTCGAAAAGGATTTGGGAGAGGCTGACTACGGATTCGTGGGTTTATCCAAGTGTTGTTACATACAATGTTTTGATCAGTGGTTTGTGTAAGTGTGGGAGATTCAAAGAGGGCCTGGAGGTGTGGGATAGGATGAGAAAGAACGATCGGAAAATGGATATATACACGTACAGTGCTTTGATTCATGGATTGTGCGAGTCGGGGGATATCAACAGAGCCGAGGGAATCTATAAGGAGATGGCTGAGAGCAAGATATCTCCAGATTCTGTCGTGTATAATTCTATGCTGAATGGCTACTTTAAGGCTGGAAGAATTAAAGACTGTTTACAGATGTGGGAGTTGATGGGAAAGGAGGGTGCTCGAAATGTTGCTAGTTTTAATATAATGATGAAAGGGCTATTCCATCATGGCAACGTAGGTGAAGCTACTTCTATATGGGACCTCATGAAGGAGAGTGGTTTGGTTGCTGACTCTACAACTCATGGAATTTTAGTCCACGGGCTTTGTGAGAATGGGTATAGCAACAAGAGTTTACATGTCTTGAAGATTGCCGAGGAGAAAGGAGGTGTTCTAGATTGTCATGCTTATTCAGCAATGATCAATGGGTTATGTAAAGAAGGGAAATTGGACGAAGCAGCTTCTGTGCTGAATGGCATGGTTAAAGGTGGTTATAAGCCAAATACTCATGTTTACAATGCTTTGATCAATGGCTTTGTAGGTGCTTCTAAGCTTGAGGATGCAATAAGATTATACCATGAAATGGGAAATACACATTGTTCTCCTACAGTTGTTACCTACAATACTCTAATGAATGGATTGTGCAAGGCTGAAAGGTTTGATGAAGCCTATGAATTTGTGAGGGAAATGGTGGAGAAAGGAATGAAGCCAGGTGTGATCACTATTAGTATATTGATTAAAGGTCTTTGCTCAGGACCTAAAGAAGACAGGGCTCTTGATATGTGGAACCAAGTGATTGGCAGAGGCATCAAACCTGATGTACAGATGCACAATATCTTGATTCATGGCCTCTGTACTGCTGGCAAAACTCAACTTGCTCTGTCATTGTACTTAAACATGAATAGTTTCAACTGTGTACCGAACCTTGTTACCTACAATTCTCTTATGGAAGGCTTTTATAAAGAGGGTGACTTGAGAAATGGTGCTGCAATTTGGACTCGCATGTTAAGAAATGGTCTACGGCCAGATGTTATTTCATATAACATTACTCTTAAAGGTCTTTGTTCTTGCGAAAAAGTATCGCGGGCCATCTTGTTCTTACACTATGCCTTGGCTAATAAAATTGTTCCGACTGTAATTACATGGAACATACTCGTCAGAGCTGTTATTCCTTCTGGGTTCCTAACTGATTTGCTATTGTGATTTGGAAGTTAAGTGCTTTCCTACTTGTTCGTATAAATCATGTTGGAACCTATAATTTTTCTGGAAATTAGTGCATTTGTTGTCAATGGTAGAATTGATTTTTGTTTCCTTTTAATTGTAGTCAGACTCCAACGTCGGCAGTTTCTTTTCAGCCATGCTCTTGCTGGGATTGCAGTATCAAAGCACTGTATGTTGACTCCAGGTTTATCGCACTACCTCTCGTCTTGCCTAACTCGGTAGAGTCATTAATGTTCAACATGGCAATCTTTTGGACTTTGCAATTCCTGATGTGTGTTTTTACTTGCAGCATTTTGTGCCAACTTTTAAGTAGATTCTGGAAATTTTATTTGAGTAGGAATGTTAGGATGACTTCCCTTTCTTTTCCTTTTATTCTTCTCTATTTCCTTTTTTGGTTATTTCTTTCTTCCCCTTCTGCACAATTTTTCTTATTGGCAGAAGTTGAATACACAGCATAAATCTTATATGGCTCGGTGATCATAGTTTTTGTATCACGGAACATTAGATTGATGCAACAGCAATTTCAGCCTGATATATCAGCCCCAGATAGTAAAATTTTATTTGGAGTTATACCTCATGCTACATTTGGGTGAGAATTACAGTATATCTGGTTTTAGTATAATACTCATGTAAAGTTTCACTCTTTCTATTAGCCCTTAAGTTCTATGCATTGAAAACAGAAAATGAAGCAGCTGAAATAAACCTCTATTCAAAAAATTCATGTTATAAAGACTCACCAACTCTACAGCCTTACATGTGATGGGGGGGGGGCGTTGTATATTCTTGTAGAAATTACATAAGCAAATATTCATTCATTCAGTCTCTCTTAGATTCTTTGCTCTTCTCTTGTTCCGTGTTGTCTGATAGCATCATACTTTGTTCGTAGACGAGTTGAGTAATCAAACCCACCAAAATAACCCCAAGAAATGCTACCTTCCTCCAGTCAGGTGAAGAAGATATCGATGCATCAGTGATTCCGATAACTACCAACCCCATCAACGCAAGGTAAATATTCCTTCTAGTTACTGAACCGGCACTTTTCTGAGTGAGCTCCTTTATCTTCTCCGCCTCTTCCTTAGCTTGTTCGATGTCGACTGGTTTTTTCTCCCCCAGGCTCTTGAAGAACAGCCCTTCGTTTCGGTCCTTCTCGTATTGGCCTTCGAAGTTTTCCACCTTTTTCTCACTCTCCTCAATCTCCACCTTGTTGAGCTCCATAGACTCCTCAAACTCTTGCATCTTACTTTCTATATTCCCCATTATCTGCTCAAGAAAATGAACAAAAGCCTGTTATCGACACGCACTTGTTAAATTCTTCTTTTGGGTATGCATTTTTTCACAGGTGAGAAAGAAGAGAAAAAAGGAGCTGTTACAGACAGACCCTGGCACTAGCTTCATCCAATTCCTTGAGGGCATTTTCGCCAATGATGTCGATTTCGGCATTGGCTTCCTCAGCAAACTGGGTTAGATAGTCTGATCTTTCGTCCAAGTAATCGGTGAGACGGACTTTTTGGGTCTGAAGCATTGCGATTCTGGCGAGGAGTTCTTGCTTGCGCTGGTCTCCTTGCGGTGGTGGTGGATTTTCTTGATCTGAATCATCTGAATTGTTGGATTTGCAGAGGGAGAGGACAAGCCTCCTCTTTCTGAAGGATTCTCTTTCAGGGAAGGGACCATGGTTGGGGGCGAAGGCTGTTTGGATTGCTTTGAGAGAAATCATAGTATCTCGTTAGGGAAGAGAGAGAAAGAGAGAGAGTAGAATATGCACACTGGGAGTGTTTTTGGACCTCCCGTTATCATGTACGCATTATCTGGTTTAAATATGGTATCCATATTATATTCAACAATAATGTTGAGAGCCTAAGAAAAAATGAGAAGAAAAAAAAGTGTTTCTTTTGGGCCCAGATACTGACACGTGTACTTGTGCCTCTGCCACTTTTTGAGTGCTGAAGGTTTATTATTTTTCCCCTAAAGAATAGAAGTTATTCCGTCCAACTATATTAGTTTCATTTGAATATTTTACACCTTACATATATTTTAAAAATGGGACTAATTTAGTGGAACAGAGGTAGTAACGTAATTTACCGGTTGATTAAGACTTGATTGAGATAGCATAGTCTTATTATAACTAATTCCCACATCTTTTCAATTTCACGGATTGTCTTCACACCTAAATCATGCAGTCTCATATTTTACTAAGGGTGGGTTACATTAACATAACCATGCAAAAAGTCAAGATATTAGTTTTACACGAGTTAATTTATACTTGCTAAACAAATTTTAAGTATTTGACATAGGGGAAAAACTTGAGAGCAAGGCAATTTCTAATCCTCTATCTCTAGACACGAGAGGTTTTCAGTATCTCATTTAGAGCTGTCAAATTTGACCCAAAAAAGTCTGGTACGCTCGTAATTTGAGCGGGATTGGGCTATGAAACTCGAGGCTCACTGGATCTCGGTCCGGCCCAAAATATTCAAAAGCTCGATGGGCTTGAGCGGCCTGGTCGGCCCGATTATTTTTACACTATAATTTCCTCATGTGGGCCGGGATTTGAGCTTTGATTTTCGCAGCCCAATGAATTTTAGGGCCGGACCAGCTCGGCTTTTGTCTTAGGCCCAATGGGCTTGGGCTCGGCTGGGCCCAGCCCGAGCATTTGACATAATCTCATTCTCTTATTTCGGAGAACATTAAATGGGCGGCAGAAATAGAGCACAACAAACTCGGCCCAATCTACTTTTGGATCACTCACCTCTGAAGTTATGGCTTCACAACTCCATAAAGTTCGGACTATAGGTTCTCAATGGGGGCCATTTGGCCCATCTATTTCGGACTCCAATTTTATTTTGTACAATTTTATATTTTAACTTTCACTACCTCAGTCCACCATAATCCATCACTACTTTTTGGGCACAAGTTTTAAAGCTTTTGTAATAAATGAATGTTAAAGTGGATTTTGAGCCCTACATATACACTGTAAAGTGAAGCTTTTTTATGTGGGGCATACATCTTAAAGTGTAATGTGCCAGTTTTTATGACAGACAAAAATGAAAAGTGTGCTCGTTTATCGTCGACATATATAGTGTTTTTCATTTTATCCTTGCTATGATATCATCAAAATAGAGAGACCATACACCCATCAAATGGCGACATTCCTTAGTCTTAGAACTTGAAAAGGATAGAGTCGCTACATAACAAAATTTAAGCTTGCGTCACAATTTATCATGAAATAAAGTATACATAGAATAATATGAATGAGGCTTGTGAAACATGGAACGCGATTATCAGAAACCACCAACCCCACAGTTCACATCCAACGGAAAATTAACTCAATAAAAAATTATACTCCCTCCATTTCACCGGGAATGACCTATTTGTTTTTGAAGTTCTGATACGTTTTTCCACGCTTCAAAACGATGGGCTTTAAAATGGATTTTTGAAGATTTCTTTCTTTTACGGGATACTACGACTGTTGTAGTATCCCGTAAAAGAAAGAAATCTTCAAAAATCCATTTTAAAGTCCTATCGTTTTGAAGCGTGGAAAAACGTATCAGAACTTCCAAAAATAAATAGGTCATTCCCGTGAAATGGAGGGAGTAGAAAATAAGAGGAAATGACAGAGTAATGTGATGAGATCAGAGATGAAAATGATGAGTATGAAGAAACTTGCCAAAGAAAGTAGTTGACTGTGAGATAGGTAGTATAATACTACCTCCATCCCCCACTATTAATCTCATTTACTCTTTTGACTTTTCGGCACGCTGTTTTTACCGAAACGGTCCCGTAAAAGAAAAAATACTTCAAAATTATATTTTAAAATTCGTACTAGATTTTGGTGGAAACGCGTGCCGGAAAGTCAAAAAAGTAAATGGGACTAATAGTGGGGGATGAAGGTAGTATATAATTGGATGGGTTGTTTTGATTGGCAAGGAAAAGCTAGCTAAATAGTAATATATCTATCTTAGAATTCAATTAATTCTAAAGTTACTAGCATTTGACAATTACGTGAAAGAGCCATCACAACTATAAGGGATCTACTCAATTCCACAGTATTATTATTATTTTATATGTACATTAACCTCTTTCAAATCTTGAGGATTATTTTCATTCATTTTTGCATTTATATGTTTCCGGATATAAATTTTAAAGAATTTAATTATATATCGAGCACCAATAATTTGGTGTTAAAGATTTATAATAATCATCACAGAAACTGACCAATTTTATATAGACCACCAAATCAGGTACCTTCCACTAAGCTAGATCTCCTAATCTACAATTAATTAAACACCAGATGCTTTGATCTTATAATTAATTAACATCTATACTAATATATTTTTCTCTAATACTTGGGTTGAAGCAACTGAATTATCTGACTACCCGAATTGGTATAGATATGATCGTATAATTAATGCTATTAATTCACATTAAAATACTATAAGAAGGTAGATAGTTTAATTAACTAAGTAAATGTTCCGACAAATTAAAAGAAAAAAGAGAGAATCTAATTAACTTTATGTAAGAAATAAGAAATGGAAGAATAAACCTTAATTAGTTTAGGGTAAGAAGGCTTATGTTTGAAGAATTAATTGTTTCACCTAACGAAGAAAAACGACGTAAGGACAGCAGCTTTGCATCTTATCAGCTATAAAACCTTGCGTTGAGCAGTCATGGCTGAATTCAACTCACTAAGAAAGACATCTCATCTGCACAACAAAACTCCCTCTCTCTCTCTTATATTCTAAGAAATCTCTCTCTCTCTCTCTCTCTCTCTCTAGACAGAGAAGGGGACAAAATGGAAGTCTGGGTTAAAGTTTTGGTTCTCGTAGCATGCATGTACCCTGTTGTGGTTGAGGGCGCTGTTCGCCGTTACCAGTTTAACGTGAGTTTCTTTCCTTTCATTTCATGCATTTTTATCAAATCATTTCCTTTTATTTTTTAATTAATTAATGCAGTTCCGAGATAGATTATGGCGTTTTTTCATCCATTTTGAACGTAAAATCTGATAATATATTATGATACTTATTTTAAATAAAAGGTATAGTAGTACACCTGGATAATTAGTTATTTCGTTTAAAGTATAGCCTTTTTCTAATCTCTAGTAGTATTAGTTATTTTCAGCTTTTTAATTCTTTTCATGTTAGGTAAGTATTTATCAAAAAGATAATGTGATTGCAAAAAGTCTTCGAATCCCTTTTTACTTTTTTTTTTTTTCTTTTCTATTTATAGTCTAAATTGCAAGCAAATTATGGTAACTAGGAAGCAAAATCATTACTACTACTAATTAACAAACAAAACGGAAGGTACAACCGCATCTTCAACAATCTCAACGTACAACTTAATTTCACTCGACCAAATATTCCATATACCAATAATAATCGACCACTAATTAACAACTCTATCCCACATCGAATTCGAAATTTTCCTGCAGGTAATGATGAAGAATACATCTCGCCTCTGTTCTTCGAAATCCATCGTCACCGTCAACGGAAAATTCCCCGGTCCCACTCTCTACGCTAGGGAAGACGACACGGTACTCGTCCGAGTCATCAACCGAGTCAAGTACAACGTCTCCATCCACTGGTACTCAAAATCCGGATTTAAATATTCCCTCTGTCCCAACGAACTTGAGTTGCTAAATTACGTCTTCTTGCGTGGAAAAAATTAAACTAACTTGTGCTTATGGTTATTGAAATTTGAAGGCATGGAATTAGGCAGCTTCGAACGGGCTGGGCCGACGGGCCAGCATACATCACCCAATGCCCGATCCAGCCCGGTAGCAGCTACATGTACAACTTTACGGTGACGGGGCAAAGAGGCACGCTTTTGTGGCACGCCCACATTCTATGGTTGAGGTCCACCGTCCATGGCGCCATTGTCATCTTGCCTAAACTAGGGGTGCCCTACCCCTTCCCTAAGCCCGACCACGAGCACGTGGTCGTCTTAGGTAAGGCTCGACCTTTTTTTTATAATAAAAAATACTTTTTTAATTAAAATAAATAAATGAAGATCACGGCTTTAATTTCAGCTGAATGGTGGAAATCCGACACTGAAGCCGTGATCAACGAGGCCATGAAATCAGGCCTGGCCCCCAACGTGTCCGATGCCCACACGATCAACGGCCATCCGGGGCCCGTCTCGAACTGCGCCACGACAGGTGAAATCGAATTAATAATTCGATAAAGATTTAATTTATTTAATAAAAAAATTCTCATAATTATAATTAATTAATATTAATAGGCGGCTTCTCATTGAACTGTATCGCCCGGAAAGACCTACATGCTCCGGCTAATCAACGCTGCACTCAACGAAGAGCTCTTCTTCAAGATCGCCGGCCACAAACTGACGGTGGTGGAAGTCGACGCCACCTACGTGAAGCCCTTCAAGATCGACACCGTCCTGATCGCCCCGGGGCAGACGACGAACGTCATCGTCTCCGCCGACCAGGGCGCCGGGAAGTACATGGTGGCGGCGTCACCGTTCATGGACACGCCGGTGGTCGCTGTGGACAATATGACCGCCACCGCCACCCTCCACTACTCCGGCGCCCTCGCCAATTCACCGACCACCTTCACCTCCCCGCCGCCCCAGAACGCCACCCCCGTCGCCAACTCCTTCACGAACTCCCTCCGGAGCTTGAACTCGAACAAGTTCCCGGCGAACGTGCCGCAGAAGGTCGACCACTCCCTCCTCTTCGCCGTCGGCCTCGGAGTCAACCCGTGCCCGAGTTGCAAGGCCGGCAACGGCAGCAGAGTGGTGGCGAGCGTGAACAACGTCACCTTCGTGATGCCGACGACGGCGCTGCTGCAGGCGCACGTCTTCAACATAAAGGGAGTCTTCACCGCCGATTTCCCCGGGAATCCGCCGGCGCCGTTCAACTACACCGGCCCTCCGCCGGCGAATCTGGCGACGACGAGCGGCACGAAGGTTTATAAAGTGGCGTACAACTCGACGGTGCAAGTGGTTTTGCAAGATACCGGGATGATCGCACCGGAAAACCACCCCATTCATCTGCATGGATTCAATTTCTTCGCCGTAGGAAGAGGATTAGGCAATTTCAACGCCAAAACCGATCCGCAAAAATTCAATCTCGTCGATCCCGTCGAGAGGAACACCATCGGAGTTCCTTCCGGTGGATGGGTGGCGATAAGATTCCGAGCGGACAATCCAGGTAATTAAATATAAATATATACCAAATTAATTTATATATAAAATAGAAATACATAAAATTACCATTTTGCCCCTGTGATTTGAATTTTGTAGGGGTGTGGTTCATGCATTGCCATTTGGAGGTGCACACGACTTGGGGGCTAAAAATGGCATTCTTGGTGGATAATGGAAAGGGCCCAAGTCAATCCATTTTGCCGCCACCTAAGGATTTACCAAAATGTTAAATGACTAAACGCAGCGTTTCGATGAGTAATTTCGGCCCAAGAAAGAGTACTTTGGAAAATCAGAAAAACAGAGTGGATACGTAGAGATGGAGAAAGAGTGTTTAGAGCCAAGCTCTATTTGTTTAATTGTTTCTTGAAGTCTGTAATAACAGTAGCATACATCAAAGTTGGTGATTTATATGTATTTTCTGCAAGATTTTACCCATATTTGGGAAGTTTTAATGTTAAAATCTTTTGAAACATGGAAGCTTGTTGCAAAATGACTCCCACATTCGAAAAGGCAACTAAATACAATGATATATTAAGAGATAATTTCAAATGGAAATTTAGAGATAATCTCATCGTTGCTGTCATCTTCCCGGTTGACTTTCTTAACCTCTATATTTAGAGAATATACTACCTCCGAGTCTCCGACTCATATAATTAGTCCCATTTGTTTTTTTGCTTTTTTGGCACGTTTTTCCACCGAAACCTAGTACAGACTTTAAAATATAATTTTGAAGTATTTTTCTTTTACGGGATACTACGAGTTAGTATCCCGTAAAAGAAAAAATACTTCAGTATCCCGTAAAAGAAAAAATACTTCAAAATTATATTTTAAAATCCGTACTAGGTAGAAAAATATTTCAAAATTATATTTTAAAGTTCGTATTAAGTTTTGGTGGAAAAACATGCTGAAAAAGCAAAAAAAACAAATGGGACTAATTAAATGGGTCGGAGGTAGTACTTCCTAAAAAAAAAAAAAAGTATATTCGGCAAGAGAAGTTTCTTAGGGTTGTTCGCTTGTTGGGCTATACATGAATAAAGACAAGAGTTTTTTTATAGCCTTTTTTTTAGCCCATCAACTTCTACAGTATATTTTATTAGTGGACTGAATACATATAATATGTCTTTAAAAATAAACTCATGCCCTTCGTGCAGCTGCTACTTTTCAGTACGTACCTAGTAAATCTCTATATATGTGCAATGACATGCAAACTACACAAAGAAGGTAAATATGCTCATTTTCTCATGTTTTATTATTTTATACTTCAAGCTCGAATGTACGAAGGGAGTACTTAAAAGGGTATGGTATCACACTCAGACCAATAAAGGCATTAAATATGATTTGAATTTGTGACATTTTAGGCCACAAACGGGACACTCTACCAATAGGTCACCTCCAAAGGGCACTCAAACCTTATTGATCGTGCTATGACTAGTTCTAGATAATCTTAATTAGAAGTAAACCTTGATTCAAAACTAAAATTTATGGGACATATTTTTAGAAATAAAATTATCCATGTAGGGCCATACCTATGAGGAAATCGACAGCATTATTAAAAAATTAGAGTCGTCATCATTAACTTGTGAGAATAGTCGACATTTATGGTCAACCTCTATCCAAATATCTGATCAAAGTAAATATTATGAGGGCAGATTAAAAATTAAATCTAACACCGTTTTGAAATTTTATTCATCATTGGTTAATTTGCGTAAACAGAAATTAAAACATGAAATGACCTTTTTGGACATCACATAATAAAAAACGGCAGTTATGCGGATCCCCTGCTGTGGTGGAATACACAGCACACGGTGCTGTGCTCTTTGAAGCACAAATGCACAATACATTTTTTTCTTAATGTGGGATATGTATGTGCACAAAAAAAAAATAAAAAAAATAAATAAAAAAATACTAGTATAATTAATACAATATTAAACTATTAATTCCTAACTAAAATGGTTGGTTATTTAAAGCTATAAATTTTAATTATGGAATAATTAACCCTAGTTAAAATGATAAACCTAAAAACTAAAATTATAAATCTATAAAACATAAAGCCTATGGAAATGATTAATTAAGAATTTAATATATATCAATAATAATAACGTGATTATTTTGTTTATGAAATAAAACACTATTTAATATTCATGATCTGAAAACTAAAAAAGAAATAAAAATAAAATAAATGTATTAACAAAAAGGATAAATTAAAAAACCAAAATACAACAATAAATTAAATAAAAAATATAATAAAAATGGTTGAAGAGTGACCATACGGCACCGTTTTACATACACGGCATCCTTCTGTGCATAATAGCCACAGCAGGGGATCCAAACCCCAGTTATGACCTCGTTTGGTAGGCAACACGGGATAAAGTATGATAAGATAAAAGGTAGATAATAGTCATACCTTTCATGGAGATTATAATCTTAACAGGTCGTTTGGTACCAAAAATTACACTTCCATTTATCTTATTCCTCCTGTTTGACAACCAAGACAAAGATCATGAATAAATTGAGCATTTACACATTTATCCCCATACAAATCTCGAAATTACATCCCGTGTCCTCGTTATTCTTTTCCCTCCCAATTTATTCATTTCCGCGCTCTCACTCCACACACTACTTTTCATTTTGGAGAGAAACCCTACTCTGGAGAGGCGATAGAGAAGGTCCGAAGCTTTTTCCGCACAAGAAATCCATCCGGCCATGGCTTCTACACAAGGTGAGTGATTGTCTCCATTATTGCTATGCACATCGATTTCGCGCTTCATTAGCTTTGTTAGGAATTCAATCGTAGAAAACTGATCTATATTGTGCTGGCCAAATAAAATTAAAATTAGAGATAAACCATATGTTTCGTTAATTGCTGGGCAAATATATGTAGAAATAATATATATTTTTTTTTCCTAATCAAAAATTAGAATTTATTTTTTGCTACAATCTCTAGTAATCTCTGTTCTATGCGATTTCATAAAGTAAACTACATTGAGTTTCTACGGTCGTCTGCTCTTTAATTAATGTTGATGTATCTTCAATTGCTGAATTTGCGACTTCAGAATTGTATATTATTGGGAAATTGTGGATTATTCACTTTGGTATCTGCATTTTTTTTCTTATTGTGCCTTCAACAGGTAGCGTTGGTAGCGCTCGTGCACCCAAAACAGACAAGACTCGTCGTGGTTGGACAGAGAAGGAGGAGGAAGTGCTGCTAGCCTCCCTTAAAGAATTGGTTGCTCAAGGCTGGAAGTCGGACAACGGGTTCAGGCCCGGATACATCACCAAGTTGGAGGATGCAATGAAAAAAGAATTTCCACTCACAGATTTAAAGGGAACGCCGCATATCGTCTCGAGGTTGACCACTTGGAAAAAGAATTATGCTTCTCTTGTATCTATCTTGAATCGCAGTGGTGTCGGTTTCAATCTGAACGGAGATTTCAAAGTCGAAGCCAATCCAGACCAGTGGGATCAAATCTATCTGGTAAATTCAATTTTCTATTTTTATCATACTTGTTGCAGTTTTAAGAGTCTCTGTATCCATAAATTTCAAGCTTTCTACTTCAAGTAAATATCCTTTTGTTGCAGACGGACAATAACGCGAGCAAAATTCGTGCTAAGGGATGGCCACTATTCGAGGGGTGGAAAGTTGTGTTCGGCAAGGATAGGGCAACAGGAGAGAATGCTGAAGGTGTCATGGATGCTGTCAACGAAATGATGAATGAGCAAGTGGATGATTTCATTAACAATGCTGAGAACTTCATTGAGGACTTGGAGAATGATGTCCAGACTGAGACAGATGACACTAGTACCTGTCAAAGCAAGAAGGGAGCTTCTGGGACCACCCAACGCAAGAAAAAAAGGAAGGTTGATCAAGGGATGCAGAGCATGTGCGACTTGCTAGGGAAGATTCATCGCGACACCAATGCACGACTTCAAACTTTGGCGTCCCGTTTCGGTCTGGCTGCAGAAGTGGGAATTGCAAGAAAAGAGGTCTTCGCTCTTATCAACAAGGTACCTGGACTGAACTTGAAGGAGAACTTCAAAGTCTGTGACATTCTTATTGACAAGCCTGAACGTCTGGAGTTCTTCATTGGCCTCCCCGAGGTAGCCCGGCCGGATTACGTGTTCCATTTACTCTCTGACAATCAGTAACCCTGCAAGTTCAGATAACATGTGACGTTTCGATCAAGACTTATCATCTTTTTTGCTTTATCCATCTAGACTTATTATCTATTTTGCTATGGTATATTATTGTGTGTGCTCAGATTTGGTTAGGTACTTATGAACACCAATGCTCATCCTTATGTTGATATTAAAGCATTGTGTTGCTTTTGTAGTTTATGATATGGTTAAGAACAATTTAACTCGTAGTAGCTTTTATGGAATTGTATTAAGAACAACTCCTTTGATGGTTATTGCCTGCAACAGCATGGCTTTTAGGATCTTGATTGGTGCAGATTCACTTCAAATCCTTAAATTGTGTGGTTATGTTGAATTGTCATGGGAATTTTGGTGGCTGAATTGTGAGTAGTGTGGCTGTATTGTGAGTTTCGTCGTTGAATTTTGTACGTGGATAAAGTATTTTATTTCCTCACATTTTTAGAGATGTTCTCTAAATGAGTTCCTATTATTCAAATATGTTGTGATCAAGTGCATTTACGACAGAGCACACTGAAATGAATGGATGCAAAAGAAGATCGTTTACAAAATGTGACCTCGAGTGGAGCACCATGATTCAACATAAAAGCACCATTTGTATTCTTTATACTTTTTGATTATTCAAGTTTATATGTTTTGATTAATAACTAGTATTTATTAGTTGCTACAGTGCTGAGTAGTTACTTTCATTAAAAAAAGAGGCCATAAACACTACCAAATAAAGGATTTTGCAGACACAAATGATGGTTGATATAGAATACAATGAAAAAGAGCAAATGAAGATCAAGTCTTCAAGGTTTTTTGAACCACTTCCATGGAGTAGATGATCCGCACGAGCTCTCCTCACGATCAAACTTTGGTGCTCGTGGTTGATGTGGGTAACGCGGAATGGGGATGGAAGTGCCGGGCATATTTCCAGTATTTGATTCTTCATCAAATAGTCGGCGACGGGAGCTTGGGATAGTCTCGAGAATAGGAGATGTGACTTCATCATCGTCTGAATTGCAATCTCGAATCATGTTTGCTCTCGGGCTTACCGTATCAGAGATATTAACATACTCTCTAACCGAGCTTGGATTGGGGCTGATTGTGTCGGAGATATTGACCACGATCCTAGCTGGAGACTCCGACTTGATATCATCAAGGCCGAATAAAAGAGTAAGCTTCTCAATCTGCGGTTCTCCATTTGTGTAGTACGCTTTCACAAGCTCATTCTTCTACATTGAAATAACAAGTTTTCATGTAAGGGTAGGTGATCAAAGATTTTTTTTTTTTAAAGATAAGGTGTTTAAATAAACTACGAATTTTGATTACCTTAAATAGACGATCCCAAACTTCATAATCTGTCAAGAAAATATTATTACTTACATCATAGACAGTGTCCTTGTGGCGAACAAGCCATGTGAAAGTCTCATACCTCTTCTTCATGAATAGAAAGCGATCATACACTTCGCTATATTGAAGCAACAAATTAAACTTTCGATAGAGAATTCCCTGCGCACATTGCAGGCCATTGATTGGTACCTCTAGCCGGAATGGTCGAGCTCGAACCTCGTCGCATAAGGTAGACAAGAAAGTCTCATCACTGTCTTCATTCCACAGCCTGTTGTAGAAGAATTCCTTTTGTGGTGGCACTTCGTGAGTCATGGCTGCTAGCTAGTTCAAGTAATGTGTTCTTCTATCTCCATTTATAAGCCTATTAAGACTAACATCCAGTAGTTGCTTTATACATAAATTGAAGTGATCTATCATAACCAAAAGAACCAGGTAGCATACTTTAAATTTGCATGCGTTTATAAAAATTTGAGTAGTCTTATCAACTTTAAAATAAGAGTAGCAATAAAAATTTGAGGAGTCTTATCAACTTTAAAATAAGAGTACCAATATGCAGAGCATGCGCATAGTGTGGAATAAAGCTTCTGCCAAAGTAAAATTACTTTACATTTGTTCAACAATTTTGGTTATGGGGTTTCACCCATGAGAATTCATTATCTACCTCATAAATAAACATCAACACACGCATAGTGTATGAAACTAAGATGAGAGATCAAACTACACCATATTCAATCAAACATAAAATAAGTGAAGATCTCAACAACTTCAAAAGTCAAGTACAACAACAATAGGCAGCCAAAATAAGTTCAGATCTCAACAACAATAAAACCCATGAATCTACCAATGTCAAATTTCTGATCTAAATAAGTTGAACTTTTTAAAAAACAGAGAAAGATACATAACTTCAATTCATGTTCCATGGACTACATAAAATTATCCCACATAGCCTGCGCCATTTCATCTCTTTTCTGATTCCATTCGTTAGATGAATTTATACAATCTATGAAGTTCCCTTCTTGTTCATCTTCTTCATCATTATTCTCAAGGCCATTCACATCGATGAGTTGCTCAATTGGGTCGACTTCCATTTGGGAACGAATGAAATTGTGTAAAAGAAAGCATGCCATGATAAGCCTATTTTGCACTTTGGTTGGGTAGTAAGAAGCACTCCTAAGAATACCCCATCGCATCTTCATAACACCGAAAGCACGCTCAATGACATTTCGTGCTTTGGTGTGCCGCATATTAAAAATTTCCTTGGGATTCTGTGGGATAGAACAATTGGGTCCCCATTCTTTTAAGTGATATCTGACACTTTTATAGGGAGTTAGGAAGCCCTCGCTATTTGCATACCCGTTGTCACAAAGATAGTAATTACCTATGACAAAAAAAAATAAAAATAAAATGAAACAAGAAATCTGTAATGCAAATTGTCAAGAGCATGTATAGTAATAATAACTTTTGTGGCGGAAATAAAGTTAAACAATTCCTACCCTTAGGTACCATCAATCCATGGGGTCTAGTAACAGCATCTCTTAACACACGCGAGTCACCGGCTGATCCTTCCCACCCAGGTAGAATATATACGAATCTGAGATTTCTATCACATACTGCCAAGGTATTAGTAGAAATCTGACCCTTCCTTGTTCTGTACCTCGGCTTATCTTGATTGGAAACCTTAACATTAATGTAGGTGCCATCTAAAGCTCCTAAGCAACCCTAAAAATCAAGTGAACTCAGTTTATTAAATATCATATAGTTTATATTGCAGCAGCCACCTAGTTTGAAGCTGCATAATTCAACTTAGATGATGTAAATCTAGAACTCTAAACTTTTTACCTTAAACCATTTCCATCGGGGATCCGTACAATCTTCAGGGACTGGTTGAGGCTTCACAAGTAGTATATTATGAAGTTTCAATATTGCTTTCAACACTACATGAAGATAGTGTGAAATTGTTTGGCCTGATCTATTGAAGTCGAAGCCTACGATACGATTTTTTTTATGGTGAGCTAATATACTGCAGAAAGTGGCCACTTGTTCTTCCACGGTCACATACTTACCATCATTTAACCCCCCTAAGTCTCGCAACAGTAAACATAACCTATGGAACGTGTTGCGATCCATCCTTATGTTTACAATGCAATCATTATCACTACAATCAACAATTCTATGCAAGTGTTTGACCTGATCGGGCATCCGTTGAATCATAGAATATAGCTGAGATAATGAATGGATTCTTCTTTTTCTACCTGTTTGTCTAGCATGAATTTGGATTATTAAAAAAATCATTAAAAGATAAGAGCTGATTATCTCTTGAACCATTAAGCAGAGTGATGCACCTCCAATCTCCTTCTGCACCATCTTTAATCAAAGTGAATTGAACAAATTATATTCTGCACTTAAGCAAATGTATTAATATGCACAAGGAAAAAAGAAAACAAATCCAAGCTTCTGTTTTAATGTAAAGTGTATCTTCATTCTAAATACATAAATTTATTGCAGAATGTAGGTCTCCATTAGGCATGGAGTTGTAGGATTTTACACCATATTAGGGCATCAACTCTAACAACATTGGATTTGCAAAACTCGTTGCACACAAAGAAAAATTATATAATTCACATTGAAGACCTTGCACAATACCAATTACACCATATTAAACAATAAACTAGGAAAAGCATTAATTCAAAGTCTGGAATTTGGTGAGAGAATAAATTTCAGGATATTTCATGCAGTGGTCAAGATATTTACATGGAAATATAGATATAATTTATTTTCCTTAAGCGAGCAACAATAATGAAAAAAATTGGAAACATAAAACAAAAAAAAAAACAATATTGACACGCGACGGAGATATTCCACGAGATTTCCCAACCCGAAAACGAAATGAACCCAATTTCTCACAAGAAAAATTCAATTTTGAAATTGGGAGAAACACATCAATGAAAAAAAAAATGAATAAGCCCCGCGGTAATACATACCTTGGTCGGCGACGGTAGGATCTTGTTGCAGATAGGCGCTGCAAGTTACCTGATTTTTTGTCGACGGAGCAGATTCAATCGCAGCTTTCGATTTAGGGCACGCCCGTCGTTCTTCAAGAAAGTGTGAATAGAAGGGCTTTTTTTGGTATTTGGCAGGAAGGGCTTTAGGGACTGTTCAATCAATTAAAATCTATCGGAGGTCAAAGGTCCGAATATATTCTAAAAGGCTACAGTTCATTTTTGCTCGGGCCGGACTGATTTCTCGGGCCAATCAGAAAAGATTTATTGGCTACCAAACGTCCGCATTAGCCCAGATTATTTTTCTTTTCATGCTATATCTGGGCAACCAAACGAGTGCTAATGATGTTAGTTTAAAGAGTTTATTATGTTGACTTTTCATCTCTATTCCAAAATTACCTTAATGCCCTCCAACTATATATCCAATCCAATAATTTAAAGTCGTAATATTTTAATTTGCCCTCTTTTTAAAAGTGCATGTAATTTATGCCCTCTTCCTAAATCACATGTGATATGTGCCCCCTTTTTTATTTTAATATATAAGTTTGAATATTTTATAGATATAAACTTCAAAATATATTTATTTCATTAGGGTTTGACTCGACGTATCACTCGAAGTAGTATACGAAATTAAAAGAAGAACAGAGGAGAATGAAAATAAACTCTCCACCGCCGGCGTAAGGTAGCCGGAATTGTCCCACCGCCGGCAATGTTGCCGGCGGTGGGACAATTCCGCTACCTTACGCCGGCGGTGAGAGGGGCGGCGGTGTGATAGGGGTGGCGCTGAGAGTGGGCGGCGCTGAGGGAGGCGGCTGTGAGACGTGGCGGCGCTGAGGGAGGCGGCGGTGCTGAGGGAATTGGCGGTGAGGGGTTGGCGGTGAGCATAGCATATTTATTACCATACCCATTTGAATTTGAGTTTGCGGCGGTGAGGGGTTGGCGGTGAGGGAAAATGTGGGCCCAAATATAACATATTTAATTAAAAGGGGCATTTTGCACATTTAAACAAAAAAGGGGGTATATTTTACATATGAATTTAAAAAAAGGGTATTTTAATTTTTCACCCTAAACCTAATTTAAAACTTCAAACATAATTTTTTTCAGATAAAATATTTAATTCAATTATTCACATTTTTTTTTTCTATGGCTGGTTGGAATCACATAATAACCACTAAATTTGGCTTGTGGGCTGGCAGTTGGGCAAGTATGTCGTACATAGTTTATATTTTAATATTTAAATTAATCTAAAAAAATTGTTTTTGGAATTTACAAAATATATATAATAATTCATTTTTTTTTAATTTAATGTGTATTTTCCTATTATGTTGTTCTATATAAATCGAAGTATTCAAATGTGTGAATGCTAACTTTCAATAGCCAAGTATGTCCCTCAAAGTTCAAACACTAACAACGCATCGTTCTTTTATTTTATACGTACATCATTTCTTCAATAAACACTTACTTTTTTTGAACAAGAAAATGCATTTAAATTGAACCGTAACCCATATGGCCACATTGATCGTGTGGCCACGTCAGACAACTTCGAATCAATACCTTCTTTTCTTTTTCCTTTTTTTTTTTTTTTTTCCCTTGAGAGAACTTCCAATTCCAATAAATACTCGAGTCAAAAAAGAAATGATTGACCTCCCTTTTTTTTTTTTTTAAATCTTTGTAAAATATTATTTGAGTCGCACTCTACGATAGTGAGTATTGAAATGAAATAAATATAAACTTATATTTTGATTAACTTTTGAAATAAAAAGAGAATAATGAAATATCAAGTCTACTTTCAAAAAATGGATAAAATTCATAGATATGACGAGTAACCAAAAAAAAGAAATAGAAACACATAGGTTACAAACAGAGGGAGTATTATTCAAGAATTAGATTTCTATCTTCTCCTTTTCGAGAATAGTGTTGGAATCCACAACCGCTACATTCATTTTGCTTCATAAGTAATAGTAGTATCTAAGATTAGTTCAGACTGATCAACTGCAATCTTTTACACTCATCGATATTTAAAAATAGAGGTATGTTCAACCTAGTACTGTTGTGATAATTATATATTGTTACTATTGGATTAAACAAAAACTTGCAATTTGAAAATAATTTGGTAGATGAATTTATATATTCCCTCAGTCTCAAGATTCATGATCTATTTTTTTATTGGGCCGTCTCACAATTCATGACACATTTCCTATTTAGGAAATAATTAGGTTTTAAATAGTACAATTAGTAAATCCCTTATTACACTTAATATTTCCTAATTAAATCTCATCATCCACTCACACTCACCTCTTCCAATATAATTTAAATTCTAAAAGTTTAAATTATCATAATTTGCTCGTTTGTTCTTCGATTTTTATGATTTTTATACCAAATTAAAGGTCTTGATACGATCTTTCATTTAAGATCAGACATCAATATATTTTTATGCATCTATGATGATCTAATTTTAAAATATATCTAAATACATAAACCACATTAATTCCTAAATATAATACACTTTAAATACTAAATAATCCTGTTTTAAATCTTGTACTAAAAAGAAAAGGTTCACAAATCTTGACACATATGTAGTATATACTTCCTCCGTTTTTTTTAAGTTTCCCGGTCAACAAATTGCAAATAATAAGAAAATATATAAATTTATATTTTAACCCCATTTATTATTGAGGCAATCCCAAAAATGGTCATTTTGATAATGTAAAGGTAAATTTTAGCCACACATAAAAGAATATGTATATTATAGCCATTTTTTGTGTAAAATGACATGTTTGCCCTTTAAGTTAATTACACGACCACGATTACATGGCTATATGGTCGTGTAATGATGGTCATGTATTTCGCACGGCCCGACAGATACGGCTCCCGGCGTGGCATTGTACGACCACGACTCAGGGTGGTCGAGGTCGTGCATTCGACAAGATGGGGGCTCCCGCCCATTGCACAACCAATGCAGGACGCACGCCCACGGCCCAGGGGAGGAAGTCGTGGCCGTGCGCTCGCACACGGCGCCCCAACGGGGGCTCGAGCCCAAGCCACAACCAATGCACGACGCACGGCCACGGCCCAGGGAAGGCGGTCATGGCCGTGCGCTCGCACATGGCGCCACGACGGGCGAGGGCGGGCTCGATGAGGCATTGCACGACCACGACTTAGGGTGGTCGTGGTCGTGTATTTAGCATTTGATAAGGCATCGCCCCTCTAGCCGTCGGAGGTGCTCCGGCAAGTTCTTCATGCCACAATAACCCAATATTTTCAACAACAACTCGCAGAGTCATACCTCTTAATCATTGACGAGATAGATTCGTCTTCCTCATGCTCGCGATCGAGCATAGCTTGGCGGTGGTGGATCTGTCTTCACGGAGGAAGGTGCGGCTTGGTGGAGCTCAACGGCGCAAAGGACTTTTGGAAGGGCGCCGCCGAATTTAGATCACGCAACGGATATTTAAGCTTTGGTTGTGGTCTCGGTCGTGCGTAGCTGAGCATCGATGGTGAGGCGCGAGGTGGTAGTCAGAGTTTCACGGCGGTGGGGCGTGGTTTTCGAGGAGACGGCGCGGCGGTGGGGCTAGGTTGTAGAGCTCGCTGGCATTGGGGATGGAGCTTCAGAGGAACGGTGTCACTCCGTTGTAAGATGGCAGGGAATTCGGCAAAGGCGTGAGGTAGGAGGCCCATAGGTTAGGGATAATGAACAATACTTTTTTTTTAATTTCTAAATTTTTGTTTTTATTATTTTTTTATTTTTTCAGAATTTAAAATATAATAACAGAATTAGGGATAGTTTTGTAAAAGTGGCTAAAATTTACATATTCTTTTATTGATGGCTAAAATTTACTTGTGCTTTATCAGAATGACTATTTTGGGGTATTAGCTCTTTATTATTCTCTTTTGGAGCACACCACCTTATATATAACATTAATTATAGGGGTAAAGTTGGAAAAGTGTAGCTATTATGTCATCAAATTTTAAAATTGGACACTTCAAAATAAACAATAAAAATGGCAACTAGGACACTTAAAAACATTTAAAAACGGAGGGAATAGTTGTCTATTCGGGCCGGGTCGGGTACCCGACCCGAATTTTCATTGTCCTGCCCAGAAATTCACCTAAAATCAAGACCTGTACCCGACCCATAAAAAAATCGGGTACCCAAACCCGACCCGAAATTTTTTCGGATCAGTTTCGGGTACCCAAAAATACCCGAACTATTTGTTTTTTTTAAAAGAAAAAAAAAATCTAATTCATTGAAATAATAACTTGTATCCAAACTTCAAAATAAAAATCTTTAATCGAGAATAAATAAATATAAAACTAAATAGTCTAAATGAATTAATATATAAATATATTAGTAATACATTAAAATAATTATTATATTTAAAGAAATTTGGGTATCGGGTACTCGCTATTCGGGGGTAACCTGAAATCCGAAAATACTTAGAAAACGGGACTTGGACCCCACCCATTACCCAAAATTCCGGGTTTCGGATACCCAAACCTGACTCGATTCGGGTTCGGTTCTGGGTAACACAAAAACCCGGACCCGTTTAAACAGCCATAGGAGTATATATATACCAAATCAAGCTGTAGACAGAGCCCACATGAGTTCACCAACTCAGTCACAGTGCACTTTTGGGAACTGTGGTAAACAAAGAATCTTTCCACTTGTGGAAAGTTTAACTTTTTAAAATTAATATTTTCTTCCATTTCCGATGCGTATTTCTTCAGGATATGGGCAGAGCCTTTTTATATTCTATTTTCTTCATTTACTTTTGTTTTTCTTAGGGGAAATACCTAAAATAATACAACAATTATTTGCTAGAAACGGTTTTCTCAATATTATACTATCAGGTTTTGGTTTATGCTCCTCGACATTGACAGGCATACGCATATATTTAATTTGATGATCTGTACTTTAGGGTCTGATGACAAAATTAAAAACATATATATGTATTTTTTATTGTTTAAATCAAAACACTATTAAGGGTGAGGGGTTACTCAGACCCTTGATCCGTACATAATTGAAAGAACTTTCAAACAATGTTCGGAAAAGATTACTCCCTTCAACATAAATTGAAAAGACTAAAATTAACCTGAGAAAGATCGACAAGAGATCCAACTCTCTACAAAAGCAAAAAAGAAATACACTTAAGTAGGGGTGAATTTTAAGTAAGTTCTACTTTTATTCATTACTTTATAAATTAAATATACGACACAAACTACACAAAAAGCCAAATACAATGAAGGTAAAAAAGAGGTAGTATATATTCTCCTAAATGAAATGCTAGTGGTAATATTTACAATCATCAATTGCAAAATATACTTAAACATATGAAATATGCACTCATAGTGAAATTCGATATTAAAATAAATACAACCAAAACTTGAGTAATTAATTAATATACTCCCGGCTGTTATCTTTGGTTTTAAAATCAATAAAATTGGCTTTCACATGTCCTGTTGTTACCATAGATTTGTTGCCCCTTAATATAATATATGGTAATTAATTTATGGAATGAAGAATAATATTCATAAATTGATTTTTAATACTCAATAGAGGAGCCAGCCAATAGATGATGGTCCCCAAAATTTAACAGCTGCCGAAAAAATATATATTTAAATCCTACAGCTTCTGTATATATATATTATTTTAATACCTACATCCAATAATTGAACGAAAACGAAGAGCGTGCATGTACATACCCCAAAACCAATAATAATCATATACTCCGTATTAAATTATATATATAAAAACACAGAAAGTAGGAAGATTGTGACAAGAAACTTAATTTATAGTAATAATTTATTTCCTACGGTTTTATTTTTATATTTTCTGGTGAATTTCGTACTCTTAAGTACGTTGA
Organism: Mentha longifolia; assembly: GCA_001642375.2. Classification (NCBI taxonomy): domain Eukaryota; kingdom Viridiplantae; phylum Streptophyta; class Magnoliopsida; order Lamiales; family Lamiaceae; genus Mentha; species Mentha longifolia. The sequence goes on from CM038117.1 coordinate 9,238,856, forward strand.
ACCTTTCATAACGAATTTCGTGAATTATGATCACATTTTCTCTTTCTCATGGAATTAAATAAATATAATCACAAATATCAAAGTGGCTACTAATCCTATCCTGTCTTACTCCGGGAAATGAACTTTCCTTGAAAATTAAAATAAAAATGAGTCCAAATCTGAGGTCCCTGGCTATATTTTATGTTGGAGTATAAAATCAAACTAATAAAATATAAAATAATTATCTTAACTAGTTTTCTCGATTATTTTTTATTATTATTATTTTTTTGAACGGTTCTCGATTATTTAAGCATGAATAAAGTATTTTAAAACTCTATGCATCATAACAAAATAAAGAGTTGATTATTTATTTAATCACAAATAAATGAGCGTTATTTTCAATCACGAGATAAGTATATTCTAATCTCATGAACTCAAAGTGTCAATGTGTCATGATAATAATGGACCTTTTTCTTGGAAGAGAAAACTAATTTAACGACGACACGTGTCTTGGTCATCTCATAATCCCGTACAAGTCAAACTGCATTTTCTTTATTGTACCTTGTGCTTTACCCTAATTCTTTCCGATTATAATTTTATTAGTTTAAATAAATGGTTATCGATTTCAGATTAATTATGAGCATAATATTAACATTTCATTTGGTCAAAAGACAAAGAGGCTCCTCTAATCCTCTTTCTCTTTTTTATTTCGAAAAAAAGAAGAAGAAAGTAGAGAAATACAAAGATAACAAGAATCTTGTGTTCTACTACTACTGTTTCTACTTTAAAATTTTATTTAAAAAAATGAAAAAAGAATTTGTCCGTGTCAGGAAAGATGAACCATCAAATCAGCAATAATCTGACGCTTTATTAATCAAACAAATCAAAGATTATTTTCGAATCAAGAAGCAAACTTTTCCATTTTAGAAGACGGTTTCTGTACTAGCTAGCTTAATTATACTCTTACATACTTGCATATTTAGAAAGAAAAAAAAAAAATTAAAATATTATTGAAATTCTCTAATTTTATTTACTTCATTACATTATTATTGATGAATCATAATCCACCGTTGAATTATGTATATTTCATTGTTATTTTTACAGAAACACCAACTCTCGCAATGACAGATTGTCCGTTTCTGCATTTGATCAGGCAGCTGCTTCTCTCTTTCTCTCTCTCTCTAAAAAGTTTCAGTCAGCTGCACACAGACACCTTCGAGCCAATCATTGACGAACACCTGTTCAATTGATTCCACATATTTTACTGCTGAATTAACTAAAACTAAAGTACCAGTAACTATCTTTACCTCTTTCTCTCACCTCTGAGTTGCAGTACTAAAAATACTGAAGAAACAACGACTCTTCCAAACTTTCACTCAAATCCTTGTTTGGAAATTCAACTGTTTCTGCCTTCAATCATCTCCTCAAGATCTCCTCTTTTGAATTCTTCAAGTTTTTTTTTACTTATTTTTATTTTTGTTCCTCGGATTTAGGAAAGTTTGCATCCCTTTTTCCTCAGATTCCTCACCATGTGTGAAAAAGCGATCAGATTCCAGTCAAATGCTCACTTCTCCTAACTCCTCATGTTAATGTTAATCCCACCATAACTATTAACTACTTTCTCTCTCTCTCTCTCTCTACACCTCTCTCTATATCTCTCTCTCAGTGCGTTCGAGTTCGAGTTGAGCTTCGTTCCTTTGATGAACATAGGGATATGAACGGAGAAATCGGCCTCGTCTCCCCTTCCTCCTACCTCAGCACTTCCTCCAGCTGGCTCTTCGAAGGGAACACGGTGGCGAAGTGGACGCCGGAGGAGAACAAGCGCTTCGAGAATGCGCTGGCATTGTTCGACAAGGATACGCCGGAACGGTGGCACAATGTGGCGTCGTTGATCCCCGGCAAAACCGTACATGACGTCATCAAGCAGTACCGGGAATTAGTCGAAGACGTCACCGACATCGAAGCCGGTCTGATTCCGGTTCCCGGTTACTCCACCAACTCCTTCACCCTCGAGTGGATGTCCGATCGCGGCTTCGACGACGGCCTCAAGCACCTCTACAGCCCCGGCGCCAAACGCACCGCCGTCTCCGCTCGATGCTCCGATCACGAGCGGAAGAAGGGGGTGCCATGGACCGAGGAAGAACACAGGTGATTATAAATTAAAATTCTTCACTCCATTTCGTTTTTTTTTTTTTTCCCCTTTTCTTAGCCCTAATTAAATTCTTGCGGATTTTTTATTTGCAGGCAATTTTTGCTAGGGTTGAAGAAGTACGGAAAGGGGGATTGGAGGAACATCTCGCGCAATTTCGTGACGACGAGGACGCCGACGCAGGTGGCGAGCCACGCGCAGAAATACTTCATCAGGCAGCTTTCGGGAGGGAAGGACAAGCGGAGATCGAGCATACACGACATCACCACCGTCAATCTCGAAGACGCCAAGTCGCCGTCGCCGGAGAAGGACGCACCCGATTCGCCGGTGAAATCGAGCTTGATCCTGCAGCAGCAGCACAGTCTGGACGGAGAAATCGTCGTCGGCGCCGCCTACGATTCCGACCTAACTAATCGAGGAGTCATAATGGGGTTCGCTCCGTCGAACACCAGCTTCATCTCCGGCCATCTTCAGGGGAACTCCTCGCCGTCGATCGGGATTAACTTACAGCAGCATTTCCATCAGCTGCAGAGCATCAACGATCCTCATGGACTCCGGTTAGGGCACCACGCCTCGATATTTCAGATGAATCCAGCTCGACATAGTTGAAATCTATGGAGTCTGTTAATGGAGGTGATCATTGATTAATTAGAGTAGTAGCATTGGAAATTTAAGAACTAAGTACTGCATTACCAAGTGACAGTGCAACTTCATGTAAAAATTCATGATTAAGGGCTTTTTTTTTTTTTTTTTTGACATTAAGATGATGAAGCAGAGCCTCATCTAATAATACTATATGGTTTGCTCTGCATCGATTCTTGACTAACATTTTCTTGAATAAAAACGCAGTCTTGATTAACAGTGTCTGGTTTTCGACGTTTTTTTATTGAGCAAAACCGACATCAGTATCGAATGTTATATCTGCTCATACCTTTCTGGGAATAGATTGATGCTTTCTTATCCCTCATTACAACTTTTTCATCACAAATATATGTCTTAAGTATCAATCTTTCTTGCTTCTTTGAATGGCATTTCAAGGGTGAGACCGATGTTCGATTTATATTCTGATTTTATCGCATCCTTCGTTGTCTACTTATCTCGGAGGCATCATACTTAAGTTAGATTCTTACTAATACCATATCTTGAATAAAGTTTTTGCCTAGAGGGTGTTAATTAAGTACTCCGTAATACGAAAAGATACCATGGATAATGATCATTTCTTGAGATCTTCAAACAGTTTACAAGATCCTTCCTTTTTTTAGTGGAGTGAAGCGATTGCAACATTAGATTCTCATCAACACTAATCTAGTGGAAGATTTGGGAGTTAATCTTCAACCACGTTTACACAGAGTTAGCTTTAACATGAATCTGATCAGAATCTTTGCAGATTAGTAAGATTTGAGAGGCAATTTTTTTTTTTTTGAAAAAAAAGAAAGAAAAGAAAAAATAGTTGCTGGTGTTTGATGAGTTCTATTTTGATGTTTGAAAATTGGTGGCACTATTTTTTCCCATTACTGTTTTCTCCAAAACTGAATCTTGGGAAATTTGTGTTTAGCAAAAAGGTCCCACCCACTAGTTGAAGAATTTTGGTAAATGACAAACAAACCCCACTCTTTTCTTTTTTCAAAGGGGGCAACTTTTTGCAAGTTGTGCCACTAAAATAAAACTTTATTGCTTTATTCTGATGTGATATTCCCCTCCTTCTCAAGTATAGTTAGACCTTATACCTAATCTCCCCGTAATAAATGAAAAAAAAGAAAGAAGAAGAAATAAATTAGTGTTTGTGTTCTTTATTCATCCTCTCATTAGATTCTGATACCTTTCTCCAATAATGATGTTAATATTGATTCAACACTACTGATTCTGAGAAAAGAAGAGAGAAATTCAGAGCTGACTAGATCCCTGTGTGGTATAAAGTGAGCTTTTGTGTCCCTACACAAAGATGCACAAGAACAAATTAATTTCGGTGGGTGCTTTTATTATATATGTATATATGTGTGTAAAAAAAAGGGTGTTTGAAAATTGAGAGTGAGTGGTTACTGCGTATAATTATAATCAGCATTGACATAACCATGAATTTTTACGAAATTAAAGATTCTTGATCATATTTAGGCAAGAAATATGACCATGGATGAACAAGAATTTACTTGCATGATCATGCATGAGTATTTTAGATTTTAGTGAACCAGCAAATGCAAATGCAATGTTTACAGCGCAAGAAAGCACTAGTTATGATTCAGATGCTCAGAATTTTCTAACAGTACCATATGCAGCAGTAAGTTCTACATTTTGGTCCAATCAAGCAAGCTATCATAGAGAGAGAGAGGGGCATGCAATGCAGCTGGTGGGTAAAGCAAGATTCATGGTATTTGCAGGTGCAGAAGTAGTTGATATTATTCGATGAGGCCATAGTCTATATTCAATGAAACAATGTGTTAGGAAATTTATTTCCCATGTATCTATTTTATGGGCAACATATTATTATTGCAATTATATTGGCTATTTATTATTGGTGTACTTAATTAAGTATAAAGTCCATGTGCTTTGTAAGTAATTGATATGGACTTTTATGAGTAGATAACCACTGGTTATGGTCCCCAATATACTAAATCGAACAAAGTTTCTCTTCTCCCCATCTGGAAGAAAACGTAAGGCCCATACGGTGATTTAGTTGAGGAAGATCATAATACCAAATCCGTTCGTGTTCGTGATTGAGGATTCGAGATTGTTCTTAAATTTATTCCGCATCAAGTAATTCAATCTCAACGGATCCAAGTATTCCTATGATATTTGATAATCGAGTATTGATCTTTAAGAAATTAAATTTATGCTTTATGTAATTTATAAATTCTAACGATATGCACAATCACAAATCTGTCATAAACCCATTCTCTGCAGTAATACTATCATTTACTAGTGTTTATTTTGAGTCATAATTTTTTATTAATAAAAACAATATGAGCTAATCTACCCAATACATCTATGGGAGCTTCTAGAAAATACATTATACTCCATCCGTCTCATTCTACTTGACGCGTTTGTATTATTTTATATTCACATATTCAAGAAACGTGTCAAGTAGAATAGTCACAAGAGAGTATATAATTTTTCCTCCTATTGATTAATTACTAGATTTTTTTTTTTTGTTAATCTTATTGTTTAGGCAATTGCATACCTATTAATTCTGCTTACTTCCCCCCCTATTTGGAGTTTTGGACCATTCTCACACAATCATAGACCATGGACCATTGCGCCTAATAATACACATCCAGCCCATTTCAATTTTTGTATGAGAGGCCTCAAACCTATTAAAAATTTGAAGCATATAAATATTTAAAAATATAGGGGAAAAAAAAAAGAAAACTAGAATTGGACCTTTTTATTCCTTCCCTGCTCTCCTTATCTTGTTTTTATTTTATTTTAGTTTTTTCAGAGGGTTTTATTACTAAATAATTAGATTACATTGAGAGTTATCAGTTTGAAATAAGGATAATCGTATTATTGATATACACTCCTTCCGTTCCAACTATCTTGAATAAAGAAAGGGACGAGATAGTTGGGACGGAGGGAGTAGATAATAAGTTAATCGATAGCAAAAACAAAAAAAAGACTAATTTTGCTTACAATTAGTAAACAAATATACCAAATTGTTATATTCCAAAACTCCAAATTTTCCGGTACACTAATGTGCACATGTCACGGTAGAGAAATCAAAGAAAATTTCAAACTATAGGTTTCATAGGCAAATTTTTAGTCACTGGCTGTTATTTTGCTTCTCATTCATTGAATTTGTGATCAACATGTCTGAAAAGAAAGAAAGAATTTTTTTTTTAAAAAAATCGCAGATGTGACAAGATGTTTTATCTTTTATGGTTATATTTTAATTAACAACATAACACCCCAAATCAATTCAGTGTTAGACCTTATCATGTTACAAAATTTTACAATTAAAAGTTCATTGGAGATAAGTTTGAGACCTTTTTTTTTTTTTTTTTTCCTCCCCCTTTACACACACTAATCAAATTGATGTCTTCTTTCCACTCACCTAATACTAATTTAGATTTGGAGGCAAGTATTTGAATGGAAAAAGAGACCTTATCCAAAGAATGTGTAGACTGCGAACACAAACAAATGAAAGACGATTGGTTTATCCACCTGGAATTGTCGGGAATTTACAACTTGGGCCTTTTATTTTTCCGAAATTCGACAAAAGGACTAGCCCTCCTTTGCCTGTTGTTGAAACCACAGAAAATGTACCATATATTACAGGCTTGCTCTAAAGGGATGGGCCTATATAGTTTCCAATTAATGGGGGCATCACTTACTATATTTTATTTTATTTTTTATTATGAAAAATTTAGGACCATGGCTTTCAAGAAATAATAATAATAATAATTTAAACACACAAATTATTGTTTTCAGGAATTTAATTACAAATTTCTGAATTTTTTTTCCATAACAATAGCTTGATCTAAATACGATTCATTGAGCATCTCTTTTTATTACTCCCCTCGTCCCGTTTATTTTGACACGATTTTCTTTTTGTTTGTCCCACATCTTGACACATTCTATTTTGGGCAAAATATAAGTCCAATAATTAGGCCCTAATCAGATCCTAATTAAAAAATAAACTAACCTCAGTGAGGCCCAAGAACCACAAATCTTTATTATAAAATAATTTTTATTAAAAAATCATTAATCAATTTATTAACCACTAATTCATATCATAATCATTCTATCTTTATATTCCGTGCCCAAGAAAATGTGCCAACAATAATCCTTCTATTTTTTTTTTCAGTTTTGGGAGACATAATGGGTGGCCGTGAATGTAAAGGAAACATTTATAAGCTTTTAGAAAACATTTATTTTGTGAATATATATTATTTAAATATATATATATAATGATTGCGAATGAATATAGGTAGACAGGTGGAATATACCCCATTCCTGAACATGGATCATAATAACGATCGTTTTTGTAAAGTCGCATCACTTTCTTGGGTGGCCCTCAATTAATTTCTAAACAATCTTTAATTATCCAATTTAATTTATTTATAGTACGATTTTTTTTTTCTTTTTCCTTCCTTTAATACTTTGTGTGTGAGGGTAACCTTTACAAGCTGTGAAAGGACATACTAACATGCTTATATAGTTCACCAAGGCCCATTATTCGTTATTTAGTTTTCATATGTATATTAATATTATTATTGGACATAAGTAATTATCAATACTCATAACGTGCGTAAGAGATTAATCAATTAAATATTAAAAAAATCAAGGTATATCGACGTCAATATTACGTAGAGTAAAATATGAGGATCAAACAGTAATAAATTTATGGCATCTCTTCTCCGTTATATCACATAGGGACCACCAGCAAAGGCTAATTCCCATAGCCCCTAACCAGCGATTTTAAAAATCGTGAAATGATTTAAGGTGCATGAACCAACACAGACTCTTTTTGACCCATTGTCGTCACTCTATTTTTTCTTTTTATATTTAAACATTTCCTCTCTCATTGGCTCGCTATAAATTTAATACCACAAAAATAATGATTACTATTATAGTACGCTGAGCAATCATTATGTACAGTAGCCAATAAGAATTAGACACGTACGTACTATGTCACTGCGACTGCACTTTCTCATTTACACATTTACTACAGTAGCGGGCCACCATAAGTTGACGTAAATATGTTCGAATCGTCTGTTAATTTTTTTTTAATGTGTATAGATTTTTTTGATAATTTCTTTTTGTAACAAATAAATAAGTCAAGTTATATTAATATTAGCACTTTGTCCGGTATTAGATAGAGAGATGAGTACAATTTTGACCCTAACTTAATAAATGACTTTTTTGACATGTGAAAGTATATGTTTTTCTTCAATGAAAATATTTTGTTTATTATGTATTAAAGTTTAAAATTGAAAAATGAATATGATGATTACAACTTTCGGATATAAAATCATAATACTTTTCATAAGTAAATGATTCAAGACATCATCATTATTAACAATCAAGTAATGAAAAACTTTCGGATAATCACGCCAGCCGCCTGCTAATTTTTCGGGCTGGCCCTATCAAGTTGTTGTGCTTTCAGTTCGACCCATTCGAGTTGAAAATTTCTTCGGACTAGAAATTTCCAACTCTAACCCGTCCCTTTTGTTCGGGGTTTTTGAGCTAACCGTGAGTTTCCAACTAAATTAGCATCCCTAAAAATTCACAAGCATCGCTAAGATTATTTCGTTTATAATTTATAAAAATATACTATGATATATCACTATCATGTTTTCCTTAATTAATAGTAGTATTTAAATTCTCAAATTTTTATGACGTTATTGAAATGATGACATATAAACATGCGTATGTGCATATGCTATTTGGTCACATCACTTGAATTAGGTTTTTATCAACTAATAAGGATATTTAGGGAATAAATTTACAGCAAACATACTACAAGATTCAGTTTAATTACAGATAAAAAAGAAAAAGTACATATAACTGAAAGAAGCCAAAAGTACAAAAACCTAATTTGCTACTAGTGAAAGTTAATACCTAACTTAATTATCCAGCATTAAAGGTGAAATTACTCAATTTCGTGTGCATGCTTACCTACCATATATGGGTGAAGTAGAATAGATAGGCGAAATTAATTAGGATTGTCAAAAATAGTGTATTCTTATTTTTCACATGTTTAATATGTCTTATATATATATATATATGAATGGATGTAGTAACAGGATCTTGTTGTGAGTGTAACACATTGGACGGCTAAGTATATATGGGGAAAACACTCGTGCGTATTTCATTTGTGAGCAAAGAGAGAAAAAAAGGACATTTAGGTCGTACATCTAAACTTCTTTTTTTGTTGGATTGTACAATCATAATCTTTGAAAATCCAAACAGTATTTGCTTGGAACTTAGGAAGTCTCAAGAATAAACAAAACAAATATTATTAAGGTAACATGATGGTTTAATACATTTAATTTATACGGAGTATTAATTTCTACCAATTTTGTATCATTTCTTTATGATATTAAAAACTATTAATAATATAACAAATTATAATAAACAATTATAAATAATTTTTTTAATTTTAATTCAATAATAATATATTCTAATTTTGAATTTATCGATCCTAATATAACTTATAAAAATGAAAGTAAATGCATATTGTCGGGACACAGAAATTGGGACAGAAAATTCCAAATGTAGATTATTTTAGACATAATATTTGAGAGATGGTTAATGATGACAAAGTTTGATAACTAAATTCCGTATTGGAGTTTTTGACGACGTCGTGGACAAGTGTCAGCGACAGTAGTGAGAGTGTATGATGCATCAAATTTTCATTTGTTTCACTTTAAACAAATACAGATAATTATAATCAAATATATATATATAATTTAAAATTTATTACTGTACTATCAAATATGCACACGTATATAAAAACAAAGACTAACGACCCAGACCTTCTCATCTAACTACCAAAGTGCATGAACCCATTTCTCCCCCTCCCTCCCTCCCTCCTTATATATATATATATATAACCCCCATCGCCACTCCAATTTCCTCACACACACACACTCTCTCTCTCTAAAAAATCTGAAGGAAACAGAAAATAAACCATGCCTTCTTCTTCAGTAGTTGTAGTTTCAAAATGCAGTATATGCCCCGACCTCAAATCCGCCGTCAAATCCCTGCAGCTCTCCGTTTCCGATCTCCCTATGCTCTCTTGTCAGTACATTCAAAAGGGCGTCCTCCTCCCTCAGCCGCTTCTCTCCTCCGCCGACCTTCTCTCTCTCCTCAAAACCTCCCTCTCCAAAACTCTCTCTCACTTCCCTGCGCTAGCCGGCCGCCTCCACACAGACGACGCCGGCCGCGTCCATATCATCTGCAATGACGCCGGCGTCGATTTCTTCCATGCCAAGGCGCTGCACCTATCCACCTCCGCCCTGCTCCCGCCGCACGATCACGACATACCGCCGGCGTTCCGCTGTTTCTTCCAATTCGACAGCACCCTCAGCTACGCCGGCCATAAGAAGCCGCTGGTCGCGGTTCAGGTGACCGAGCTCGCCGACGGCGTCTTCGTCGGGTGCACGGTGAACCACGCCGTCGTCGACGGCACCTCGTTCTGGAATTTCTTCAACACTTACGCGGAGGTGGCCAAGGGCGACGTCAAGAAGATATCTAGGATCCCTAATTTCTGCCGCGACACCGTTTTCAACTCTCCGGCGGTGCTCGTCTTGCCGGAAGGAGGGCCGTCGGCGACCTTCTCCGGCGACGAGCCGCTTCGCGAGAAGATCCTCCATTTCAGCAGAGACGCGATCGTGAAATTGAAATCACGGGCCAACAACCCGGCCCGGAACCCGGAGTTCTTGGCGCCCGAGATCTTGGGGAAGCAGAGCAACGACAGTTGGGCCGTTAACTGTAAAACTAACGGAAAGATAACGGACGGAATCGCGTTAAAAAACGATCCGACGGCTCAGATCTCATCCTTCCAATCGCTGAGCGCTCAGCTGTGGCGATCCGTGACACGTGCCAGGAACTTAAGCGCGAACAAGACGACGACGTTCCGGATGGCCGTTAACTGCCGGCACCGGCTCGAGCCGAAGCTGGAGCCGCTCTACTTCGGCAACGCGATCCAGAGCATCCCGACGGTCGCCACCGCCGGGGAGCTCCTGTCCAACGACTTGAGCTGGAGCGCCGATCGGCTGCACCAGAATGTGGCGGCGCACGACAACGCAACGGTGCGCCGCGGCGTGAAGGATTGGGAGAGCAACCCCAGGGTCTTCCCCCTCGGGAATTTCGACGGTGCGATGATCACCATGGGAAGCTCCCCTAGATTCCCGATGTACGACAACGATTTCGGGTGGGGCCGGCCCCTCGCCGTGAGGAGCGGTAGGGCCAACAAATTCGACGGCAAGATCTCGGCCTTCCCCGGGCCGGAAGGAAACGGAAGCGTTGATCTCGAGGTGGTGCTTGCACCGGAGACTATGGCCGCTCTAGAGAAAGATTTGGAGATTATGCAGTATGTGTCTTGATGAACGGTGCTTGATGCGAGGGTGCAAGGTGTATGGTGGAACCGCGGAACAGAGTAGCAAACCCTTGGCGCAATTTCTACCATGTTAATGGTCAAATGGATTATGGAGCACTGAACCTCTCTATTCAACAAGATATTTGCCTTGTTGAAATGTCATGTGAATTTGATTTGATATCCCTAATCATATTAGCTTCATGTATCCTCAATTTGTCTTCTAGCATATATTGATATATTTATATATATAATCACTTTTTCAGGTTGAAATTAACTATTCCCCATTGTATTAGTCTCGCTTTCGTTATTGGTCCGTCTCATTTATTAGTCAACTTACTCAATATGATAAAAAATACTTAGCTATAATTAAAGAAAAATTAATCAAATTGATTATAGTTACATATTCTCTCTTCCCTTGGTATCTGTGCGTTTGACATGTGAGACTAATGCCAAGGGACAGAGAGAGTATATTATAATATTTAAATAACTCATTACGAGTGAGACATAGAGAGTAAGTCTCACTCCGTCCTACATTTCCGTGTGGGAGGAAAGTTGCACATGATTTAAGAATTTTTTTTTGATAAAAAGTAGAAATAGTAAGATTGTTGTAACGGAATAGAGTAATTGTGAGATCGAAACAAACAGAAAGCGTAAAAGTGATAAAAATTTACGTGGTTCACCAACGTTGTGTTGGCTACGTCCACGAGCAAGAACGGAGAACAATTTTATTCAGATGACGGCTACAGGTTACAGAGATTGTGCGCCCTACTTCTATATAAATAGAGTACACCAGACGGGCTAGGCCCAATATGACAAATTGGGCCTAATACAAGAACATAGCATACCGTCGGGCCGGGGGCGTCTCCGCCCCCCCGGATGTGGCGGTAAACATTACGGATTCAATGCCAGACGAACAGACTTCTCCATTCTTGCCTCAGATTTGCCCTCCTCGGGCAACTAACAGCTCATGACATTAAGCAAGTCCAAACAGTGTCGAAACTTGCTATGCAGGACCGGTTTGGTGAACATATCAGCAGGATTATCAGCAGTACCTACTTTCATCACCTTGATTATCTTCTCATTCCTCAAAAAATGATACCTCACATCAATATGTTTGGTCATCTCATGGTGGACCTGATCCTTGGCTAAACAGATAGCACTCAGGCTATCACAGAACACCACAGCTTGCTCTTGATGTAGACCAAGATCACCAACTAGCCCTTTCAGCAAAATTCCCTCCTTAGCAGCTTCTGTCAACGCCATGTACTCTGCTTCAGTCGTAGACAAAGTAACTGCAGCCTGCAAAGTTGCCTTCCAACTAACAACAGAACCACCAAGAGTGAAAACATAGCCAGTCATAGATCTCCTACTATCAACATCTCCAGCATAATCAGAATCAGAATAGCCAGCTACAGAACAGTGAGTATCACCTCCATAAATGAGACCAACGTCAGACGTACCTCGAAGATAACGGAATATCCTCTTCACAGCCCTGCCAGTGCTCCTTTCCAGGTTGTCCCATGAACCTGCTGACGACACTAAAAGCATGTGCTATGTCTGGTCTAGTACAGACCATAGCATACATCAGACTCCCTACTGCATTGGAGTATGGAACTCGAGACATATATTCCTTCTCAGCTTCAGATTTTGGTGCATAATCAGATGGCAGATGGATGTTAGCAGCACTTGGAGTATCAATAGGATTCGCTGTAGACATGCCAAATCTTGACAAAATCTTCTCAATGTAGCTCTTCTGTGACAAGAAAAGCTTTTTCTGTTCTCTTTCCCTATATATCTCCATGCCCAGAATTTTCTTCGCAGCACCCAAATCCTTCATATCAAATTCAACATTGAGAAGAGCCTTCAACTTCTCGATATCAGACTTGGACTTCGCAGCAATTAACATATCGTCACATACAGAACAAGATAGATCATAGAACCATCATCAGCTTTGTTGTGGCACACACAATAATCATACGGGCTCTTGCTGTATCCCAGCTGGATCATGTAACTGTCAAACCTCTTATACCATTGCCTTGGAGATTGCTTCAGTCCGTATAAGGACTTCTTCAACTTGCAAACATAATCTTCCTTCCCCGGAATCTTGAACCCCTCTGGCTGAGTCATGTAGATATCATCTTCCAGCAATCCATGTAGAAAAGTCATCTTCACATCCAGTTGCTCAAGCTCTAAATCCTGATGTGCCACCATTGCTAGTAACACTCTGATGGAAGTGTGTCTGACCACTGGTGAGAAAATCTCATTATAGTCAACCCCCTCCTTCTGCGTAAACCCTCTTGCAACTAGCCGAGCTTTGTATCTAACACCCTCATCAGCCGTGGTTCCTTCCTTCTTCTTGAAAATCCATTTACAAGTGACAATCTTCCTCTCCTTAGGCCGTTTGACCAGCTCCCACTTCAGATTCTTTGCAAGTGACTCCATCTCTTCACCCATTGCAGCAAGCCATTTTGCAGACTCACTACCCAAAACTGCTTCTTTATACGTAGATGGTTCATTTGCAGATGGTTCATCTTCCACCTCGTCAGCGACCTGTAGTGCATAGGTCACCATATCCTCGAAACCGTACCTCAACGGAGGCTTCACTCCTGTCCTCCTAGCTCTGTCAACAGCAATGCTTCTTAGACGAGCTTCTGGATGAACATCTGAACAAGAAGTTTTAGCAGTAGTGTGTTGATCTTGATCTTCTCCACCTTGGAGTTGTGATTCACTCTCATTTTGAGTGACTTGCAACTCCACCTATTTATCAACACTACTAGAATTCTCTGCACCATTAGACTTCACAACAGAGTTAATCATAAAATATTCATCAAATACCACATTCCGACTGAGAATAACTCTATTCTCTGAAGGTAACCAGATTATAACCCTTAACTCCATCCCTGTAACCGACAAATACACCCTTCTTAGCTCTCGGTTCTAATTTACCCTCACTCACATGATAGTAAACAATACAACCAAAAACTCTCAGCAAAGAATAATCTGCAGGTTTATCAGACCATACCTCATAAGGTGTCTTGCAGTCAATGCCAGTGTGAGGTCCACGGTTGATCAGGTAACACGCCTTGTTTACTGCTTCTGCCCAAAACCTTCTAGTCAAACCAGCATGAGAGAGCATGCATCTCGTTCTCTCCAACAGTTGTCTGATTCATGCGTTCTGCCACACCATTCTGCTGCGGAGTATATCTGATGGTGCGGTGTCGAACAATCCCTTGATCCCTGCAGAACTCATTGAACTCAGACGAACAGAATTCTAAACCATTATCAGGTCTCAATCGCTTGATCTTCTTCTCAATCTGATTTTCCACCAAAGTCTTCCACTGCTTGAACCTCTTGAAGGCTTCACCTTTATGCTTCAACATTATCACCCAAGTCATCCTCGAGTAGTCATCAATCATTGACACAAAGTACCTGCTTCCTCCAATAGATTCAACACGTTTCTCCAATAGATTCAACACGGGACGGACCCCAACAATCCATATGAATGTAGTCGAGTGTCCCCTTGGTCCGATGAACACCCTTCTTTGGAAACTTATTGCGATAAAGCTTCCCAAATACACAGTGTTCGCAGAATTCTAGATTCTGCACTTCATGTCTGATCGATCGTGGATTTTAGAGTGTTTTTGTGAAGGTGAGATTTATAGAAAACTAAGAACACGATAATTTACGTGGTTCGATCTTTGGATAGATCTACGTCCACAGAAGAAAAGAGAATGTTTGTATTCAAATCCTTTTTGCCTGCGATTACAGTCCCCCCCTTCTTATCTTACAAATAGCTCTATTTATAGAGAATTGAGGTTATGGGTGGCTGAGAAATCGTGGGTGCTGTCTTCGCACGTCCCATCGCACTCTGACCATCGCGGGTGGTTGAGAAATCGTGGGGCAGTTAGATGGATTTGTTGAATTGTGCTATTGGGCTTCACTCTGGATGGGCCGAGCTGATCTGGGCCATTGGGCCACATCTTATCACATTCCCCCCCAAAAGGTCGGAGAAGCGAGGTCATTGTGGAGAGGTGTGAATTGCCTTACCCTGTTGAAATTGAGATTTCGACGAAGTCGAATTGAATACCCCCTCGTTTTGACGAGGTCGAGCTTGAATTGCATTGCCACGTCGAAATTAAGATTTCGACGATGGCGAATTGCATACCGCCTCATTTTGACGAGGTCGAGCTTGAATTGCATTGCCACGTCGAAATTAAGATTTTGACGAAGTCGAATTGCATACCGCCTCGTTTTGACGAGGTCGAGCTTGAATTGCATTGCCACAACGAAATTAAGATTTCGACGAAGTCGAATTGCATACCGCCTCGTTTTGACGAGGTCGAGCTTGAATAGTCGTGATATGAAAATGCACGACTGTTGGTGTCAGGGTAGGTAGGATACGTGTCGTTTTTCTATTGGAGCAGGCGGAGAGGCGGGATTTGAAAAGGCGTGTCTTTGCTTATAAAAGCTTCCAATGTACGCTAAAAAATATTTTTCCCCCTCGATCGATTTCCAATTGCACGCAAGAGAGAAAACCCTAGACCCAAAATTCTGCAACCGCCGCCGCCGTCCAGTTCAATTTCCCGGTGATTTGTAGTCGGAAAAAGACTTTGACAAGTAAGTACTTTCCCTGTAATGGTTTCTTTTCCCCAAGTAGATACTGGTAGGGCCTAGCGCACAGATTTCGCCCTCGCCGTCTAGGGTATTTCCGGCGAGGGTTTGGCTAAATGTACATACACGCACGTTAGTCCCACCGACGTTTCGAGAAATCGAATTCCCGCCGCTGGTCGGGTCCAATGCCTCACTGGCATGTGCTTCGACCATGTCTGTGTCTCATATGCAGGATTTGGCTCGTCGTTTTTTGTTTCCTGAGTCAGTCGAGCTGCTCCTACCTCGTGATGTCGATAGGGGTAGTTCGCCTCCCGTAGGTTTTTTTACCGTATATGAAGACTATCTTCATTGGCGCCAGTGATCGATCGTGGATTTTAGAGTGTTTTTGTGAAGGTGAGATTTACAGAAAACTAAGAACACGAGAATTTACGTGGTTCGATCTTTGGATAGATCTACGTCCACAGAAGAAAAGAGAATGTTTGTATTCAAATCCTTTTTGCCTGCGATTACAGTCCCCCCTTCTTATCTTACAAATAGCTCTATTTATAGAGAATTGAGGTTATGGGTGGCTGAGAAATCGTGGGAGTTGTCTTTGCACGTCCCATCGCACTCTGACCATCGCGGGTGGTTGAGAAATCGTAGGACAGTTAGATGGATTTGTTGACTTGTGCTATTGGGCTTCACTCTGGATGGACCGAGCTGATCTGGACCATTGGGCCACATCCTATCAATGTCCACAAAGAAGATCACGCTTTGACATGAAGTCCATAACAAATATAAAGAGGGAAAAATTAGGTAGAAATTGAAAAAAGTAATAGGAAGTGAGAAAAGTAGGAATAAAGTAGGTAAATAAGAAAAAAGTTGAAGGATAAATAAGTTATTTTGATGAGAGAATTTTTTCATTTTATGTATACACACTAATATAGGGAAAGTCCCAAACGAATAATAATCACACGGATACATGGGGACAAAAATGGATTATAAGTTATAACATAACACCAAAGGTTGCACTTATTTGAAATCTGATCTTCGGAAATAGTTCGAAGTCGATATAGATTTTTTTTTTAGAATAATGAAAAGAAGAACGTGGATATATATAGAGGAAGAAAGGAGGAAGACACATGTAGTGTTTGTTTGTAAAACGACATTATAGAAAATGATTATAAGGGCTAGAAAGTTATGAAGAGACATAGGGACAAAATAGGGTTAACAACAAAAATGAGAGGGTGTAAAATTAGACAAGATAAGATGGCGGTTAGATGTCAAAATAGAAGGGTAGGGTAGGGTAGGGTAGGGTAGGGGAGAGGGCCAAAATCCAGTGTATATATCCAACTATACTGTTAGGTAATGGTTATGGGTCAAACATTACAATTAAACATCGATTTCTTTGCAAGAGAGAATGATTTTAATTTGTCATTTGAATTGATTTAAATCAATTTTGGTCTTGTTGCTGACGTTTTCCACTAAGAATTTTCGCATTAAATTTGCCATTAACATTATCCCATGTGAGGATAAAATCATAAATATATTTTATTTTGTTTTTTTAAGATAAATACATGATGCCCTATAATTTTCACTTTTATTTAGCTTACTTAATCCTCTACATTTGGTGTCGTGTTTCTTTTGTCTCTCATTCGGTTTTTTTTTTTTCTCTTATTAATATGTTACCTTCTTTTATCTTTTGAACTTTCAGTCTAGCATATTTTATTCATGTCTTATGTTTGGAGTTCTTTTAATTTAGGGAAAAGGTGACTTTATGTCCCCAACTTTCATCCCTTGGTTACTTTATGGCCTCAACTTTGATCTTGATTATTTTATGGCTCTAACTTTTATTTCTTGGTTATTTTATGGCCCCAACTTTTATCTCTTGATTATTTTACAAAGTGACACTTTGTAAAAAAAATAATAGATGAAATGCAACAAGTGGAAAAAATTATACAACAAAACTATATATTTATGCACAAAAATAAATAAATAAATAAATAAAACAAAATAAAATAAAATCCAAGCATGCATCAAGTGAAAACTATTATGCAACAAAGCCATATATTTATGCGAAATTTATATACGCAAAACACTCTTTGAAAAAATACATTAAATATACATTGTTTTAGGTGTAAAAGTATTCTTAAAAAAAGAAGCACAAAATGATATATATTGAAGTTATAAATTAATCTACAAATACATTAAAAAAAATAACACTTCTATGTTTGGTAACACAATATAATATATACTCTAATAATATACGGAGTACAATATATAAAAATAATAATAAATTCAAGCTAATGATTAAAATCAAATTAAAATTCAACGTATTAAATTTGATGCAAGAATTATATGCTTTGCTGCAAGAATTGATGCATATATTCATTTACATTATGTATATGCATCAAAATTAAATTAAAATTTCAATATATTAATTTTGGGGCCATAAAATATTCAAAAGATAAAAGTTCGGGTCATAAAGTAATCAAAAGATGAAAGTTGGGGCCATAAAATAATCAAGATAAAAGTTGGGGCTATAAAATAATCAAGAGAAGAAAGTTAAGGTCATAAAATAATCAAGATAAAAGTTGAGGCCATAAAGTAACCAAGGGATGAAAGTTGAGGTCATAAAGTCACCTTTTCCTCTAGCATATTTTATTCATGTCTTATGTTTGGAGTTCTTTTAATTTATACCTCGCGAGAAAAAAAAAGTTAAGAAAAAAAAAATGGAAGAGTGGTGATAATGGTCAATTTTTTTTTTGAAGCAATTGTAATTCTGAGTGCTTGGAATGATTTCGTGGTTGTGGAAATATTTGCATGAAATTTAAGTAGATATTCTTTTAAGTCATTATTGCACATCGTAAGTTTTGATGGGAACGAAAGCGACTAGAATCGCATGCCTAACGCCACCCATCGCCGCCGTCTGAACCCTATTCGTCCGCCTTCTTTCTTCTTTGAAGACACATGTCGTTAATAAAGAAATTCATGATGACAACAGAGTGTGGAGTGCAGCTCAATTAGTAAAACAATTCTTCTCTAATTAAAAAGGTTGAGGGTTTGAATTACGATGGAAGAACCATTACTGACCTCGTTAAAAAAAAATAAAAATTAATAATTTCCAAGTTCTATAATTACAAAAACACCCACTATTATATAATGAAATATGGGCCCACAAGCCCGTATTTTGAACAGGCTTACAAACTGGAAAAGGTTGACCCAACTGTTTTTGACTGAGACTGGCCCAATAGGCTGGGGCCAGTCGGAAGCGAGATATGCTAATATTTTTCCAGTATAAAAAGCAAGTACAATTGCAAATATTTCCCCTTCAAAAAAATAAAATAATAATAATAAAAAAATAAAATAAAAAAAATATTTCATGTACAATTGATAAAGTATATAATACAACATGCTTTCAAATCGATTCAAGAACATAATACATATACATAGACCAAATAATCCAACCAAACCTAAAAAATTCATTCTAAATAATCCTTTAAATAATCCTTCCCTTTCCTTCTTCTTACACTAACATCACGCTTCAACCAATAGAATGAATCAAACCTTACTGTTTAGCATAACCAGCAACCGTCCAACGATCACATTTGGATGGCACGTGGCGTATTGTGGAAGAGGCGTTGGAACAGCCATTGGAACGGCTGCAAGAACTCCTCTCTCTTCTTCCTCCAGAACCAGATGGCTGCGTTGTAGTTCTCGTTCCGTATCTTTCGCGTGGCTGCCTTCCAGTCGTACTTCTCCGTCTCCACACGAGCTGCTTCCCCTATGGTTTTGCGCAGTTCTTTGTCATGCAAAAGGGGTTTCAATTTGCTCAAGCAATCATCGAGATCTCCGGGGGTGAATAGATACCCCGTTTTCCCCTGCTGATCTTTGGGTATGATGTCCGGGATTCCTCCTGCCCGTGCAGCCACAACTGGGAGTCCCGATGACATGGCCTCCATAACGACTTGGCCAAGAGTCTCGGATTCTGAAGGCATTACGAAGACATCTCCACTGGCGTACGCTTGTGATAGCTCTTCGCCTTGCAGCATTCCTGTGAATACTACTGGCATGCCTGAGAACATTTGCTCCAACTCCTCTCTATAAAGAACGAAAAGTCGAGCAATACTAAAATAAGTAAAGATAATATAGGCTTATCAAAATTTGTGAGAATACGAGTGTTGCTCGAGCAGACCTGTACGGTCCGTCACCAATGAAGGCAATCCGTGCTTCCGGAAGCTTATCCATGACCCTGCATCAGCCATACATACAATCCCAATGGTCAAAGTCCTTCAACGGAAAGCATAGAGATTCGAGAGGCGAACCTCTCCATCAAAATGGAAGAAGAGTACCTTTTGAGAAATTCCAAACTCTTTTCAACTCCAAGTCTTCCTACATGAACTATTAATGGTTTATCGGGTTCTCCATTGCTAGTTTGAGGTGAAAATTTGTTAGTGAAAATCAGAGTTGTATTAAAAAAAATTATAATTATAGGAGCATTTTCTTACCTTAATCTTAATCTCATTTCTTGGTTGTGAAACCGAGGATGAAAGCTCTCAGAATCGACTCCCTTATTCCATATGCGTATCATGTTAGCTGCATGGCAAAGGATTGATTCAATGCTAATAAAGAATAATTTTCCAATCACAGTTTATACTTTTCTTTCTGTTTAGAAAATATTCAACCAGGTCAATAACGTTATAAATTTCACCTGTCGTTACTTTAGCTTCGACTAGATCCTTCGCAATAGCAGCAGAAGGCACCAGAGTAAGATCAGCAGCTCTATGAAGACATTCTGGTGAAGTATTACAAAATATTTCCATGAATATCAACAAATTTCAATTTCAGAAATGAAAGAGAGGCGAAACTTACTTATCACTAACCACATCGGTTGAACCAGCCAACTAAATGTATATCTGGGAATATAACTGTAAGATACAAATTTCTAAAGTTTAGCAGGAAATTTCAAGACGAAGTTACGAAGTATGAAGAAAATAACTTGAAAGCTAAAGATAGCTTCGACATACACTGGAACATGGGTGTGATATGACATCACTAGCGGAACAGATAGTAATTTTGCAATTGCAAGGGCGCCAAATACCTGAAACGCAGTAAGAAATAAAACTCAATTTCTAATTTTTATTAAAGTGGTCTTAAAATGAAAACAGCGTTATCTACATAAGAAGCATTCGATTCACCATAATGCCAGGAGACGAAGCATGTATGATATCGGGCTTGAATTGGGAGACTGCTGAGATTATTCTCGGGCTGAGAGCTAGTGACAGTGGTACTTTCTCATACCACGGAAACGGGAAGCTGAAATAACAATTATCCAGAATAAAATCAAAGCAAATTAGTTCATAGAAAAGTAGGTAATTTTTTTACCGGTTTGATTAAGCCAAGAAACAAAGCCCTAACCTTCTCGAGCCAATCAAGTGAGCTCCGTGAAACTCCTCTGGCACTCCTTCGTGTGTTGTCACGACCATGACCTGAACATTCAAAATGCCATACCAACGGACTTACTTTTGGAAACATCTAAAGAAAAACTTCTATAATTCACATCTCGATGGCTATCAAAATTCCAACTAGTGGTCAGGAATTTATGATGTAAGTAAGAAGAAAGCATTTAGGAATCATGCACGAGGGAGAATAGCGGTCCATGAACACACAGGAAGTACGATATAATTGGTTATGAGTCGTAAGTAATCGAATATTCTTGCATAGTAATCTGATATTCCATTTTTGACATAAACAAGTAGCTTCAACTTCTAAGGCAGTATAAGTTAATTCCCAGAATAGAGCTAAAACCAAGAGAAGCATACCTCATCCCCCATTTCACGTAGATATTTAATGAAATTCTGGAACCTATTCTTGTATCCAGAGATATAACTGCAAACAATTACAAAAGCACAGAGTCAACATACAAACAATTCCAAGAGTCTGAAATAAGATAATGCACGATTGATTGAACAAGACAACTCAGACAAATATTAGTTAAGATATTAAACAAATCAAACACGCTAATCACGAAAACAGGTATTAATCCGCTGCAAATACTAATAGAGGATAAAAAGGTCAAAGCTTGAATTTTTGATGGTTAATGTGTAATGCCAATCTAATCTTGATTCTTTAATGAGAAACTTACCATTAAAGCATTTACCTAAAATAGCTTAATCTGGGAATTTTCAGAATGTCATTACTAATCATGGATTATAACCTTAACAATGAAACCCACAGCTGAATTTGTGAAATAGTACATCAAAATTGAACTCTTTAGCTCATTAAAGAGAACAAACAAATATTTAGATAATCAGAAAACAGCAATAAATTGCCGGAAAGAAAAGACTCACGCAAAGGGAGATGGCTCAACAAACAGAGCAATGCGCCTAGGCTTAGCATTCGTCTCCGCCTCAAATAGAGGAGGAGCCTTCTCCTCTTCTTTATCTTTGAATTCTTGAATAGTCATGTCGCCGCTACTGCTAGCTGGAGCAGAGTTTCTCTCTCTAGAGGATCGAGTTTTCAGTATTCTCA
>CM038117.1:10559339-10620618 GCA_001642375.2 Mentha longifolia
TAATGGGAGTAGGAACACAGTTCGTGAGCCTCGAGTTGTAGTGCAAACAACTAGTGAAATCGATATTCTTGATGATGGCTATAGATGGAGGAAATATGGGCAGAAAGTGGTGAAGGGAAATCCAAATCCAAGGTATGAAACTATCTCAAAAACTAGAGAAATCCATGCAAAGAACTGTTTTTTGAGCTGTGTCTGAATCTAACATGGCACTGAACTGTTGCAGGAGCTACTACAAGTGCACGTCCAACAACTGTCCTGTTCGGAAGCACGTGGAGAGAGCGTTCCACGACTCGAGGGCAGTGATCACCACGTACGAGGGGAAGCACAACCACGAGGTCCCTGCAGCGAGAGGCAGCGGCAGCTACACTACCAACAGGCCTCAAGCTGCTGTGGCTATGAGGCCCCCTGCTGCAAGCAACGTAACTGCCTTGACACGAGCACCATATACGCTTGAGATGGTGCAGAATGCGGATAGTTATGCGTTTTCGGGCTATGGGAACGCTTACATGAACCAGAATGGGATGTCTGCGGCCAAGGAAGAGCCTAGAGATCACTTGTTTTTCGACTCGTTCCTAGACTGATGTATGAGCATGTTTTTCGGGGGATGAATGTATGTTGATGAATAAGTGTTGTAAATGTGAGTTTTAGATGTAGGAGTTCGTTCAATTTTTTCATTTGTTTCAAGTACTCACACTAATCCAATTTCCATTTCTTTATCATTACAAATACTCATAACCATTCTTGTTCTTCAAGGCAATAGTTCATGCAAATCATTCAAGAACAATAAAACAACAACAGCACAATATAATCATAGTCATATGTATGAGTGCTTAGAGAGTTTATATCCAGAAACGAGAGACGAAAACGCCAAAGAGACGAAGGCGAAGAAGGCCATGCTAATTGAAGCTGCAGAGGCATCTGTAAACACATTATCTGCTCCTTCTCTCATACTGTTTGTCAAAGGTATTGCAGCCGAAACTGCGGAGATCAACAAGTACGCAGTAATCTGCAATCAATCAACATCTCATTCTATGAAAAACATTCTTAAAAATGAATACTTGTTTCTATTCCATCATCGTGCATCAAAACAAACCTGATCGCCGCAAAAGTCAACTGCGGCCGCATTCTGCCATGGAAGCATCTCTCTGTTGGTTTTGAGCTTGTGAATTTCGCGCCAAGACTGCAGCCCCGTGTACAACGTCGACAAATCGCTATCGCCACTACGTACCTACAAAAATCATCGTAAAAAAAAAAAAAAAAAAAAAAAAAAAACAAGAAATTGACGAAATTCGACAAAATCGCTATCGCCACTACGTGCCTGTATTCATCGTAATGGTCGAAATTTCGCCAGTCGCTCCGGTCGCCGTGTTTGTTGGTAGCCATGATGACGAAGGCCAAGAAAGAGAAAATGAAGCCGAGCACACGTGAGGCTAGCGAGCCCTTTTTCATAAGATCCTCTCTCTTCCATCTTTCTACAATGTCCGAAACTCTGCCGCCGCCGCCGCCGCCGCCGCTCTCCAAATCCGCAGCGGGCGGAGGTGGCGGCTCTGTAGGGCACTCTGTGGTGTGGGGTCATCGGAATCTGGCATGATTTGGATCGTGGTCTCTTGATTGGGACAATGCTTGTGCGGAAAAATATGATTTGTCTGGTTCCTAATTTTTTTTATGATTATTTTTTCTTAATTTATTTATTCGGCGTGTTATTCGCTTTAGAGATGACAGCTCGATGAATCCGATAATTGTTTCGGGAAATTTGAGAATTTGTGGACAGGCATGTTCGTGTTCCGGATAATGTTTCAAGTCAGCCCTCCTTTCGTTGACTTTGAGCTCACGGTCAACTCTAATAAATTTTGTATGCTTGGTTCATGTACAACTGTACTAGTAGTACTACTACTTGCAAAGTTTGGTCCTATTGTTAGTAGACCATGATTGAGAGAGTATCATGGAATTGTGACAATATTATCTTCTTCTTCTTCTTATTATTATTATTATTTTCCTTTTCTACGAATAGTAGATGTTAAGTCTTATTCTTAAGGCCTTATTTAGTAGCCCCATAAACCAAGTTAAGATAATATGTTAGTTTGGTTTATGGCCTACTAAACAAGCCCTAAAAATATAAATCACATTTAAACCACAATTTTTTTGACTTAGTGTTACTTCCCATTATATAAGATGATACGCCCATGCTATTAAAAAAGAAAAAAAGAATTATTTAGCCCATATTTGGTGGTATCGCATTGGGCCCAATTTTAGGCTTCTTGGATCATCATCATCATTGCTTAGCCCATATAACAACTTTTGGGGGCTGTTATTTAATTGCGATAAACCCTAATTGCAAAAACCCTTCTGCAAATCCGGTTTCTCCTCACCTCCATTGCCTAAATCCTCGAAATCCGAAAATGGTCCGGAGCTTGAAGAATCCCAAAAAGGCGAAACGCAAAAACAAGGTTAGCAAATCCAGTCATTTCTATTCTGATTGATTCCCCCCCCCCCCCCTTCCGTTAGCTGAGCTCATCAATTTGAGATACTTAACTCTAATTTGCTGCTGGTTGATGGAATTGATCGTAAAAGGGGTCGAAGAAAGATGAAGGATCATCATCAAACGCGGCGCCCGCGATGCCGGCGAAAGTGTGGCAACGGGGCGTAGACGCATTGGAGGAAGGAGAGGAGCTCCAGTGCGACCTTTCTGCTTACAATTCTTATCACGGTTTTCACATTGG
Source organism: Mentha longifolia (assembly GCA_001642375.2). Taxonomy (NCBI): domain Eukaryota; kingdom Viridiplantae; phylum Streptophyta; class Magnoliopsida; order Lamiales; family Lamiaceae; genus Mentha; species Mentha longifolia. The sequence goes on from CM038117.1 coordinate 10,562,060, forward strand.
ATGGCCTTGTTTGAGGTATTATTGATTTCCCCCTTTTTTATTTTCATTTTGCCTTGTGTGATTCTTCTTCATAATCTAGACCTGATCGTTTGGTTTAATTGAGCCAGTTTTGATATACTGCGTGATTCCTTGGGCCTGGTTCGCACTGAGTTTCCACACACTGTCTATTCCGTTGCTGGAACACAGGTGATTTTTCATATATTTTGCTGTTATTGATTTTTCCGGATGTGTTAACTTTATATACTGTATAAATGTTTGGTGTCTGGTCATATAATATACAATATGCTGAATTTTTTTAACAGTATATTGTTGTTGATCATTTGATGAGATGATGTTGTGCGTTTGAAAGTTCGAAAGCTTTCGTTTAGTTTTCATATTCTTCTGCTAGTCGAACTCCAAGAAGCTTCCAGCCCAAAACATGGCATATTTTGAACATCACTTGGATCTCTGTTTTCATTTTTTTAATTGTATTAATCAGGTTTACATTTTCCATTTTGGTAGGCAGAGAAATCCTCGTGGAACTACATTGGAATATTCAAGATCTTAAACATTTCTGGGAAGAGGCGTGATTTAGTGCCAAAAAAGTCGAGTAATGAAGATTCTGAAATGGAGAGTGACAGTAGTGATAGTGAGGATGATGAAGAGGAAGGTAGTGGAAAGACCCCAGTGTTGCAGGTATAATTTATGCAATTCACTTGTTGTTGGATTTTACTTCAAACTTATACTCCTATTTTGAAGCATCTTTCGTCTTCACTTAATGAGTCAACAGGTGCGTAAGGTTGGTCATGAAGGTGGGTGTAAATCGGATTCGTGCCATGAGACAGCATCCTCATATTTGCGCTTCATGGGCAGATACAGGCCTTGTTCAGGTACATTTCTTATGTTCTGTGATAACGGAAAGACCTTCAAGCCTTCATATACTTGTGTTTCTCCTTTAATTAAATTGTCTCATGTAAAAATGATTCATGCAGCATATAAAGTGATGGATGTTTTGTAGGTGTGGGACTTCAGCTCTCATATAAATGCGTTGGGAGAATCTGATACCACAAGTAATAATGGAGGAACGACAGTCTTCAATCAAGCTCCTCTAGTTAAGTTTGCTGGCCACAAAGATGAAGGCTATGCCATTGACTGGAGTCCTGTTGTTCCTGGAAGGCTCATTACAGGTAAAATGAGATGACTTTCTGTTTATTCGTAACACTTTCTTGAAATTTAAACTTTGCTGCTGTTTCCATTCCCACAGGCGACTGCAAGAACTGTATTCATCTTTGGGAGCCAGCATCCGATTCGTCATGGAATATCGACTCGACTCCGTTTGTGGGCCATACTGCCAGCGTGGAAGATTTACAGGTTCACATTACATTTTGCATTTTCTAGTACTAAATATCTTAGGAATATATTAAACCATGTGCTAATCTATAATGATGATTTATTTCTCTGTTTACAGTGGAGTCCGACTGAACCATGTGTCTTTGCCTCGTCCTCGGTTGATGGAACTGTTGCAATTTGGGATACTCGTGCTGGGAAATCCCCTGCAGTTTCAATCAAAGCACATAAAGCTGATGTGAATGTTATAACATGGAACAGGTGCTTACAACTTTCTTCTTTCTTAAGCTGTATTTGTTTACTATGCATAGTTCTTATTTCTGTTACTTTTTTCCTTTTTCTAGTCTGGCAAGCTGTATGCTAGCATCAGGTTGTGATGATGGGACGTTCTCCATTAGAGATCTAAGATTGCTCAAGGTATTCAAATGTCTTGTCCTCTGTGTGTGTGTGTTTTGTAATTTTATTTTTTTCTTGCATAGGAAGGAGACGCTGTAGTTGCACACTTCGAGTACCATAAGCATCCGATTACATCCATAGAATGGAGTCCCCATGAGGCCTCCACCTTGGCAGTGTCTTCATCAGACAATCAACTAACGTAAGAAGAAGAATGCACATCATAGATTTTTTTCAAAGTTCGATCCTTAATCTTGAATCACATTGATTATCATTTCTAATCTCAGAATATGGGACCTTTCCCTCGAGAGAGACGAAGAAGAGGAGGCTGAGTTCAAAGCCAAGACTAAAGAGCAAGTAAACGCCCCCCAAGACTTGCCACCTCAACTTCTATTTGTTCATCAGGTTACATTTCTGTTCATTTTGCCCTTATCTTTAAGGTTTTTGAGAGAAGAGTATAGGATAAAATCTACTCTCCAACATGTAACATGATGAAATAATCGTGTTTCATTCACCTTCCATTGCAGGGCCAGAAGGACTTGAAAGAAATCCATTGGCATCCGCAGATTCCGGGTATGCTCATATCCACTGCTGCAGATGGATTCAACATCTTAATGCCTTCAAACATTGAAACTCCACTTCCGGCCAATGATGCTTGAGCGCCATTTCCTTCTCAAAATCTGGTAATGCTGTGTTCCGTGTAAAGAATGAAATGTCAATTGTGATCTGTGGTTTTTGCCCATTGTAGTGGTGAAAGGGCTTCATTGTGCCGACTTCTGTCTTTTAATGTGCCATTGTTGCCATGCAAATTCTCTTTTCGTCATACTTTAATGTTGAATGGCGATGGGAAATTAATGATATAAATTTATGAGGGTATGTATTTTTAGGGGAGGGAAAAATTAGAAAACCGAACCGTTTAGTTGATCCGGTTCATTTAGGTCGGTTGATTCTAAAGCTTTTCTTTTGGGTTTAGTTTGGATGTTTCTTGTGAAATGGAAATGCAAGTTGGGTTTGATTCAATCTTGTGGTCCTAAAATTCAGGTGAGCTTCGAAATATCTAATTAAATGCTATTATCTTTTAAATTATTGTACGTCTCTACTTGGGCTACTTTTGCCGCTTGACTCGCATAAATTTGAATCACGATTTAATTGAAATTGACCCTCAAGACAAAATAAAATTATAGAGTGTTTTTTTTGTTTTTTGTTTTTTTTTTTTTTTTTTTGTATATTTAGGTTGATTAATTTTGAGATTAATAATTTCGAATTTTGAAAGTTATTTTATTTTACAAACAAATGATGCCCATCACGTTTTTTTTAAAAGAATACTACCTCCATTCCCACTATTAGTTTCATTTACTTTTTTGATTTTTCGGGTACGCGTTTCTTTTGAAATTTAATATAAGTTTAAAAATATAATTTTGAAATATTTTTTCTTTTATGGAATACTACGAGTATCATAGTATCCAGTAAAAAAATATACTTTAAAATTATATTTTAAAACCCTTATTAAGTTTCGGTGGAAATAATGGGGATGGAGGTAGTAATTTGGGATAGAGTTAATTGAGAATTCTGATGCAGTATTTCACATGGAAATTGCTGAATTCCGCATGATTTCTGCACATGGCCGGTCCTTCCTTGCATATGGAGTTGCTGATTTGTTCTTTCCATGAAGAGAAATAAATTCATTTTCTTAATAATATTTTCGTAAATATCATGAATCGAAAATCTCAACCATGAATTTTCATGTTATTTCAGAAAAATGTCTTTAACAATTTGGTCTATGATTTATCGTTCAAAGCACCTATTAATTGACACGCGGGATCAATTAATCGGTTAGTGGTTCGGTGCAGCTCATTTTATATCCGCTATTAATATATTTCTCTATATTCACTTTTATGGTGTGTTCTTTTTGTTTAGAAAAGAAAATGATGGAAAATATTATTCCATAATGTGCATCCCACTTGTTTTATTATATGTTTTTAAAGATGGAAAATCACTCCAAATAACTAGGAAAATATTATCATGATTGGAGTAAAAATATAGAATACGAAGTTGTCCAATGAAAATTTTCATTTCTGGCCGGATAAAAATTATCCATAAAAAAAAACAACCTAAAAGAAAAGGGGAGAGTTTATTACCATTAATACTAAGTTAGCGGCTTTATTATTTCATTTAGTGAATATAAGTACGATCGAACCAAAAGATGATTAAGTATTTAATTGATTGGTTTAAGTTAATAATTAATAATGATACATTGAAACTTTAATTTAACCCACCTAGTTTAGGATAACCAAGGCGTCATTAATGACGCACTGAAAACATGGTCCAGTATTAATTACAGCTTACGGCTAAAAATTTATTTAAAATAAAATTTACTTGAAATCAACATAGAAGTACGTACTTTTTTTTTTTTCTTTCGCCCATCGGAAATTGTAATTAACTTGCGTAAATTGGATCCATCACAATTACTACTCACTAATTTATTTGAGTGCAGGTAACCTGCCGTGTACAATACTAGTTGTGGTATCTAATTAAATAGTCTCTCACTTTCAAGGCCTAATATCTAGCAATATTTTTTATTGTCAATTATTAAATGTTCTTTAAGCAAATTTTAGCCTTTAGTGGAAACAAATTGTAATTTCAGTATTTAGAATAATAGGGGATTTGCAAACCTCAGTTTTTTTTTTTTATTTCTTTTTTTAATTTTTTTTTTTTTAGGCAAATCCCTTTTTCCAGCTTATAGGGAATTCTTATTTCTTACATCAAGCCAAGTCAATAAATAAAAAAGGGTGGCATATAATATCATATATAGTTAAAAGTAGTCAGATAATTTTCCTTGCTTCAATCATGATGATGGGAATTGAGAACTACTTTTGAGGCTTTATCCAAATAGAAAAGAAATGATATATGTCTATGTTTAAAAAAAAAAAGTTTAGTTGGGATTTAATGTTATTTACAAAATTATTAACAGCTCATATATAATGATAATATTTAAAGAAGGGCCATTACTCGATAATACCTATTGAAAGTGACAAGTAATTTGGTATTACTATTTTGCAAGAAAATAAGTAGGTATTGAGTTGGTGGAGCGTAGACGAGTCGCTGCTACTAATCGCACTGTGACGGCCTTGTCTTCGATCAATTTTAGAAGCGTATGGCGAGATCAGGCCCCGTACAAGGCTCAAGTCTTGGCTTGGAGACTCCTATGGGATCGGCTACCTACGATGGACAATTTGGCTAAACGCAATGCTGCTGCGAATGCTAATCAACTGTGCTGCTACTGCAACATTGAGGTGGAGACGGCGCAACATCTTTTTCTTTCATGTCCAGTGGTCGATCAACTTTGGAATAAGGTGATTGATTGGTCTGGCTCGTCTTGGGCTGCGCCGGGAGATATCGAGAGGCATCGGAGATGTTTTATGTCTCTTCTTGGTAAGGGTAAGGTGGACAAGTTGATGGGGGGACTGTGGACTTGCATAATCTATACGGTATGGAAATGGCGAAACACGGTGGTGTTTGAAGGAAAAGATTGGGATTTAAGAAAGATTGAAACGGAGCTCAAATGTAGGTTTTGGAGTTGGTGCGTTGTTAAAGGAAATGCCGATCAAAGTAATAGTTACTCCCTTTGGGCATTGAGTAGCTTGAGGCACCTGTGGAATGTTTTGTAATTGCTCGGCACCTCTGGTGCCTGTTAAATAAAACTCTTCTTTACTGATAAAAAAAAAAAGAAAAAAAAGTAGGTATTGCAGATGGTGACCAAACTTTAAATAAATGGATGGCTGAGTGATAAGGATAAAAAATAAAATAAAAAAATTAGTGAATGAGACAAATAAAACCGATTAATTGTAAGTTGAATTCAGTACATTCTACAATTATAAATAAAAATATTATTTAGTACTCAATTAAACACAATGCAAGAATTAAACATTCAGAAACTATTCATGTAAGTAAACTAAACGATTCAAATACAGAAAAGCTCTTAAAATTCTGAAGACTATTTATTTAAAGAGTTTCGAATAATTACAACATCGAAGGATTATTTAATTTAACGAGATCACGCTCACATAATTAACCTTCATTACATACTAAGGAAATGACATTTCTGTCCTCAAAAGGCCTTAAAACGAATTATAAAAATTGTGGAATTTAGAGAAAGCAAACGAAATTAACGGTAAAAAGCACTTTTCTTAAAATGGGAAAATCGAGAAGCACACCGGCAAACGGAAACATAATCCCGAAACTCCAGCTGTGAGATGGCAAAATAGTAAATTAGCAAAATCCAGGTGTCACTTTCTACAATGCATTGCCCTTTTTCCAGCTTACTCCCGCGTTAGATGTATTGTGTGTCATGCGCTCACACATTTCCTTTCTATTCCTTTTTATTTTTTATTTAGTGCTCTAAAATTTAAGTTTATACTAATTGATTCCAACAATTTAAAATTTCCCTTTTTAATAATTGATTTAGAGATGTAAATAAAACAAAACCATGAGCTAGTTAGGAAAAAGAATTGATCATAGATTTATTCTTGATAAAATTCATTGAAATCATTAATGTTCACACACACACAAGAGATAGTGTAGATTATAAATGCTACTCCATCTGTCCCGCGGCAATTGTCCGATAGGGAATTGACACAATAACCAATGCAATGTAGGATATATGGTTGTAATTAATTATGATGAGAGAGAGTTAATTGTAGTCACTCATTTTTTGTCATTTTAGAAAACTGGACAATTAAATGGGACGTCCGAATAAGGAAACAGAGACAATTGTCATGGGACGGAGGGAGTATCATATCCACCGTTAACACATTTTATGTGATAACCGCTAATGTGTTAGTATTATGTTGGTGATTTTTTTTTTTTCATTTGGGGTTAAATTTTTTTAAAAGATTTTAGTTTTTTCTAATAAAATTTAATTTTTAGTTTATTTCTTTATAACATTATCTCGTTATCTATTGGCATATTAAATATATCTAGATAGGTATCGGAGCATTCGAGTAATGTAGATTGACAATTATTTGTAGTTAAAGAGTATTCAAGTAAATTGTGAAAGCTCAATATTAATGTTGTTTTTACGGATACCCAATTAATAGATAGTTCGTCTTTTAAAGAGTAATAACTCCACGAATAATATTTAAGGGTATAACATAAACATCTTGAGAAAGCACTTTCAATCCTTTAATGTAATATTAAGTTGAGTAGATATGTTAAATTAAATTCTCAGTTGATCCATTCAAACAACATAAATAATAAAAGACAACCATATATTAGAAAATAGAAAATCAAAGTATTCTAACCAATAATAATAATATTAATATTAATAATTAAATTCAAAATTTTGACTAACAAGTCTACGTAATCACCATAAATCATAACCTAAAATAAATACTACTCCAAATAAAACAAATTATATCGAAGTTACCCTACTAAATTCAACAAATAGTCAAATTCTACCATGCATAATCTTTAATTAAATAAATAAAATCTAAAGAATCTCAAATCAAATTTATTTAACACGTAGAAAATATAAACCAATTAAGTACAGTATTAAAAAAGGAAAATTATGCTAAATATTATTAGAAATAATTAAAAAGGTTCATTCACACGCATAGTCAACCGGTTCGTCCAGTCACCCACCTCCGTCGTCTTCTGCCCCGCATTATCTTCCAAACTTCATCTTCTTTTCTTTTTCTCACACTAAAGGAAACACGCACTCAAAATTCCATTCCTCACACACAAACACGCACTCTATTTTCTTCCCCTAAATTGAGTATCGATTATTTTTCTTTTTTACCATCAATTGCTGTATAATTGAAGAAAATTCCTACTATGCGAAGAGTTTCAATCGTCTTGTCGGAGTAAGTTTCGACTCCGTGTCCTGCCGCAGCATGTTTTCCCGTTTTGCCCCTCCTTCCGCTTCAAATTTACCTTTTCCTTACCCTTGCGGCGGTCGCGTCCTCGTCGGTGCTAACCACACTTCCGCTCGCTTCTGCTGCCGGTAGTTGTTCAGTTTTTTTTTTCCCGTTTTCGTTGACTTTTCCTTTTTTTGGGGGGGAAGGAAGTTCATACAGTTATACATACGATTAGGAATTAGGGATTGGATTGATTCTTTATATTTTTTTTTAATTTTGGGTTATTATTTTGGTTGTTGCGGTTAATGGAGCCGAATGTGGGGAAGCCGAGCTTCCTCAGGAACATTCTGGTGCGGTTGTTTCTGTTCTGCGTGTTTGTGATCGCTCTCCGATTTGCGTATGTGGTCACAATCCGAGGTGAATCCTGCGACGTCGGTGATTTCTGCTTCTTCTCCTTGCCGGATACTATCGAGGTCGTCCCTGCCGTGGGGCAGGTGACGAAATCCTCGTCGTCGGCGGTTATTTCGAGCTCCGGCGAGTCTGCGCCCTTGAAGCCGAAGAAGATTCCCGATCTGTGGGCGACGGGGGGTTTCCAGAAATCGGTGCAGTTTTACTCGTCGATTTTTCAGGATCTGATGTCGGAGGCTGTTCTGAGCCCTAATTTCAAAACCCTGTGCGTCGACACGGTGACCGGGGCTGATGTGTTCGCTTTGAGGGAATTGGGGGTGGAGGATTCGATTGGCATTTCGAAGAAAGGACTCAAGCCACTGGTGATTGCGGGACAGGGTTTTAAGCAGCCGTTCAGCGATGAGACTTTTGATTTCGTGTTCTGTGGCGGAGGCGTGGTGGAGAAATCGGCTAAGCTCGGCAATTTTGCGGAGGAGATTCAGCGGACGATGAAGCCCGAAGGGTTTTTGGTCGTCCACACTGGGGCCAATGATACTTACAGTTTTGAATCATTAATTGCTTTGTTTAATTCTTGTAAATTGGTGACGAGCAAGGATATTGATGGATTGAATTCAAAAATGCCATTCATTCGAGAAGTTGTTCTACAAAAATTTGGCGGAGAAGGGAGTATGGAGGAAAAATCTAGCGGTCATACAGCAAAAAAATGCAGTGTTCCGAGTTATAAGAGGGATTTGATCAAGAAAGCAGAGCCATTGATTAAGGAAGAACCGTTGAAACCTTGGATTACACTCAAAAGGAATGCCCAGAAGATCAAGTATCTGCCATCAATGGTTGATATCAGTTTTAAGCCAAGGTATGTCTATGTTGATGTTGGATCTCGAAGCTACGGTTCTAGCATCGTGAGCTGGTTTAAGAAGCAATACCCTAAGCAGAACAAGACTTTTGAGATATATGCAATTGAAGCAGACAAGACTTTCCATGGTGACTATAAACTCAAGAAAGGGGTTACGCTGCTGCCTTATGCAGCCTGGGTGAGGAACGAATCCTTGTTCTTTGAGATCAACGAGGACCCGGGCCACAAAGAAGTAGAGAAAGGTAGAGGGATGGGCAGGATTCAGCCAGTTCAGACTGCAGGGGGTTTTAAATCTTCTGGTGATGTTGATCAGATTCAGGGTTTCGATTTTGCTGATTGGTTGAAGCAGACTGTGACAGAGAGAGACTATGTAGTGATGAAGATGGATGTTGAAGGGACTGAATTCGATCTGATCCCGAGGTTGTTCAAGACTGGAGCTATTTGCTTGATTGACGAACTGTTTCTTGAGTGCCATTATAACCGGTGGCAGAAATGCTGCCCGGGTGAGAGGTCTGCAAAGTACGAAAAAACGTATGGGCAGTGCTTGGATTTGTTCACATCTCTAAGATCAAGTGGAGTTCTGGTACATCAATGGTGGTGACTGGTAATAGCTATTATATCCCCCTGTATGTTTTCTGTTTCTGCAAACAAATGAAGATGTTGTGCCGTTTTTTTGGTTCTTTTTTCTTCCTTTTTCTGTAGTTTTAATTACATTTTATATCCATATGTACTTACTGCTCTTTCAAAAAAAAGTCCAATAGTTAAAAAATATCAATGATTCTTCTTTAATAACTTGTTTCCGGCTCTAAGTTGCTTATGTACTATGTGATTATCATTAGCAGATGCCTCCATGATAGATTGATCAACTGCTTCTGTAAATAATGATCATGATTGGTTTTCCATTACTGTCTGATTCAGTTCTTGCTAAGTGTGAAGTTTCATGGAACTCTTGCTTCACAATGATGATATATTTTGCTTGAATGCTTCAGATGATCTGTTTCCTATGATATATGGTGCTTAAAGATAATAGGTGATGTTTATCTATCTATTTAGTGATGCCATTGTGTTTGTGTAGTGGGAAAGATTGATTAGAGGTGGTATGGTTGGCGGTAGAGATGGCAACAACTTTTGAATGTGAAGTATGTGATAAATACCATCTCTGTTTTTGCTGCAGACATTGAAGGAAACTGTTAAGTTCTTGAAAACTTTTATCATGTGCTGTTTGTGTTTTTATGAAGGAGCTTTATTCAAGAACAAGAGTGCATGGCCTGTAAAAGTAGTTGAGTCATAAATTTGTTCAGAGCTGTAAACTTGATGAGATCATGCACTTCTGTTCTTGCAATCTGTTATTATTATTATTATGTGGCTTTTCTTTTTCTTTTTCTTTCTAATTTGGATCAAATGTGAGTTAGTTTTAGGTTGGGAGGAATTCAAATGAATACAAAAATGATTAAGAGCTTGCCTGGATCCTTCTCTCACTATCTCCCAATGATTGGCATATAATTGAATGGAAAAATATGATAAAAAGAAAGAAAGTATATACGTATATATATATATATTCTCTCCCTTTGTTTACAGAAAGGAATCCAAGAAAATAAAAAGAACATGCAAAAGGTCACTTACATAGAAATGGAATAAAACACAGAAACTGAGGGATATTTTATATAGAAATGTAACTGCAGAAATCGTATCCCGAATTAGAACGAGAGTCGAAAGGTAATTTTTTCCATCTACAAATAATTAAAAAAAAAAAAATCTCACTTGGAGTTCGTTTCCCGTAATTTTTTTAAATTTAATTTCTAAGAATGTATAAACAAAGTGTCCTATATTTTCGATGCTGAACTGACCCTAAAAATTGCGATTGACCGGTTAAGGTGCCTTGCAAAACTGAGAATTGACTGGTAAAATATTGTCAAGAAGGAGAAAATAAACTTGGTTTAATCCGTCAACTCTTAGAAAAAAACAGAAAACATAATACTGCGTGGTCAAATTATATGCAAATAATTCTTCATGAAAGTACTTTATATTCTATATTATATTATCTTCATTCGTTATTTTATACTCCCTCCGGCTCAAGATTCGTGAGACCTTTCTTTTTGACATTTTCGGCACGCATTTCCACGCTTCTCGTTGATGAGTTTTAAAATGAATTTTTGAGGTATTTTTCTTTTCACGGGATACTATGACACTCGTAGTATCCCGTAAAAAGAAAAACACCTGAAAAATTCATTTTAAAACTCTTCAACGAGAAGCGTGGAAATGCGTGCCGAAAATGCCAAAAAGAAAGGTCTCACGAATCTTGAGCCGGAGGGAGTATGTTTTGTGCATCTCTGATTATGTGTACAGCAAAAAACTGACATAATTAAAAGTCCAGTAACACATTTCTTATTTAGGGCCGTACAAATGGGCCGAGAAAAAGCCCAGTAATATCCCTATATGTTCTTCTCGCCGGAGAATTACCCAACGGAGAAAAAATGCTCGGAATTTCCTACTGGGAGCTCTTCCTTATTGCCGGAGCTCCGGCCGCTCTTATTGCAGTACTTTCTCCTTCTCTCTCTGTACATATTCATAATCCCTATGTATTTTCTTCTGATTTAAAAAAAAATAAAAATAAGAAGAAGTAGTGTGAGAATCATAGGCTTCATAGCAGGCTTTAACAATGGGCCGTTCAAATAAAAGAGTAGGAAAAGTGGACCTCGTTACGTGATTGGGCTGGGCTCAGAATAAAAAAATTGTTGAAAGTTTGTCTTATTTATGTTCAAATTTATATTGCATTTAGAAGGAATAAAATGCTCACATCTTGTTGTAATAAAACAAGTTTAGAAAAATATATTTAAAATCGTTGCAAAAATTATAATTATAGAAAAATTCGTGAATCTATGTTATTACGATAATACTGAAGTGAATATAAATCTAGTCCACATATTTAAAAAATCCCCCGTGCTAAAATGAGAATAAATCTAGTCCACAGATTTAAAGTTAATTTGCAGTTGTAATTAATTTAAAATATATAACTATAAGCATCAAATAACATGCTTAGAGGGCAGATTAAGTAGTATATAATATTTTCTCTCACTTAATAGTGTTGTTGCCGAAATCATGAGGGGAAATAACACCATATCCCCCAAATCATGCTAAACTAATTCCTTTCTAAATCTACTCAAGCAATTCATTCAGCCGTACATCTGTATAGATTTCATGTTTAGTTCTTCTTCTTCTTTATGCTTAATGTATTTGAGCAACGCATTCGGAAGCTTCGTTGAAAAAAAAATAAAAAAATTCAAGCTTCAAATAAGTTTCATGGAGAATCATTTGTTTGGAGACGAGGTCTCCGTTTGTATATATTTTCTTCTTTGACCAAAAGATTTAGCCCTTTAATTTATAAAGATAATCAAAATTTGTGGTTTGATTTTGGATGAAGCAAATTAACAGGTTCTTTTTAATATCATTTGAATGACTTTAAGCATATTTATACAAAATTAAAAGACAAGATTAAAAGCAAGGTTATGGTTATTAAACACCATAGTAACACGTCGCTACTATATGCATAGTTAAGGACTATTATTTTCGTATTGATGCTTAATACTGAACACATGCATGCTTATTACTTAAAAAACCATGCTTAATGAATATAATAATGAGAAGTTGTGTAATTAATTTTATAATTTGTTAATTTTTACACTTAATTTTTTATGTTTAATATTAAATACGTTCATGCTTATTATTTGTTAAAATCATGCTTATTCATTTCACTTACAATATGTTTTTTACATTCATTTTTTATGCTTAATACTGAACACATGCATGCTTCTTACTCAAAAAAAATCATGCTTAATGAATATGATGATCTAAAAAGTGATGTTATTAATTTTAGGATTTGTTGGTTTTTAATTAACTATAATTAAATAGGAAACTGTATTAAAAAAATATAGCAAATGGAAATAACACTACTCCGTAGGATAGAGTTTAATTATTTTCTTCTTTAGTTTAAAAAAAAAACACTATGATAGAATTTAATGTGACAAATTTGATGGCTAAAGTCTAAACAAAACCGCCACTTGAGTTATGGTAAGTAATTAAAATCTCAAGAATATATGAATCGGTTACGTTAGAAATTATAATTAGACAAATTTACCCTCATTCAACTTTAAAATCATCCTTATCAAATTTGTAATTCTCAATTTGCCTAATCATCACAACCGTATAAAATAGAAGATGGGTGGTTGAGATTTATTTTCATTTCCCACATATGGATCTATTTCTATATATATATATATATATATATATATATATATGTGTGTGTGAACCTAATACTGGGAATGTGGGATCCATGCAAATGTGCAAAATACTGCCTATTCCGTTTTCTTATCTATATATAAATCTAAGAAAACATGTAGATATTCGTAAAACATTTATGTTATAAGTTGGTCCAAAGTCCACATTAATGATTAAAGTGCATTTATATGAAACTAGAACAACCAAAAAATCGTGCTACAACATGATCGAATCAAGATAGCAAGAATAATTGACGTCACAAGATCAAGAAAATGCACCCAATTTCAAAAGGAAATTTCAAACAAAAGAAGATGTCACAAAAGTATGAAACGTAGCCATCGATCAACGATGGATGCGAAGAAAGCTACACATTCTAAAAATAGGCACATAAACAAAACGTAGTAATCCATGATCCTAAAAAGGGGAAGAAAAAATTAAGAGGGCGAAAGAGAAAGAAGGAGAGGCAGAAGAAAGGGATGTTGAGATTAGATTAGGAGAGGGTGATTTTTCTTTTGTGCAGATGTGCCATTGCTGCGACATCAATGGCCATTTTTGTCAATCCCCTAAAATCCCTTCTCTTCTTCTCCCTCTGAACACACAAGAATTCGATCAATCCCGCCATTGTTAGATTTCTCGATTCCTCTTCCTACGATTCACCATTTCTTTCTCGAATCATGCACGAGCAGAATCTCGAGAAATCGCCAGTGTGAGATCGGTTTGTTTAGCCTCCAAGAAGCTTGATTGGTTTCATTTTTCGCCTCTCGAATCTCGATAGGTGAAGGAACGAGAGGCGAAAAATGGGCGCGTGTTGTTCTTGCCATAGGGGCGGCCCAGTTCGGAGGTACTACGCCGAGGAATACGAGGAAAAGAGAAGTTTTGACGATGGAAATCATCTTGTGTTGAGAGGCGACGCCGGAGCTCGAGTCTGGCTGCAGGGGTCGTCGAAATACGTGTCCATGTACAGTCAGCAGGGGAAGAAGGGTGTCAATCAAGATGCAATGACAGTTTGGGAGGTGATCGAGAAGAAATTCATTAATACACAATTTCGAAATGTTTCTAATTTGATCATGATTTTGTTGTGATGTGGACAGAGGTTTTCAGGGGACAAAGACATGTTCTTCTGTGCCGTGTTCGACGGGCACGGGCCGTCGGGCCACAAGGTGTCGCAGTACGTCCGCGATTTCTTGCCGGCGAAGATCTCTCAGCTCTACAGACAGCCCGCCATTGATGGCTCGTCCTCCGTTATGGATATCGGCCTCGTCGACGATCAAGATCCCGACTCCCGGAATCCCCTCTACCTGTCCTGGAAGGCCCGAATCACTAAGTGCTTCCATGACATGGACGAACAGCTTGAGAAGGACGCCGCTGTCGAGACCTACTGCAGCGGCACCACCTCTGTTTCTGTCCTCAAAAAGGTACTACCTCTGACCACTTTAGACACAGTTGACTTTCTAACTGATTTTGAGACTTTATGAGATCGTAGCAGTTGGTTTTATAACTGATTTTGAGGCTTTATGATATCGTGGAACGGGAGTACTATGTTGTATGCTATATTCTTTCATCATTACTTACTAGATTAATTGTGTGTTGGTTTTTAGGGAGAACATCTCATCATATCGAATCTGGGAGATTCTCGAGCTGTTCTTGGTACAAGGGATGATGGTAATCATCTTATTGCCGAGCAGCTAACTGTTGATCTCAAACCTAATGTCCCAAGTTCGTCTCTCTCTCTCTCTCTCTCTCTCTCTGATTATACGATGAACACTCGATGAACATTGTGGTGATCGGCAGGTGAAGTGAATCGGATTATAAGCTGTAAGGGGCGAGTTCAAGCGATGGAGGAAGAGCCGAGTGTGTACAGGATTTGGATGCCTCATGAGGACTGCCCTGGCTTAGCAATGGCTAGGGCATTCGGTGACTTCTGCTTAAAAGACTACGGCCTCATCTCGACTCCGGTAGTAACCTACAGGAAGCTCACCGATCGAGATGAGTTCGTAGTCCTAGCCACGGACGGGGTAAGAACACTAACGCTCGTGTCAGATTGTCACTCAACTCTTTATTTATTGCATGTATGATTTCTCAGGTATGGGATGTGTTGTCGAACGACGAGGTGGTAAAGATCGTGGCCTCCGCAAGAGACCGATCGGCGGCTGCGCAGTCGTTGGTCGAGAACGCGGTGCGCGCGTGGAGGTACAAGTACCCGCGTTCCAAGATCGACGACTGCGCAGTCGTGTGCCTGTTCTTCAAGCGAGCCACACCGGGCTCGCCTGCAGAACACGCACAATACAACTTCAGCTACCCGGACCTCGACACCCGCAGCTGCAACGGCAGCGTGAACAGTGTCGACGCGCTCGAGACGGTTCTGGATGTCAAGCTAAATGAAGGTGATAACGGCGAGGAGCAAGCCGTGAGGCGTCCGAGGAAGAGGAGGCTGGGGAAGAGGCTTGAGCGCGTGGTAGAGTGACGTGGGATTTGTGTTTCTTGATATTGTAAATAAGTTTGAAGAAATTAATTGAAAAAGATCAATTATTTGTTTTGGTTCAAGCGAGAATCAGAAGAGGGGAGTTTGATGCGGCTGGATTTATGAAATATTTTAGAGTTTTCTGGTGGTGGGGAAATTGAATTCAATTTTTAGCCCACCATCAAAGAAATTTTCAGACAACTTTATTGTAACTCAGCTGTGAACTTTAAAGTTGTCCTTTTTTTTTTCTTTTTTTTTTTCACTTGTCGTAACGAGCCATTTCTTTTTTATTTTATCACTTGTTACTGATAACTACTGAAATTAATAGTAACATTTATTATGTTTATATTACATATATACATATAATATTTATATTATCTAAAGTCAATCCTCATGATCCCATACGTCAGCGACGGATCGAAAAGGGCCGTGGGTTCTGTTGACGAAGAGGTCTTCACCATCCACCACCCGTTTCTGCATGGCGACATATATAGTTAAATTAATTTCAATAAAAGAAATTTATTGATGATTATGTAAACATAATAATATTGAATGAGGAATATTTAAAGAAGAGACCTGGTCGTGAATGGAGGAAAGAGCTAGGAAGTCTTCATGGGGAATCTCCCACTGGAAAACATGGAGATTCTCATGGATTCTGTGTGGATCGTTGGATTTAGGAATAGTGGAAGTTCCCCTCTGAATAGCCCATTTCACCAGCACTTGGGCAGGGCTCTTGTTCAGCTTCTTCGCCACCCTGTCCACAACCGGATCGTGCACCAGATCCCGACCCCCCTCCTGCGACCCTAGCGGCGAGTATGCCTACGTGGACACCTTAATTTTCTCAATATATATATATATTCATGTGGATGTGGGGTCCAACCAAACAAATTCGCAAATGTAATATCTTACGGTGACGTGGACGCCATTTTTCTTGCAAGCCTCCAGCATCTTGTCGTTGCGCCACCCTGGGTGCACCTCCATCTGCAACCATAATTATATTCAAATGTCAATTTATCTTATTTATTCTTTAATAAAATTACAATGCACTAATTAATCTAAGATCGTCGGCCACACTGAGATCATCAGATCATCTCGGTTCAAATCATTTCTCATTTCTAAAATGATTGACCTGGCAAACCGAAGGCTTGATCTTGGCGAAGCTCAGGAGCTTGTCGAGTTTGGTGAGGGTGAAATTGCAGATTCCGATGTCCCTCGCGAAGTTCTGCTCCACGAGTTTCTCCATCTCCCGCCAAACCCCTTCCATGTCGAAATCCAACACGTCGCTCCTTTGTGGGGGCCTACTTGCTCCGTCCCTCAACCTAAAGGGCCAATGAATCTGGATAACGACATATTGAATATACTAGTATTAATTACTTATGCCAATTGTAAATTTCGAAGAATTTTAATTAAGAGAGGAGCAGAAAAGTAATTTAATTACGAGATAGAGATCAAGGTATTCTAGCTGCAGTTCTTCCAGCGTCCTCAAAAATGCCGGCCCCACCCTTTCCGGCACGAGATCAGTGCACCTTCAAGTGTAACAATTAGTCATATTCATTAAAATTATTTGACATTTTATAAGTTCCCTAATTAATTAAGTAAACTTGAAGACATGTAAATATATATATATACCATAGCTTAGATGTAATGAACAGATGCTTTCTCTCTATTCCAGCGTGTATGGCTGTCTTGATCCCTTTTCCCACCTTATTATAAAATATATGAAAACGCACAGATTATATTGCTGGCGAAAAATAAATACAACTTTCAAAAAACAAAAAATTCTACATTAGTATTAAGCTAATTAATTACCTCTATTTGAACCCCATATTCCGCCGCCGTATCAACATGCCTGTAACCAGCCTTCAACCCAACAATATATTTCATATTTTCATTAACATATCTATCTATCTATCTATCTATCTATCTATCTATCTATATAAAATACACACACACACACTCTCAAAACAGTGTAAAATGTTATGAAACATAATAAAAGTAACCTCAATGAGAGCAGTTTGAAGAGATTCTCGAGGGGAGTCGGACTTCCAAGTGCCGAGCCCGACAGCAGGGATGAGGTGGCCACTCTGCAACCTAAATGATTCCACCTTTTCACTGTGTGGAGTAAACGAAGCTTGCGCCATTGATGTTTTCCTTTTTTCTTTTTCTTTTTTCTCCTTTCCTCTATTTGATACTTGAATTTTTCATAAATGGGACTCGGTTTCTTTCTATTTTTAGACGACCTCTCTCTTCGCATGCGCGGTGACACGTCGAACATGATTCTTCATATCTTGCCTATTAATTGGACACGTTAGTTCAAGAAACAACTCATCTTCTCAACACTTTTTGAAAATGCACAAATGGATTTTAGCCCGATAGAATTTCAACCCAACCTACAGTTACACACTTGTAGCCCAATGAGTTTGAAAAGTGGGCCCAAGCAGAATAATTTGGCCCAACAAATATGTGAATTCCTGGTCCAACCGAGGCCCACCCTAATCGTAGGCCGGCCCCACTTGCCTCATTGCTTTCACGTCTCCCAAAAAAGTGGGGATGATATCAGAAGAAATTCAGAGCAGCAGCAGAGATTGCAAATCAAGCAACCCCCTTCATTTTTTTCACATTTGCACACACCAAAAGTCTTCACGCTGGCCCCACCTCACATGTTCTGCCTCTCTTCTCTATAACTTGCATTACTTCTACTTCCTCTAATCATTCCAACCATTTCGAACCGTGGCAATCCTTAATTATTGTTCTTACTTTTCAGATTTTTTATCCCATCGCTAATTGTAATTTTGTAAGTAAATTTTGCCTAATTGGAAAGTAAAAGGGTACCTTGATTTTCCGAAATATAAGGGACATTATGGCTTAAACGCAGGATCCTAGGATTACTTTGTCGGATTACCCGCACTTTATTGTCCTACTTTATAATTAGAGAATTTCCGAAGAGAAAAAAATTAAAAATTTCACACTTATTAACATACGACGTCGTATCCAAATATATCTGATTCGCACGTGGCGAGGGATACAGTATCGGAGCGCAAATATCAGCAGAAAATCCATTGAAAATAGAAAAGCTGGGAAAAAAAAGTACTCCTTAAAAGAGACAAATTCACTTTAAAATAGAACTCATTAATATTTTACACAATAGCGGCAGATTTTCGGACGGTGTATCGATAAGCAGCCACCTTCCTCCGCCGTGAGGCGGCGTTGTCCACCGACAGCACCAATTTCCCGGCAGCCGTAGCAGTGTACAAGTTCTGCACCGCCTCCTCGTCAGCGGCGATCCGCCGCGGCTTCTCCACCGCGACAGTGTAGCTGCCGTCAGCGTTTGGCACGAATTCCGCACTGTATTCCAATTCCCACCCTCCCACCACTATCTCCCATGATATAATCGAACCGGCCTGAACCGAATAAAAATATTAATTAATTTTTCAAAAATGATTATATTTCAAACGAATTATCGTGATCGGAATTCGGAAGAGACAAAAAAGGGCAAAAGCGACAAATCGTATGGTAACATAGGGGGACAACTAGAGCAATATAAAGAGACGCTAATTTCCAAATTTTTCTTTACAGAAAGATCTTTCTTAGCAGCCTTTGTGAATTGTCATCTAATCAAAAACTTGAGGACAAAACAGAAATGTTGAAATTACCTCAACGCCCTCGATTTGAATGTTCACTTTCTCCCCTCCTTTAACTGCGAACTCTGACGCCGGTTTAGGCGGACCGTTCATGTCATCACCCGGCCGGCTCAACCCACCGTACTGAACCGGTACGTCTTCCGGTCTAACAAATCTGCGCAAAAGAACAAGAATTATAAAATTGAAAGTAATAAATGAAAAAAAAAAAAAAAAGTAATAAATGAATCACAGTAGAAACCATCTCTATCCCATAAATGGAAAACCAAGGAAAACTCCAAACGTTTCACAGGAAAAATTCTCTGTTTCAAATTACATGCAAGCGAGTAAATTACTACTGTATCCTCCATTTCAAATTAAAATGCCAGATTAAATTCAAAACTGAGTGAAGTTTTGTTTACTTGTAAAGAGTCTCAGCTGCATTTCCTTCCTTAGAAATCACGAACTTGCTCTTGGTTCGTTGTGTTAAAAATGGGCTGAACATCGAATACAGCAAGCTGAAGTACCACGGCACGTTTATGAAGATCTGCAGCAACAACAAAACAAATAATTAAAAGAAGAAAAAAAAAAAACAATGTTGATTTTTATTATTGAAAAAAAAAAAAAAAGACTACCTTTCTTCCAACCATTTCTGGGTAATTGTCTTGAAAAAGGGAAAGAATGTGATTTGAAGCAGCTCTGAGCTCTCTCTTGGGCATGTTTTTCAAATCGGTAACTTGAATAATGGAATTGATGCCGCCGGGTTTGAAATCCAACATCTTAATCCCACGCTCGAGAATCTGAACCCTCCATCGCAGGAATCTCTGCAACTTCTCGTCATCTCCGAAGATTCTCTCGTACATCTCCTTGTCCTTGAAGACGCCGTACGCGTTGTAGCAGATGGGGTGGCCGCGGCGGTCGGAGCCGTGCATGTAGGCGACGACGCCTTCCAGCTCCTTGAAGCCCAGGTCCTCGTCGAGGACGGCGTCGGCGGCGAAGTCGCGCCGCCACGCGAGGCACCGGAGGAGCATGTCGGCGGCGTCGGGGACACGGAAGTCGCGGGCGCGGAGGAACTTGAGGAGGACGACGTCGCCGCAGCGGTCGTCGTCGGCGGGGGGGAGGAGGGGGATGCCCCACATGGAGAGGTGGGGGGCGGAGGCGGCGAGGGTCTGTTTGAGTTGCTGGAGGGCTTTTTGCTCGGAGGTTTTGAGGTGGGAGGTGAAGTAGGTGTCTTCTCTGTACGACGGCGACCGGAGGGCGGCGGCCTCCATTAGAGAGGAGATGAAGGTTTTCTTGCTGGGATTTGGGGTGGATTGGGGGGTTCGGTTTTCTTGGAGTGAAAGTGGGGATGCAGCTTCCATTGCTGGGGGGAGAGAGAGATCTAGAGAGAGAGAGAGGTTATGGAGTGTAGAGAAGAAAAGAGATGTGTTCTTGAAAGTGAGGGGTTGGAGATGATGATTGAAATCTTATGGTTGATTTAAACAATATTTATGAGTTCTAAGCATTTAATATTGTTTTCTTAAATTAACATATGCAGAATTAGAATCAAAGTACATTCTGGGGAACAGATTCTCGGGGTGATTAAGAATGAGAATGAGTCCGGTGTTCACCCATTTAGTTTTTTCTAAATCCAAATTCATTAAATTTTTTGATACCCATATACATTCCAAACCTGATTAAAAATTAATTTTAGTACTCGTACTCGCCCTAAACCCGTCGGGTAATACCCACTAATTAACTGATATACCCAAATTCTACAATATCAAAATAAATATTCCTATTTAATTTATATAACAAAAAATCATAACTAAAATATAAATATCAATCGAAAGTCAAAACTGTTATTTAAACGTGTAAATCTCATAATAAATGTAAACTAAGAAAATATAAAACAAATCTCAAGATAAGTACTAACAAAATATAAAAGAAAATTTCAAATAAATACTAACTAAAAAAAATTATAGCATAAGTCAATCTACGTCTTCCTATATATATATATATATATATATATATATAGTAGGTACTCGTTGATATTTATCCATACCCGACCCAAATCTATTTTGAGTATCAATTTTACTACCCAGACACATCTCAAACCCATTTAATTTTACACAAATCTATCCTATTAGGATATGAATGGGACGGGTACCTGCAAAAACCCAACTCATTCCCATCCCAGGGTGATTCGAGCTGGCTAAGTCCTTACTAACTAAGTTGATACTATATAC
Source organism: Mentha longifolia (assembly GCA_001642375.2). NCBI lineage: Eukaryota > Viridiplantae > Streptophyta > Magnoliopsida > Lamiales > Lamiaceae > Mentha > Mentha longifolia. Next base: position 10,583,476 of record CM038117.1, read on the forward strand.
ACAAGATTTAAGTATTTTATTACATTTAAATGGAGTATACTTATATTTTATTTTGAATAAAAATAAGACAAAACATTCAACATTATTGATTCTGAGCCCAGCCCATGTCATATACGAGTACCGCTTTTCCTTCTTTTTCATTTAGACGGCCCACTCGTAAAGCCTGTTTCCAGATCTACCATAATTTTCTAGCCCGGTATGAAATTTTCTTTTATTTCAATTGAGAGGTGTTTTTTGTGAATAATGATCAATAATCACAGTAATAATTATAAATGTAAAAATTTATTTGGGGGGGGGGGGGCATTTTGACAATATAATTATTATCATTCCATTTATTTATGTAATTGATGGTATTTTTTATTTTGTAAGAACTTTCAAATTATCACGATAATCTTACAAATGAAATTGGTCAAGGCCAACAAAACCAAAAGTAGTGGTACACGTGTTTGCACTTTGCAGCAGCGGAGGGTCAATTTGGTCCTTTTGGTCTGACTAATTTCGAATAATTCTACTCTTAATATCAAATTACTGTGTTTTGTGTATGTATTGAAGAGTCGAAGTCGAAGATATTAAAAACTCCGTGCTAATTATTATTTCACCCCTTTCATCCCCTGTTAACACCTCTCTCTCTCTCTCTCTCTCTCTCTCCAATCACCTATTCTCACACTACCGCATCCTCATCTCTGTAGATCGTCTCGCTCGAATTGAGGTACTCTCGAATCCCTAATTCGTTTCATTCTTTGTTTGATCGAACCGTTGTTTATTTCTAGACCTCTAAGCTTTATTGTTTTTTCGCGATTATTAGGTTTTAGATCGCTCTAGTGTCTGGATTTTTCAATTTTGTTTTGGTAATATGATTTTACTCGATTGGCATTGCCTACCTCTGCGGTTGAAATTATTGAAGAATTACCGAGAGATTTCGTTCGTTGCTGATTTAATTTTACGTTGAAGGTTACTCTTGAATTGATTATTGGATCTCAACTTGGTTTGATGTGATCTACATTTAGTCTGAAAACACTAGTGCGTTGCTAGATTTTTTTCTCATGCGCGATTTGCTTGAGCTCTATTTACTTGAAATTAGTGATATTTTTTATTGGAAGAGGAATCTAGGTGCTAGATCAAGGTGAGAGAAGACGTGTGTTCAAGTTATTGGTTTTTCTCATTACCAAATGCTTAAAACTGGAAAAAGGCCAGTGTTCGATTCAACTAATAGAGATGGATGACAAATTACTGAGTGCGGTAGATAGCCAGTTTGACTCAAATCTTTCAATCATAGGCTGCCTTTGAATTATTTAGTTGCATCAGAATCTAAGTGTAGTATTTCATGATCTTCCTAATTAGAAGTGCGGAGGAAAAGCCTTAAAAAATGTGCGAGTTTATGAAGAATAACGCAGTTGGATTGATGGATTCGTCCATCTGTCATTAATTAGGATATGCACAATGCTTCCACGAGCTATAAGGCAAAATTTCATGGTTTGTTGTCTCAGGTGTCAAGGGAAGAACAGGAAGAAATAAAACAAGGGCTGATACAGAGGTACGATCACTGATATTTCATAGCTCTAAAGTTATTATCATATTCACCTAAGCTAGCATGGGCAAATCAAATGTCTGAAGTTGTTGTATAATGGATACATCATCCGCTTTTCACTTTCAGCAATAAAATTTGACAAGATGTCCGGACAAACTCAGCGCTTGAATGTTGTTCCAACTGTGACAATGCTTGGAGTAATGAAAGCTCGACTGATTGGTGCTACAAGAGGCCATGCATTGCTCAAGAAGAAGAGTGATGCTCTGACAGTGCAATTTCGCCAGATTCTCAAGAAAATTGTTTCCACAAAGGAATCAATGGGAGATGTCATGAAAGCTTCCTCGTTTGCCCTTACAGAAGCTAAATACGTTGCTGGTGAAAACATCAAGCACGTTGTTCAAGAAAATGTCAAGCATGCATCACTCAAGGTTCGATCACATCAGGAAAATATTGCTGGTGTGAAGCTTCCCAAATTTCAGCACATCGTCGATGAAGAGACTAACAAACCTTTGACTGGGCTGGCAAGAGGAGGCCAGCAGATTCAAGCATGCAGAAAATCTTACGTGAAGTCTATTGAGCTCCTAGTCGAACTTGCTAGCCTCCAGACTTCGTTCTTGACCCTTGATGAAGCAATCAAGACCACAAACCGTAGGGTCAATGCACTGGAGAATGTTGTGAAACCGCGGATTGAAAATACAATAAGCTACATCAAAGGGGAGTTGGATGAGCTTGAAAGAGAGGACTTCTTTAGGTTGAAGAAGATTCAAGGTTACAAGAGGAGAGAAGTCGAGAGGCAGCGTGAAGCTGCAAAGGCATTTGCTGAAGATAAGGAAGCTGAGGAAATGTCGTTGCAGAAAGGTATCTCTCTTAGTTCAGCTCATAACATACTATCCCACTCCCAGAAAGATGAGGACATAATCTTTTGAAAAGATTGTTAGTTTCATTTTGTTTGATTATGTTGTGTGATCTTGCTAGCTTCCGCTGTCCTCTTTTAGAAGGCATTATATTATTATTTGGCGAAACGTGAGATTAATTTCCCGAAATAAGAGCCCTGTGTACGCTTTGTATTTATTCGCAACTCATAAACCTATTAATTCTGGAAGTTCTGTTGGTAAAAAACTTTTGCTCTTTCATCTTTGTCAACTGTTGCTTTTGAGACCTTGATGATGTAATTGTATGATCTTTTCATCCATTTAAAGTTCGTCAAGTTTTAATTAATATATTTTCTCTTGTTTTATGTATGAACCAACATTGTTGGGGCACTATTCTTTCTACCAATTTCTCCAATTTCATATGACTATACAACTTGTATCAAGTATTACTAAAGTATCTTTGTTACATAAGAAAAATAGCTATCGTTTAACAAAGGTAGAGAGATGAACTTATCTGCCTTTGGAAAGGTAGAGGGCCTCATTTTTTGGCCCGTTACACTTCTTCGACTTCGAGTCTTGATCCTCAGAATAACATTCCATGACTATAGATACCTTCAGTATCAAGTGTTTCACTCTAGGTGTCCTAAAGAAAGGAGCAACAATTTTGAATTTCCTCGTCTCTTCCGATCCCCCAAATTCATTCAAATCCAGGAAGACAAACTGAATAGTTACCTTTTCACCAACAGAAATTGCAAGCCACAATTTGGTCTCACTAGAAATGTTGTACAATTTGATCTCTAAGGGAATACCAACCGGTAACCCTGGTATAAATGGGAGAGGTTTCTCGAAATCATTGTCGAGAACATCCACTTCTGCATCAAGGTATTTCAATCCTCCAAATAACACTATATGCCTCGGTGAAAAAAGATAACCCTGGTATTGCATTCCGTTCAAAATTGTAATTTCGTTTCGTTAGTTTCTTTCTAAGTGTATTTCAGTTGTGTATGCCCATATGCCTTGGCAAGTTTTTTCATATCCAATTTCTAACTATCACAAGACGAGATATTACTTGCCGTTTGGGAAGAAGATTGTAGCAAGACTTTCGAATCAAATATCTTTGTTTGGTGATGTCGACCATTCCTACTTTCACAGACTCAAGCACCGGCATGAACACCACTCCCTCAACGATGTCCTCCCAATTGCTGCCAAGCTCTTCATCAGCTTCGGCAACTATGTCCAGCAGTTCTGGACCTAATACTTCATCTTCAACACCGCGGGTATTTGTGAGCCCGTTTGGGCAGACATACCCATTTGGGATAACTGGCCCATTTGGACAGACTGGTGGATCCACTTCGAGTGGCACAGTTGGTTCCACTTTTAGTGTTTCCATGACATCCTTCAATGGATCAACTGTTGGTGCCTTTGGGCAGAACATGAGTGTTGGGGCCTCTGGCCATAACACCAGTGCGGGGGCCTTTGGGCACAAGCCGCACAACACAACTGGCTCCCTTTTGGGAGTGAACTCAGGGCAAAGGATGATGCCTATCGCCGAGAAGCCACCAAAGTTTGGTGGGGCTGACTTCAAGAGATGGCAGCAAAAGATGTTCTATTTGACAACATTAGGCTTTGCAAACTTTCTTAGGGAAGATGAGCCACCTACGCCAAGTGTACAAGAGACAAACTTCAACGTTCGAGTTGCTTACGACAATTGGCATAATGGAGATTATCTTTGTAAAAATTTTATTCTAAATTCTTTAGATGATAGTTTGTACAATGTATACTCTGTTGTAAAAACATCCAGAGAAATGTGAGATGCACTAGAGAAAAAGTACGGCAGTGATGATGCGGGTACGAAGAAATTTGTAATTGCCAAGTATGTGGACTACAAGATGGTCGATACTAGACCTATAGTGGAGCAAGTGCAAGAGTTTTAACTCATTATGCAGGACATCCATGCCGAGGGGATGGTCTTGTCCGGTGTGTTCACAGTTGCGACCGTGATCGAGAAGGTACCTCCTAGTTGGAAAGACTTCAAGAGCTACCTTAAGTATTAGCGTATTAGCGAAAGGAGATGACTCTTGAAAACTTGATTGTCAAGTTGCGCATCGAGTCGGACGTGCGAATGCAAGATAAGCCGAAAGGCCTGATCGATGCGAAGGCAAACTTGTTGGAGAAAGGCGATCCATCCAACAAACGTACTCGCTCAAATGCTAAAGACAAAGGCAAAGGGCAACCACCGAGCAAGAAGTTCGATGGTGAATGCTACAATTGTGACAAGTTTTTCCATATCCAATTTCTAACACCTAGCTTTTGTTTTTTTAGAAAGAAGAAGTATGCACTCTTATACTGGAGCCCCCGGCAATAAGATAAGCTGTGTCTAATTAAAAAACATATAATAATCTAATCATTACAATTTATAAATGTGATACATAATGCAAGAGTTCCAATAGAGTCATCAAGTTCTCCTTTGTCTTCTTGTTGCTCTACTCTTTCTCTTCACTTTGTATTTGTATCCAACTCCAAAGAAGAGTTCCACTAACCATTTTGGCCTTCCATATCGAATAATGAAATAACCAATACCAATTCCAACTACGAATCCACTTCCATACCCCAAAGTAACCGCTTGCCACCTGAATCCATTTACAAAGCTAGACTCATCATCATCATCATCTTCTTGCGGAAATAATGGTTCTCCGCTACAGTTTTTCGTCAAAGGAAGTCCACACAGTCCTGAGTTTCCAATATATGAATCATTGTCGAATGTCAAAAACTGCTTAGATCGTGGTATCGGCCCCACGAGATTATTCATCGAAAGGTTTAATTTCGAAAGAAAGGTCAACCCTGTCAGTTCACTCGGGATTTTTCCATCCAGTCTGTTCGAAGACAAGTCCAATGATTCGAGCACACCTATATTGCCAAGAGATGCAGGTATATGTCCTGTGAGGGCATTCCGAGACAAATTCAAATATCTCAAAGAATTAAGTTTTCCTATGGAGTCTGGAATTCTCCCAGAAAATCGATTCGAGGATAAGTCAATAGCCGTGAAGGTGTCCAGCAGTCTTACCACAGACTGCTGATCAATACCTTTCAAACTGAAATTCAACTCGATAGACTTAAAAAACAAAGCCTCATCACCTGTCTGATTTTCCTTGGCATCTACCATGCCCCGAAAGTTCTTAAAATATCTATCAGGTAAAGATCCCATGAATTCATTTCTTGATATATCAAAAACTTGCATCTTGGGAAATGGATGCTCAGTCTTTGAAGAAACTAAGATGGTACCATTGAACTTATTAGACCTCAAGAAGAGGAATCGAAGGAGAGGGAGTGTTTCCATCCAAAAGGGAAACGTATCTTGAATTCCATTGTCACTCATGTCAATGCCTTGCAGACCTTTGCAATTGGCTAGGGATTGAGGTAATGCTCCTTCCAAACTATTACCATTCAGGTTAAGATACTGAAGACTGCATCCTTTTGTAAATGTTGATTGAAGGCCAGTGATTTTATTTAACCTCAAATGCAGGATCTCCAAAGAACTGTTGAAGTTTCCCAAACACTCTGGAATTGCTCCTTCCAGTTTGTTTTCTGTTAAATGCAGAATTTGAAGGGATTTCAAGTTGCAAAGAGAAGAAGGAATGTTTCCAGTCAATTCGTTCCCTTGGAGAAATATAGTTTCCAGCTTCGATAGATTTCCAATGGTGGGAGGTATTGGACCTGAAAGTTTATTTTGTGCAAGGAAGTAAGTCAAGTTTCTGAATAAACGATCAAATATGAATCTTCAATTTGTGTAGTGTATATACCACTAGCAATTTTCTTAGTTTCTTTCAAATTTTATGTTTTAGACTTTTAGTCATTAGGTTCTTGGTGTTATTCAACAATTTAGTTAATTAGTTATTCTTATTTTTATTAATTTGGGTCCAACACTTATTTATGTGTTTCGGCTGAATTTCCAATAAATTAAATTTGAAATATGTGAAGCAAATGAGATGTATAGCTATACGTACCAGTTATATTATTGAAGTAAATCCACAGCACTTTAATGGATGTACTATTCCCCATATCTCTCGGCAATGATCCACCAACTTGGTTGTATCCAAGGTTCATATGCATTAAGTTTTTGAGATGAAAATATTCTTCCGGAATTTCACCTGTGAAATTATATTTACAAAAAAAAAAAAGAAAAAAAAAAAAAGAAAAGAAAAAGACTAAATTAGTACACACTAGTCCACGAGATATGTAAATTAATTAAAGAGATGAAAACAGCACAAAATATCATACATACCGGTTAAGCTATTTTTGTCTAACACTAAATAGATAATAGCTGTCATGTTCCCAATCTCTTTTGGTAAAGATCCATCAATTAGTCCGTTGCTTGGCAACAGAAAGAACTCCAAATTAATAAGCTTACCAATATCTCTTGGAATATGACCTGCGTGATTATGAAATATGAAAAGCTGAAGGTAACTATGAATTAATTGAGTTGGATGTCATGATATGCTATGATAAATGTGAAAATGAAAGAGAGGGAACACATCTATTTAACTATATCTATACCTATAAAAAAAAGACTTGTTTTATAAAATACCTTCATTATAAATGAAATTTAAGGATAAAAACGTAATATGGTGCATTATTTATTAATCGTATAACAAATCAGAAGGGTTCGACTCTTGGGCGCTGTTTTGCCTCCCAAGAGTTTCTGCATAAGTGTCGGTAAACAAATATTATCTGTATTTTTCCTCATCTTGAATGTAAAAGCAACGTACATTCTTCATAAGACTTTAATGAGAATTTACAGTGTATAGGGCCGTCATCTATTCATTTCTTATCACTTATATACTCATCATTGAGGTCTAATATTCCCCCCTCAGTCCGATTTTAATAGACTTATATACTAAATCGTGTTGTCCCATATCAATTGACATATTTCTTAAAATGAAAAGATATAATTAAAATAATCAACATCTCACATCTCAGCACGTATCTCAATATAATTTAAATTGTAAAAATTTATTACCATAGCTTGCATGTTTATACTCCGATTTTTACAATTTTTATACCAAATTAAAGGTATTGATACAATATTTAATTTAAGATCAGACGTTAATATGTTCTTATACATCTATGATGCTCTAGTTTTAAAATAATAAAATTTACATTAAACAATTAAATACTACACTTTATCTCTAACTGAACTCTCCTAAAATTCTCTGTGTCGAAAAGAAACAAAGTCTATTGAAATGGGATGGAGGGAGTATATACTTAACTGGGTTCTTTATATATCACAGTATTCTCCACCAGCATAAGCTACTTGTAGTATATACATTATATGCTCGTAAAGTTGCATGAAATCAAAATCAGATCCAATTCTTTTATCAGACAAACACAACACACACGACACACGCACCCGAGGTGACTCGAACCCCTCAACCTTTTGGTTGGAGAGAAAACGTCTTACCAACTGAGCTGCGCTTGATTAATTATACTTTAAGCTAGGGATGCTAATTTAGGTGTATTGGGCTAAGTTTATTTAAAAGAGTTTATAAGCACTAATAATTTATAAGATGTTTGAATAGCTTATATTCCCTCCGGTCTTTTTAAGTTGTTACACTTTCTTTTTGGGTCGGTCTTTTTAAGTTGTTACATTTTCTTATATGGCAAAAATAAACAACTAAAACACTCAATTAGTAAAAAATTAGGGCCTACTAATTGGGCCCTTATTTTTTTAATTAACACTTCAAACTAAAACTAATTAATTAATTAAAATAAAAAATAATAATTAATTAAATACGTATAATTGAAAAATCGATATTTCAGTTTTTTATTTTAATAAATACTAAAATATTAATTATAATCTTAATTCATTACACTCTTCAATTACCAAACTCACTTAAAATACTAAACACTTCTACCTTAATTTCCGTGTCAAAAAAAATATAACAACTTGAAAAGACCGAATGAAGTAAGATATAAAAGTATATTGGGGTGAGAGAGCTTGTATAAGCTTATTTTGGAGCTCAACTGTTTTAAAGAGCTTATAGCTTAGCCGAATACCCCCTTACTCATCATGATGGCTTAATTTGAGGATTGATAAGGTTTAAGATAAGTTATGATTAAAATTATCACATGTATTTGAGTGAGATTTATATTCAACGATTAGTTTCAAATATACGAAAAAAGTGTGGGCCTAACCCGAAACTTAGGATAAATTTAATTTGCAATCCGACGTAGAAAACATGATATTAAATTGAATAAAATTTATCAATCAAGGTGCCCATTGTTCATTATATTAGAAAAATAGTAGAAGAAGTGGTAGTATTTCTCAGATAGTCTCATTATTCATTGTCATAGAAAAATATGTCAAAATTTGAAATTATTTCTCAGTAGGTATTGTAGTGCCCCATAAAAATTATTTAACCATTTTTCTATTTAAAAATTGTAATAACGAAAAATGTAAAAAAAAAATTACATAGAATTAGAATCCATAATCATATTATTAATATATATATATATATATATATAATGTATCACCTAAAGTTATGTTTACTTTGAGGGAAAAGATGAGAAAAGAAATTTTTTCTTTCATTTTCCAACATTTTCACTTGTTCACTACGACATAAAATTTTACCTGGTCAGGGGCAGCCCTTATCAGTACAACCTATACAATATTTTTATCCCAACATGGAGTGATAATATTTTTCATCATAGAAAATATGAGATAAAAAAAAATAGGTACCGCATTATGGATAATATTTTTCATTCTTTTCTTATATCTCCTTTTCCTTTCCCTAAAAAGAAACATACCCTAAAAAAAAAAAAAAAATCTCCAATTATTTTAGAACAATTTTGTTATATCCTTCTACAGCTTCCAAAAAAAGCTCTAAAAACTACTTCCTCGGTCCTCCATTTACTGACTCTGTTGACTTTTTAAATAATTTTGAAGCTTTGTAATGATGGATTTAAAATTGAATTTTTGAAGTTTAGTTTTTTTTACAAGGTACTATGAGTGTTATAGTATCGTTTAAAAAAAACTGATCTCCAAAAATTCAATTTAAAATCCATGATCACGAAGTTCCAAAATTATCTAAAAAATCAACATGGTCAGTAAATGAATGATAGAGGGAGTATCTTATTTCATCATATATATATATATACCGATCACATCTTACTTCCTCGATATATCCCCTTTTGGGAGAGGAAAATGACAAAGCAATACGTTACAAGTAAATATAAATCCCAAATGCTTGACATATAAATTTGATTAATAATTAAATGGAATATTGATATAGAAATGATCATTTCTAGATTAAACCCATAAAAAATAAAATAAATAAATAAGTGAAGTGAAGAGCATGGATATAAGCTCTTACCGCTTAACTTGTTGTATCCAAGGTCCAATATTTGAAGCATTATCAAGTTCCCAATTTCTTTTGGAATATTACCTGTTCATAAAGTTGCATGAAATCAAAACCCAATCCAATTAATTATACTTCAAGTTAACGATGCTAATTTAAGGGTCAAAAAACTTATTTTAAGGAGTTTATAATCTATTAAAGCTTATTTAGGGGGTGTTTGACTAAGCTTATAGGCTCCTTAAAATAACTTATAAGTTGTTTTTCTGGGAGATGTATTAACTACTAACCGCTAACTACTAACTTTGCCCGATCAAAAAAAAAAAAAAACTTATAAGTTGTTTAAGAGCTTATAAGCTCTAGAAATATGTTTCGCAAAATGAGATTTTTAAGAGCTTATCTATATTTATAACTATATAAAAAAGAACCTTGTGGCAAAATGTACATCGCCTATTATACCCTTCATGTATTTTTTTATTGATTAGTTACTTGCTTTATATATAGATTTTGTATATGGTAAATATCACATATTATCTTTACTAAATTTCTTTTTCTACGTATAGATGATAGATTTTGACTAAAGAAAATTTAATCATAACTAAGTTTATTTCAATATTATATTTTACCATATTGCAAGAAACATTAAAGCCTTGAGTATGTATGATATACTTCATGGGAACTGTTCGATTTATTTATTAATTGTGAATATATTTAACTTTAAATCTTTTACTCTTTAAGATTGAGAAGAATAAATCAATAAGTATATATTTCATCTTTGTCATTAATATTTTTATCTAATTTCTTATACCTCTCGATCCTAATTATTTGTTGATAATACTTTTTTTTAACTATTATAAAAAAATCTCATCTTACATTATATAATTATATGAATTAATTTATTTTATTGAAGTATGATATTGCTTCAATAATCATTGAAATAAATAGGGACATTACTCCAATTTAACAAATCTGATTACGTCATTAACCATTCTATATTTTAAAAATAAAAAATTAATAAAATTAGTAATTTTTCAATGCTATTGTTCTATGTTTTGTTCGAGAGGTTCAACCACTTGGCTCTTTAATATTTTAGTCGGTAAGTTATTTGGTCCATATCATTAGTTTTATTTTCCTCTTTAAACACTCTTTATTATCATTACAAAGTTTGTAATAATTGTATCTAAGTATTATTATAATTTAATTAGTTAAATACGCAATATAAAGAAAATATCTACATTTTATAACATAAACAAATAACACCACACTCTTCTTGTGCGGAGAAAAATGACAAAAAAAACTGTATTCTCAAGGTAATTTTCTTCAAAGTTTTCTTCAACTTTTGATTTTTCAAGGATTTTGTAAATCTTAATATTTGTTTCGAAACATGTGTATTTAGGATCCTTTAGCGGCTAAGCACCCAAAGTTTATTTTGTTTCGAGGTAATTTCATAATCCATTATCAGTATTTACAATTATGCATTCATCCACTTGGTTTAATAATTTATTCAAATCATGTATCTTTCTTATACGAAAAGTGTAGTTGGTAAGGAAATAAATTTCTTGTGGTTTATGGAATCTTGATTATTTGTGTAGTTGGCAAGCAAAATAAAGATAAAACATTATGCAGAGAAGAAAATCAAACAATAAAGTAATAATTCTTTATTATTATTGCATTATTTTTTATCTTGTTTATTTAGATGCATTTTACCATATTTACAGAAAAGAAACACATAAAGATGCTAAAATATCTTCCTTTATAGTTTTGCCTCTCTTGAACATTTTCTCAGGAAAAGAAAAAAGGCATAACTATTTTAACTTTTGAATATATGTGCATACCCATTACAATTATAATTAAAGATGAAAAAATAACTTATCTTATAGTAGTAATTACCAAAGTCAATATATATAGGCAACGGAAACAATAATTCATGCACCTATAAAGCGTCTTTCTTCAATGTTGGTGTTTTCTTTTATTGACATCACTGTAATTTGACCAACTTTAAATATATTATGAATACGATTTTTTTTTATGTGTATTTAGTATTTATAGCCCCTTTCTTTAGAAATAAATAAATTAATAAACCATATGTAAGGATCGTGTACATATATCTACATCTAAAATAAGTGGACTTTCACTTCATTTTTAATTATCAAGTGAGGCACCACCACACCAACACCTACAACGATTCTGATTTTTTTTTTTTTCCGGCTTTAGGTAATTAAATTAGTATACAAGTTTATATTAATTTTTGAAAAGGGTTAAAGTTACATAATTTGAATTCTTCTATTTTTATAATTCTTTTTATAAAATGTATTAATGATAAAAATTAAAAAATGCAATAGAATCAACGTGCAACGCACATTTTATTTCTAGCGAGTTCTAAAAGTAAGCTGTAAGAGCTTATAACATCCTTAAAAATAAGCTTGTAACTTATTTTTATATCTTATAAGCTCTTCAAACATCGTAAAAGTTGTCAGTGTTTATAAGTTGTTTCAAATAGGGGCAACTAGTAAAATAGCCACTTTGGGATAGTAAAGATAAATAATAGCCACATAAATAAAAAAGATAAAAAAAATAGCCACTTAGATTTTAAAAAAAAGATAAAAAATAGCCACTAATGAATTTTGTGAATTGCTTTTTTTTTTTCACGAATTCACGAAATTGAATTCGTGAATTCAGGCATTTTTTGTGAGTAATTCACAAATTGAGTTTGTAAAATTCGTGAATTGCCTTATATTTTTAGAGCAATTCACGAATTTAAATTCGTGAATTAGGCAAGAGCGGAAGTATTATGGTAAGAGTGACTATTTTTTATCTTTTTTATCCAAATGACTATTATTTATCTTTACTATCTTATAGTTGCTATTTTTGTCTATTTCCCCTTTCAAATAAGCTTAGCCAAACACCTCTTAAGCTCTTGGGGAGTTTATTTTACCAAACACATTTTGGTGCTTGTTTGGTTCAAGTTTTGTAATGAAAAGGGAATGAAATCAAGTCAAGTAAGGGAATGATATGATATTTATATAGTGTTTGGTTCAGTAATGGAAATGAGTCACTTGTAAGAATTTTCTTTCTCCTTGTTTTCTTTCTTTCTTGAGGGGTAACAATTTGGTGGATTGAGTTATCCCCAAATAAGATAACTTGATAACTTATTATTCAAACCAAACAAAAAATAACGAAATCAATTATTTGTTTCCCTTTTCCATACAAAAAAAAGTGAATCAAACATGGGTTTATAACTTATTAGTTGTTTTAAGGATAAGATATGATCATGATGACTTAATTTGAGGATTGATAAGTTTTATGATAAGATATGATTAAAATTATCACATGTGTCTGAGTGAGATTTATGTCCGACAATTAATTCCAAATTTAAGAAAAAAAGTGTGGGCTACCCTCGAAAGAAGGGTTAATCTTTAAAAGTAACCACTTTAATATAACAAACTCAAATATTAGTCACTCATATAAAAAATACAAATATTAGTCACTCATATAAAAAACACAAATAATAGCCACTTTTTACAAATACACGAATACATGAGTGGTGTATTCATGTATTCATATATTCAAGGTTAATTTTCACGACATGAGTCATGATTCATGTATCACGAATACATGAGTCGTGATTCATATATTCGTGTATTTATGTATTCAAATTAATTTTTACGAATACATGAGTCGCATATTCATGTATTCGTGTATTCACGGGTAATTTGGTAAGAGTGACTAGTTTTTGTCTTTTTTATATGAGTGACTAGTATTTGAGTTTGCTATATCAAAATGATTACTTTAAGGGTTGCCCCTCAATAGAATATGAATAGGCCTGTGAACCACTAGGGAAAACAAGAACGTGGAGGCAAGATCTTACCACTTAAGTTATTTTCACCGAGGCTTAGAAACTGAAGTAGTGTCAAGTTTCCAATTACTCTTGGCACGTGCCCACCAAAGCTGTTGTTGAACAAAGACAGATACTCAAGCTTCGAACAATGCTCCAAACTCGAAGGTATTTTCCCATACAACTGGTTGTAAGAAATACGAAGTCTCTTGAGTCTACCAAGATTGTGCTTGCACATATCAAGAGGTAAACTACTCGACAAACTATTATTCCTCAATTCCAAAACTTGTAAATTTGACATGTTGAAGATAGATGGAGGAATAGGGCCATGAAAAGAATTCTCATTGAAATCTAAAGAAATGAGGAAAGAAATATTTCCGATTTCCGGTGGAATGGTTCCGACAAGACCCATGGAAGAAATATTCAACTCAGTCACCCTATTGTGACGAGAATCGCAAGTAACTCCGATCCAACTACAAACATCGGTTTCGAGGGTCCAATTTTTGGTCAGTATATTGTGAGGATCAGAAGTGATATGAGATTTTAAGGCTATAAGTGAATAAGGGTCTGTGTTGGCTGAGCAATAATGAAGTAGTACTACTACGAGTGTTGTAAGGAGGCTAAACTGGGAAGATCTATCCATTAATTAAGGCTTAAGCTTGATTTTGAAGAGGGGATCTGATTATTGTGTTGTGGATGTGAAGAGGATAAATAGCTAGCTAGATACTGTACCTGCAGCCATTGACCGACCTATACATATTGTCTTTATGATGTGAAGAGGATAAATAGTATTTCTTTCAAATTGTTGAATGGATTCTTTATGATGTCTTCTTAATTAATTACTAAATAATCTATATGTTGTTTTTGTTACTGACCGGCATTTGTTTAGTGGAACCAAAAATCATTTGTTTAATAAATATCTCAATGAGCATTAATTGTTTATTGATATGGGAAGACCGAGCCATGCAACTCTTAAGAATTAATTAAGACTTTGTTCTCTTTGATAAGAAATTATCATAGGAAAATGAGGAAAAAGATAACACTCATCCTTTAAATTTTTTTTATTTTTCACATTTTTCCACCTTCTTCTCTTTCTTCCCTTTCCTTTTCACTCCAATGGAAGGAAAATATTTTAACTCCATATTGGTGGGATAATATTTTCATTTCATTTGAGTGAAAAGAAAGGGGAAGAAAGAGAATGAAGTCGGAAAATATGGGAAATAAGAAAAAATTTAAAGGGAGGGAGCTATATTTTTCTTCATTTTCTCATGATAATTTTTCATCAAAGAGAACGCAACCTCAAAGAATTGTATATGCGCAGCCACTCTTCTACCGGAGCTCTCTCTTCCCCATAAAGGCCACAAACCATAAGTCATCGGGGACTTTCTGCAAGGATGTGATCTGTTTGCATACAAATTTTAAGATTTCTTGAGTGAAGGGAACAAGGGAAATACGAGAATGATTTAGTAGGCTGTTTATTGTTTGCTTCAGCGAAACCAAAGCAGCATAACCCATCTCTAATCAATTTCTCCTTCCGGATTTGAGGATATTACTGATGAAAATGATGTTTGTTCTTATTTTTAAAGTTTTTCAGTATATCATTTTTTAAATAACTTTTTTTTTTTTTAATGTCCAAAACAAACAAAATTAAGCATGCAGCTGGCCATCTTTGGAATATAAAGCCATCACTTTCACCTTATTATAATAAGTTGAATTCTTGTTACAACTTCCATACAGTAAGTAGGATAAATGATATGCTACTCCCCAATTTATGGACATCTCCGTTGGTACCTTTATCATTTTATCAATTTGGCATTATTTTATTTAATTTCTTTTAATTATTTTATATTCTAATACTTTATAAATTAATATAAAATTATAAAATCTAAAAAATAAATAAAAATCGAAGCTCGATTTATTTTATTACTCATTTTTTGAAGTTAAAAATAAAAATAAATAAATCGAGTTTTGATTTTTTAGATTTTATAATGTATATATTTATCTATAAGGTATTAGAATACAAAACAGTTGAAAAAATCGAACAAAGTAATGCCAAATTGATGAAATGACGAAGGTGCCCATGGAGTAGGGCTGCAAACGAGCAAAGCTACTCGGGACTTACTCGGTGCCCGACTCGGAAAAAACTCGTTCGAACTCGAATTCGTTAACAAATAAGCCGAGTTTCAAGCCTGAATTCGAGCTCGTTTAAATTAACGAGCCGAGCTCGAGCTCTAGGATATTCGACTCGTTTTGCTCGCGAACGTGTTCGGCTCATATATTAATCGAGCATGTTCGTGAGCCTGTTCGCGAACCTGTTCACGAACTCTTAATCGAACTCATAATCGAGCTTCTAAACGAGCTTTAACATTTATGGATAAAATTAATTTCAAATCACAACCAAAGCTAATTAGGCACTACACCACAATTATTATTAAAAAATATTAACTTATAACATTAATATATATTACCAGTTATCATCAATTCATTTATTATATTGTACATTTATTTATTTATTATTTTATAGTATTAAATACTTCTAATTTTTGTTTGGTGAATTTCATTTTAATTAGTTTATGTTCATTTGGAATGTTACAAGAAAATATTTTTAAATCATGTCTTTTAAAAGAGTTCAAAATTGAGTTCGAGCTCGAGTTTGAATTAAAATAAAATCCGAGCTTTTCACGAGCCAGATTTGAGCTCAAATCCGAACCAAACTTGAGCCGAACCATTTATCGAATATTTAGCGAGCCGAACTCGAGCTGAATTCGAACTCATAGTTTATACCTCGAGCCGAACCCGAGCCCGAACATGTAAAATATTAAACGAGCTGAACCCGAACCCCGAGTCTGAGCATGTAAAATGTTAAACGAGCCGAACCCGAACATGCCAATACTCGGCTCGGCTCGGCTCAGCTCGTTTGTAGCCCTACCACGGAGGTGCCCATAAATGAGGGAGTAGCATATCATTTTTTAGTAAGTAGTATCTAATATATATACCTTGCCAGAGAAATCATATATAGCTGCAATTGCTGAAAACAAGTTATAGATATATCTACTGAATAATTTTGTTTGTAACTACTACCCTCATCCCATGGCATTAGTCTCATTTTGAATTGGCACATAAACCAAGGAATGAGGGGATATGTGACTATATTCAATTCTAAGGAGAGAGAGTTAATTGTAGTCAAATATTCTTTATCATTTTAGGAAATGAGACTAATAAGTGGAACGGACGAAAATGACAAACGGGACTAATAGAGTGGGATGGAGGTAGTATATAATTTGAAAATTTGAAAAATGTTTTGTATATTTTAGATCACTGACTAAGAAATTTTGTATGGTCTGTAACTACTATCAATAAGCTCAGTCAAACATTCTGCAACAAAATCTTCTTTCATCAGGGATGATTTTGGTTCAAGAAATCCTTCAAAAATCCACAAATTAGTGAGGCTGCACATCTTAATCTCATATTTTTCACGAAAAGCTCCTATGTATAGAAAGCATGGCTTCAGATGTTGTGGTAAACTCTAATAGCCGGGAAGTAGTGCCTCGGATATTTGATAAAGTGCGTTCTTGAAAACTGATTTTTCTTTATTGGAGGCCACCTTTTTCCAGTAGTCGAGGGATATCTCTGCTCTGAGTAGTTGGTGTGCAACAGTGTTGATAAGAAGAGGAAGACCGTCGTACTTTTCAGCAATCTTACGTTCGACTTTCTCCAATTCAAGGCTAAAGAATCCACCGGGGAACACCTTTTGACGGAGAAGACACCAGCTCTCTTCTTTATTTAGCAGCGCCATCTTGAAAACATGGTCATCTCTTCCAAATTTGGCTACTTTTGCCAGCCTAGTTGTAACCAAGGCCATACCCTTGAATTATGGAAATAGATCTTTCAAGTGAAGGGCTCTTTGGTATACAAATCATCTACACGATGAGCCATCTCTTACGGGATAGTTGTACACATAAGTCCCTCACCAATTTCTCATCTATTTTCATATGCAATTTATGAACATGGGGATATACTGAAGCTAAAATATGTATCACGATTTTTTCTATTTCATATTTTGGGCCTAAATTAATCCATACATAATGGTCAAAACGGCTCAAAACTGACTTATCTTTGAAAATTTTATTGGCAAGTGTAGTCTTACCAATGCTCGCCATTCCATGTAAAGATATAATTTGCATATTAAAAAAGAGTCTTTCTGGTTGCATCTCCTTTTTGACATCTTCAACATTCGAAAAGTCGTGGTGTGATGAATTCAGCAATTTCCATTTTGTAGTGTTGCATCTCTCTTTTGATTTGACTTAACTGCAAAATTGATGAATGTAATAATGAGCAAAATATGTTTGCAAAACCTTCAGTCTCATAATCTCAAATGATAATAAATTGGAAGGAGCACTGCCTCCAACCCTAGTCAACTGCGAAATTCTTAGAGGTATCAACGTTGGTGATAATGAAATACGAGACACATTTATGACTATATAATTTGTATCAAGTATACTAGAGTATCTTTGTTACAACACAGAAAAACAGTTATCGTTTAACAAAAGGTAGACAGATGAACTTTTCTGCCTTTGGAAAGGTAGAGGACCTCATATTTCGGCCCGTTACACTTCTTCGACTCCGAGTCTTGATCCTCAGAAAAACATTCCATGACTATAGAAACCTTCAGTATCAAGTGTTTCACTCTAGGTGTCCTAAAGAAAGGAGCAACAAATTTGAATTTCCTCATCTCTTCCGATCCCCCAAATTCATTCAAATCCAGGAAGACAAACTGAATAGTTGCCTTTTCACCAACAGAAATTGCAAGCCACAATTTAGCTTCACTAGACATGTTGTGCAATTGGATCTCTAAGGGAATACCAACAGGTAACCCTGGAATAAAAGGGAGAGGTTTCTCAGAATCATTGTCGAGAACATCCACTTCTGCATCAAGGTATTTCAAACCTCCAGATATCACTATATGCCTCAGTGAGAAAAGATTTAGAGAATTTTGAAGCAAATCTAATGTATCCAAGATTTTGTCCTCTGAGTTACAAATTGTACACGATATGTTCTGAATCTTGGTCACAAAATGTGAAATCTCAACTGAACCTTCTTTACGAAGATGCTCAACTCTGCAAAGCACAAGATTCATTTTGTTCGAGTAATCCTCAAAACAGCATGTATCCCCAAAAGACAATCTCATAGCACAAGTCGCAAGCATTAGCTCTAGGATATGTAATTTTTCATCTGTGCTCTGACCTGCGTACCTATATAGCATTTCTGTGAGTCTTTTTTCCATTTTATTCAACAGATTCTCCAAAGCTCCCATGCCTTTCAACTGTAGATTGCTCTTAGAAAAAGAATATCCCCAAGCATTTCCAAGCAATTTTATTATATGTATGTATTTCGAAGCAAAAACCAAGACATCTGCAGGTTGGTGTGTGTTGTGAATAAAAAGTTTCATCTCTTCTTTCCAACTCCTGCACATGTAAACCAGTGTAAGTACAACTGTACATACAGAAAGAGAAACATTAGTTGAGAGCCAAAGCATTTGGATTAATGATGGGTAATCCAAGGGCTAGAAAGTTGATAAGTGAAAAGTGAACAGCAATCATAATATCTATATCTAATATGTAGGTCTCAGCTTCACAAGAATGACCGACGAAAAACTAAAGCAACTTCTGTGTTTACCGCAATGTTTGAGCTACTTCATTCATGCATCCAAGTTGTATCAGCGGCCACAAATGAACAATTCTTTGGAAGACAAATTCAATACAGTTCATAGCTTTAACATGTGATTCAAGTGGAGTGGTGAATTTCTTAGATCCCGTTGTTTCAGAAAGAAGAGAGGAAACTTCGTTACTCTTTTTATCTAACTTGAGACCAAAATCCAGTAAACCCTCTTCAAAATTTTCAGAGATAGATAAGTTAAAAGTGAATCTGCTGCACTGAGATAGATAAGTTAAAAGCGTGTTCTGATCTACAACCTCAGCAAGACCACAGGATATTCTACCCAAGAGTGTAACTGCGTAAGAATAGATCTCTGGAGGGATACTGCAGGTTTTTTGTTCCAGTGATACGGGAGCCGAGATGGCCAGCACCAAGAATGCAGCTGTTCTACCTTTGCTAAATCCCAATTTGCCATCGAAAGAAGGTTCCAACTGGAAATTTGTACGTATCAAGGACATGAATCAGAATAAACAGTAGAGATCTAGTATTTGTACTGAAAGATCAAACAGAAAAAGCCTTAGGAACCTTCAAGAAGAAACATATGATTCCATATGATTATTCTTCTTTAAAGTTTTAATATTGCAGTTACTTTTAACAACTGTGTCAAATTTGACAGTAGCATCAAAGGAAGATATCAATTAGAAACATTGAACATCCACATACCTCTTGAGAAACCTCTTGAATGATCCGGACCACAAATTTTCTGTGCAAAAGACCAATGCTATACAGAGCATAAAAGATATCAGCTTCATCCTGAAAATATTGGATTGAGAGGATAAAATTCCTTAAAGAAACCAAAAAGGATAAGAAAAAGAGAAGGGCATAAAGCAAGGTTTGCAAGGGCATTTACATTTCTGATGACCCAGCCCTTTTAAGTGATTATGCTGTTAAATTGTATTTTAGTGAGACCACGGGATCCTGAAGATAATGAAGACGTATTTGGATGTTTTGTTTGAAATAATGTAATGCACTGTCTTAAATTCGATACCTGGCATTTTCGACTATTAATGTCTTACCAATACTGTCAGAAAATTGAACTTTATCCCAAAAAGAAAAGTAGAGCAGTAGTCTCTGATGGTGGATTGCATTATGCCATTATGTAATTTCACTTTCAAGATAAAACTAAACTCAGAAAGAAACTAACCTCTGGATAGAGTTCCAAGTTCTTTATAAGATTATCAATGCAAGATCTGAACATCACCACCTTCTGTAACCTAGTAAACTGGAGAGCCTTCCTCACCGCAGACCTTATCAAGGCATCACTATCAATTAAAACGCTAAAGAACTGCAATGAAACAAACAGATTAAAATGCAACTACATCCATGATATTTTCTGTTATATGTAAAATCCCTGATGTGACCAGACTGATGAGATAGAAAACTAAATCTAAAGCCAGAAAAATAATTAAATCATATACATATAAACTGTAACATGGATGGGGAACTTACCATGTGCAAGTGAGATTCTGCTACTTTGAGATGGCCATGTGTAGCCATATGATGCAGAGTCTCCAAAGCTTGTAATCGTACAACCATGGAGTCATCATTCAACATATCCATCAATATGTCTACAGTCCCACCAGAAAATTCAGCTGATAGGACTGTCAGAGTTTGCAAAGCATGGCAAGCAGTTCTTCTGACCTTGAGCAAAAATAGAATATAAAACAGAAAAACAGCAGCCAAATATTCTTCAAAAAAATTATACGAAGAACATCAGATGACAGGCAGAGATACACTGAGCTATGCTAAAGTCATATTCTAACTTATAAAGTCATCCATAAACAAGATTGTGAAATCATAAGAACTTTAATCGGATCAGAAAGAATGGCTACAATACCTGAAAAAATTCATCCTCCAATCCATGAAGAAACGCAAATGCAGCAGCAACTGCTGGAATTTTAGATAATTTGGCAGTGTACTGCCCTGGGTAAAAGATTTCTTTAGTAGATGGCAAAGCCTTCTTAGATAAGGTTTGAAGCAAGATATTCTGTGAAACAGATGGAATCTTTCCAAGTGCATTAAAAGCAGCAACCCTTATCTCCACATCCATGTCTCTAACCATCAAGCAAAGCTGGAAGCATTCGTGGAACAAAATCACCAAGCTAAGAAAAGCTATATAGCACCAAAAATACAACATAACTAAATCCAAAACCCAGAAAAATGATATTCTCTAGCATGAAACTCCTCGCGTCTTCCAGAATTTTACACATATAACTCTGCAGACCCTCATTTAGCATATTGAACATGAAAGTTACAGCGGAAATTAATATATCCAACCTGTACAAATAATGCATCATAGCAATCTCTTTTACTTTCATCTGGGCTTAATGCAACATGCAACTGCCCCCATTCACTGACCTGGAAAAGAAATAAATTAAACGTTGATCAGGGCAAGTAAAAGAGCACCTAAAGTTGTATGATCATCAAAAAGCTAAATTTAGAATCAAATATAGGGAAAGTTCAAATGACTTCAACTAAACAGTGTTCGCTCCCTATTTTTAACACTCTTTGCCATGAAAGGATTTCCAGCTTAAGCTACGCAGAATCATATAGATATTACGACAAAATCATACCACGCGCAGAGCCGACCGTCGCACTGAATTCTCCGCATCAAACAGAAGCTCTGCGCCACGAAAGTAGCAGCCTCCGACCAAACTGCGATCCTCCACCACAACACCATCATTCAAAATCATCACCAAACCATCCAATGCAGCTTCTCTAATATAGGGATAAGGATCCTTAGTAAACCCGAGGAGAACAGTCAGCAACACCGACGGCCTCAAGCGAAATTTACTCACATTCCTCAGCATCCATATCCTCGTTTTCACGCACTCATGGAAGCAGAGCGATAGAAACAACGACTCGTCGGAGAACAAGTCGAGTGCAGCTGAATCGGCCGCGTCGAGAAGCGAGAGAGCGTGGGGTAGGGCGGACGTTGGGGTGGAGGAGAGGAGGATGAAAGCGTGGACGGCGTCGCCGACGTCGCCACGTAGGCGGGGGTGGTGGTACGACAGAGCGGAGAGAAGTGAGAGAAATTGTTGGTGGTTAGAACTAGGATTCTGGAGATGGAGGTTTATGGTATCCAGAACGGTATTGAGAGTTGAGTCGGAAGTGCAGGGGTTGGTGATGAGAGAGAGGAGAGCGCATGACGATTCAGGAGAGAGATTAGGGTTCCGGTCGACGGCGGCGAGGAGGCGTCGCTCCATCGGTGGCGGTGGACATGGATGAGGAAGAGGAGACGTTATTTTTACAAATTTTCAATTTGGGCTGTATTTTTGGGCCTATGCATAAAACTTTTCTTCATAGTGCATATTTTCTTTTTTCGAAACTAAAGCCCATATTAAAAAATAAAAATAAAATAATATTTCCATTTTTTTTTCTTTATGAAATACTACCCCCATCCCACTTTATTAGTCTCATTTGCCATTTTAGTCCATCCCATTTATTAGTCACATTTCCTAAAATGGTAAAAAACTTGTAGCTACAATTAATTCATTTATTGATTATATCCACATATCTTCTTCTTTATTGATTTATGTGCCCAAATGAAATAGGACTAATTAGAAGGAATGGAGGTAGTACGAATGTGCCTACGTAGAGGATGATGAGTCAGTCTACGTCGTTGACTAAAGATTCATGCATTAAAAAGGTTTAACACATTTTAAACACAGGTGATTAATTAGGAATAGGATTAGTCGAGTATTCCATCCGTCCCACCTAATTAGTCCATTTTTATATTCATATGTGAGTGGGACAGAGGGAGTTTTTTTTTTTTTCCTTTCTAGGGAAGAGTATTGATGTGGATGAGATTTAACTTAAACACAACAGATGAATAATATATAAAAAAAATTAATTGTACGGTTCTATATAAAATTTTACTATATGTTATTGCCTATTTATAATATTTGATCAAATTCATTCCCACAATTAGATCGTAAAAACTAAAAAGGACCTATCAATTTTGTTTTATGAATATAGATAGGTAGGGGTCCGGATTTAAGCTCACAGCCATAGATGCAGCTAATAATTGTCTATTGTCATAATCATAATTACACCCTTATATATACACGTACATATATATATTTATACATATAGGGAAGGGTTTACATGCAAATAAATCCTAGTATGAGAAGTGCGAATTATGCTTAAAGCTATACAAAATCATGCTTATAGCTATACAGAATCATGCTTATGGTACAAAATTATGCTTATTGCTTATTTTATGGTTATAAGCACAAAATGCACCATAAGCATGATTCTGTATTGCTTTAAGCATGATTCGCACTTCTCACACTAGAACTTAAATTTATATGAACCAAACTATATATATATATATAGAGAGAGAGAGAGAGAGAGAAGATCAAATAAAAAACACTCTCTCCCTAAAAAATAAGAAACATTGTGCATTGTTCAGATTTGTCCATCTATGGTCACGATTATTAAGAGATTAATGAATAAAATTATACCTTATTTGTGTAAGAGGGGTGGAAATGTAATGTTCTATATTTTGTAACCGACTTTATCCTGAAATTAGGGGAGTATTTATGTTTATGACTGTATGATTTTGAATCCATATATAACCGAAATGATTAGTTATGCGTTATTTCTTTATTGATAGAAGTTATCTATTATTTCTTCTTCACTATAATTAATAAATTATATCAATAATAAAATACATATGATTATAAAAGAATAAAATCCGTTGAGTTCATGCATTATACATTTGTAGTCATGCATTACTTATGTGTATGATATGCATATGAAATTTAATATTTTCTTTTTTTCTTTTTTTAATGCATTATAAAATTTGTAATGCATTATTAAATAGAAAATGATGCCTTACACTACATTTCATAATGCACTTTGTCCTTTCGTAATGCATTTAATCATTTTATATGATAATGTATGCATTATTTTATTTTCCGAACATGCATTACTAATTGCGCATTAATGCATTATAATTTCAAACTAAATGCAACTAAAATTCAAAAACATTATATCTTGTAAAAAAAAAAACAAAAAAAAACGATGCATGCTATGCACAATTATAATGCACATTATGCGCAACTATAATGCAACATGCACCATAATGCATCGTCAATAATATTATAATGCATCCATAACTATAATGCATTTTCAGTACAATTATAAATGCATCGGTTAATATGAACCGTGGATCACACATTGATCAACGTTCCAAACTATTTCTTATTTTTTTTACAAATTTATATTTTTTTTATCTCTCACTTATATAGCATGCATTAACAAATTTGGGTATTATACTGCATCATAAAACTAATCTAGAATTATGCATTTTGATTTTCTTATTATTTTGGGTTATTTCTTAAAAATTCCACTATATACGAAGTTTTGGTGATTTTAATATATTGAAATTGGTAGAAGAATCACAATCCCTTGAATATAGGATTTACCATAATACGTGTGATAACAAATTTCTTTATGCTACTTTTATACCCTTCCAATTCAAATAAATCAAAGATAGATGACATGTGCGAAATTTGTGCGGAATATGTGGACATGATCTTGACCGCAAAGTTTACATCCATCAATGGATCATAATACTTCTTATTTTTTACATTTAGGGGGTTTTTTACTAGAACTCACCCCTATATATATGCTTGAAACAATTGATTTTAAATTGGTCAACAAAAACAGAGACCCAACTATAGGTAGCTGATGAAAATAATATGTAACGGCAACGTCAATAGGACAATAGGCGTGGCCCTTTAATTTCTATTAACATCTATTATTAATTCATGACCTTTCGAATAAGCATAATTTATCAAATTTCGGAGCTATGATAATCACGTCCAGTTTATAATTAATGAGAAATGTTTCTAAAAATACATACTACTACGTACTATATTACGAGAATTTGTAACACATGCAAAATGATTATATTATTCCCACTAGTAGTACGTAGTAAAATCCTATAATATATTAATATATAAACTTTATGGAATTAAAAAAAAAACATTTACGCAGTAAAAAAATAGTAAATGTAAAAAACGGTAATGGAATAGATTCACGAAGGTCAGCGTCGTTTAAGAAAATACTAAATTTGTATAACTTTTTTTATTTTATTTTATTTTTATTTTTATTTAACTGCAAGCAACACAATTTTAATTGCACATGGTCCAAAAAGACGATATGATATTATAAGAAATACTAAAAAATTAAGGAAGTACTCCGATATTGAATGTTTTCAAAAATATTAATTAAAGGTAAATCAAATTTTGGAATTGGTCCTGTGACTTATTCCAGAACACAGACTAAATAAAATATTATATATATATATATATATACACACACATATATGTTCCCTACAAATCTTATATAAATTACTATTAAATATAGGCTTAAAGAAAATCAACTAATTTATGTGTATAAGAAACAGCAAACCATAATTGAAAATAGTCCACGCTACGACCACAATTTGAGTCATTCGTTTTTATTTCATGTATATATAATATTACATTGATCTAGTCTCCCTCTCTATTTACGTTCAATTATCTCCCTCTCGTAGTTTAATTTATAATTATTATATATTACCTGACCGATTAGATGAGCAAACCATTTCTCACACACTTTACCACGACGCTGAGTTATATGGTTCAGATCTTTCATCACCACGACTTTTTTTGCATATCCCAGTTGAGATTTATTATATTTTTTTAATGTAAAAAAATAACATTAAAATAAAATATAAAAAAAACAAAAGAAGAAAAAAAAAATCAATGGTGGAACATGAAAAGTGCATTATGGATTCCAAGTGGCGTTATCATGGACTTTGAATTATATATACGTTCCGGTATATATCTATTTCTCCAGACATAAAATAAAAATACCAATATTAAAAACAAGAAAAACACTAAAAAAATTATGATGTCTGTTGTGATTAGACTCTAATCCCAACTATAAATACTGCGGTCCATTCAAGAGAAATTATTCGTCCTCAAAATAAAACTATATAGCTCAAGAGATTCAGAGCAAATTAAGTAGAGCGAGAAAAATGCCTTGTCTTGATATCTCTACCAACGTTAATCTTGATGGAGTCGACGCCGATTCTCTCTTCTCCACCCTCACTACTGCTGTTTCTCAGATCGTCGGAAAACCCGAAAACGTGCTCTCTCTCTCTCTCTTCATATATATATATAGAGTTTGGTTTATAAAAAATAAGTTATGGCGTGAGAAATAAAAATAGATTTGCATCATTTATCTTAGTTATATATATATATATATATATATATATATATATACTCCATGTGATTGGATAGATTGAAGAGGGGAAGGGGGAGTTAATCAGTTAATCTTCTTCTTCTTCTTCTTTTTCGGGCAATAATCTGGGTAGAATATATGTGAGATTACAGTTAGATGAACAATCACATAAGTTCATGCATATATTTAAACATTATTGAAATTATTGGAGAATATGGTGGTGGATTGGGGTGGGTGGATGAAGATGCATGTGTTTAGGTTATTTCTAAATCGAAGAACATGGGCTAATTCCTTATCATTAATTGTGATGTTTACGTTGATTGTTATTGATTAATTGTTGTTGAGTTTCGCATCTTATTTTATTACTACGTAGTAGTTTATTTTTAATTGGGTGTATGTTCATAGTAAATAAATAAATCAAAGTAAAAGTGAGTCATCATGATGTAACATGTATTTGTAGTACTCCATTTTGCGCCACCCAATTATCCCAAGCTTATCTCTTTCTTCAATAAACACAAATGAAGCTCTCGATTTTCGATTATATTTTTACGCCTTTCATATATTTTATGAATTTGATTAATTTTGTAGTTTCATGCCGTGTACATTGATTATTTATGTTCTTTTACTGGGCAGTGGGCAACCTAATTAGTTAGGTATATGAGATTGGAGTTTGCTTGATATAAAAAAATCTCATTTCATTTAAATATATATTGTTTATTATATTAAGTTTAGTATAAAAAGATGAAGAATAAGACAGAAAGAAAGAAAGAAATAAAGAAAGAAAGAAAGAAGAAAGTAGATGTGCTTTTTTCTTTAATTAATCAATGTTTTTTGACACCTACACCAGGGCCTTGTTTTGGCACTAGAATTTTTATATGTGCATACATACTTTTTATCCAAATAAGAATGGGAACACTAGCAGTGCAATACATTTGTTAAATACCCAATTAAACTTTCGTCATTCATCTTTAGACACAACTGACTTTATAGCTGATTTTAGGATTTTGTAATAATTCAATTTTAAAATGGATATTTGGAGTTTAATTTTGTTTTTATAGGGTACTATGATCATTACAAAACCTTAAAATCGGCTAAAAAGTCAACTGTATCTAAAGATTATGAACGTAATATCATTTAAAATATAATACATGCGGCTCCACTTTGGAGCAAATGTATCGTGCAAATTTGTATCATCTCCGAATTCACTTTTTATTTAAACTCCGCATATGTTTAAACCTTATAATTCTTAAATTCAATAAATTAATAGAATACGAGAATCAAACATGGCCATAATCGAGTTTTAACATCATGAAATTGTAATTGATTATGCAGTTCGTGATGGTTCTGATAAAAGGATCGGTGGCTCTTACGTTCGGAGGGAACAAAGAACCGGCAGCACTGGCTGAAATTATGGCCATGGGAGGCCTTGGCACCAAAGTGAAGAGAGAGCTCATCGCCACAATTGGAACTATTTTGCAAGACAAATTGTCTATTCCTAGGACTAGATTTGTCCTCAAAGTTTTTGATGCAAATATGGGGAAAGACATGAACTCGAAACTGTAATGATGCTATATTTTTTTTCCAATGATTAATTTATTATAAATAATGTTTTCTTCATTAGGAATAAAATCGTCGTGTTTTGTGGTTGTGGTTTTATTATAAAGTAATGACGCTACCACATGCTAATTGGAGAGTTTTGATTATGGCAGGTTGAGTAATGGGAGTTGTAATTTTTTAGGAGATCAGTCTCAATCATTCTCCATAATTTAATGCTACTATAAATTGATACGTGATGGGCAACTATTAATTTAATATTAAGACTATTCAATATTCTCATTAGCATAAATAAGTGAAAATTTATTGGAAGACTTTATGCATCATTCAATTTTAAGAAACGATTATCATAGTAACTAGTAATTTTCCAGTGCGACGGGGTTACCTAAGTATATCTATTATAACCTCTCATCATAATAAATAAAATAATAATAATAAAATTTATGTACATTTGAATATTTTTGTTTTATATAATTTAAAAAGATGTTGCATATTGGTCGAAATATATTGTCACTCATTTAAGTATATAAGTTATAGTTCAGTTTACTTACTTATTCATAAATTGTAAATAATAATTAAAAAAATACTTATTAAAGAACAATAAAAACAAATAAATTTTAAATATTCAAATAAAGTTAGAACTTAAATAAGAATTCTTAAATATATAAATTATGAAAAAACTTCCTTGTATACTACATTCGTAGTACATGTGTTGTTGTTACTATTTTTGTCACATATCAATATCTTGAGTCCACTACGACTTCGTACCCTCGAAACAGCGACATAAAGCTGGTCATAAGAAAAGACTGGTTTTTTGAGAAATAGTCCAACGTGTGAGAGAGATTGCCCTTAACTTTTGTTGATGGTCATAGCATACGAAACAATGAGAGAGAATTGTCTTCGTTCAAACTTAAATGGCATGCGAGGATCCGAGAGGTATGTGACATTCTCGGAATGAACACTTTTTGGCCAGAGTTATTTTCAGTTAAAATCTTAGCCTCTAAAATATGATTTCCCAATCTCGTGACCACCAAACAGGTACCATTGCACAATCCTAGAGAATGGTTGATATTTCTTAGCAACATAACCGGTGTACCGACCTTAAGATTAAGCTCGTGATTCGGCATTCCTGAACATTTCAAACCATTTAAAAATTCAAGTGTGTTGACATCTCTTATAACATCGAGCATCCCATCTGATTTGCATGGCTTGTCTGAACTTAAGTATTTTGCCCTCAGATTTATTCATAGAATTCATGTACTTATTCACCGATTTGACTACATCAAGGGGGGTCGGTGCGAGTACTGCTCTATCTTGAAGAAAAGATAAATCAGCGTGGCTAAAGATGATAGATAAGTTTCATTAACTATTGCTGCAATAGAATACTCTGAGAATCTTAACAGTAAGTTATCAGGAATATTCTTTGATGTTGAAGCTTACGCTGCAAAAGCATGCGAGGACGACATTTCAGAGTGGGTTCGAATTAATTGAGGAATAGATATCCATATCATCTTGAGTTTTATTGTGCAGTAGTCCTTTCAAATAATTATGCACTTTTAATTTCATTTTGTAAGAAGAGTAATAAAATTTGATTGTATGCCTTGATTTTGAGTAATGGGAGTTGTAATTTTTTAGGAGATCAGTCTCAATCATTCTCCATAATTTAATGCTACTATAAATTGATACGTGATGGGCAACTATTAATTTAATGTTAAGGTTTCAATATTCTCATTAGCATAAATAAGTGAAAATTTATTGGAAGACTTTATACATCATTCAAGTTCAAGAAACGATTATCATAGTAATACGTAACGTATGTGGTGTATATATATTTATACTTTTATTTATTCAAGAAAATTACTCTATGTGTTCCGTTATACTTCATCCGTAATGTCCTACTACCTCCATCCCACTGTATTAGGCACTATTCATTTTATTGACATTTCCGGCACGCATTTCCACCAAAAATTTTGAAGTATTTTTTTTACGGGATACTATGACACGGAGGTAGTATTTACTATTTTTGTTATTTGTTTTTAAGTGTCATATTTCAAAATTTGATGACATAATAGTTATATTTTTTTTTTCAATTTTACCCCTATAATTAATGTTAAATAGTATAAGTTGATGCTAAAAAAGAGAATAATAAATTAAGTTAAATGTAAATTTACATATTTCTTTAGTATGTGCAATTTGGCAGTTGAGACATTAAAAAAGGGGGGGGGGGAGAGGGAGTATTAGACCACCCCCAACGCGTCGGGATCGCTCAGCGCGCCGCCGCAGCGATCCCGGGATCAGTCTTCATCCCGCTTTGGGGGTTCCGGGAGCGGACGGAGATGGTGCGGAGGAGAGAACGAGGATCGCTCAGCCATTTTTTTTTTTAATTTAAAAAAGCCGAATTTCGGCGAAAATTAAAAAAAAAATTAAAATCGAAAGCAGCCGTTGGGGTAGCCGTTGAGCTCCAAACGGCTACTTCCAATTTTTGCCTATAAATTGCACCCATTTCATCTTCTATTATACCCATTTTAAGTGCAATTTATCCTATTTTGTGATGAGCCGGGGTCCAGCACTGATGAATTTATTTAGTTGCTCATGTTTTATATTTTATTTGGGCTTAAAAACTTTGTATTTATTTTTATTTTAGTTTAGTCCAATTATCACAACATGTTTAGGTGATTAATTGGCCTAGTTATATTTAATTAAGGAGTCCGAAATTATCAAGCCCAAGCCTTGTTAATTTCGAAACCTAGCTTAGGAATTAGATTAGTATTTATGTTAATTTTCGTTCATACTTTGAAACAGACTTGATTGAATGCAAATACAGCTTTACGATATTCTCTTGTCTCACACAACAAATCGGTTCTTCGGTAGAGTTTGATATTAGCGATTTCAAACTTGAATTCATCGACTCGTTCGTGATATCTCGTAGTATCCGGGTTAGTCGAGCCACAAAGATTGTTCCATAAACGCGTTTCGGATTCAAGTAGATCCGGGGTTCGTTTCGGGTAAGATTCACAATTTGTTTCTGTTTTAATTCTTCAATTCGTGTTCTTTTCGTTTTCCCAGCCATTCTTCATCGTTTCTATATCATCAATAACCATTCCCTTCGTTCCCATAACCATCCCATCTCAGAAAATCTCTTGTTTAATTTCAGATCCGTTTTTGAAACCCTAGTTCGACCCAAAACTGACCACCGAGCCAAATCGAAAACTACTCGTGCGTTTTCGCTGAATTTTGGATATGTTCTTCATAACCCTAAGTTGTAATTCGTGTTAAAATTTGAGCTTAATCGGAATTGAATTTCTTAGGTTACTGTCGACGCCTATTCAGTGTATTTGTGGGTAGAATTCAGGGAATTATCATTCGATTTTCAGAGTTGTAATTTGGATTGAATCTTTTGTATCTGACGTTGTTCGATTCGTAGCTTCCGCATATTGTAGATCGCATCATTTTGGCTTCAATTCATCATCATTTTTTCCAATTTATACACCATTTTTTTTGTTATTATTCATGTCGGATCCGATGGAGAACGAGTTCAACACTTGTACGGGAATTATGCCGGCAACTACGGTGCGCCGCCGCCACCACCGATCACGGACGAAGCTCCCACTCTGCCGCCGGCACTCGGTTTTGGTGCATACGCCAACGCCCCACCCATATTTGGGGACTGCTCATCGGGATCCTATCGACCCTCTCCGCCGGATACTCAACATTTTGCAACGCAAGGCATGCAGTCGACGAATCTCTCCTCCTCGTTCGAGAGTGTCTCCAACATCCCCGCTCCATCACCGTCGAAAGCAAAGGGGAAGAAAATAAAGCCCAAGCCGAAGCCAAAGCCGAAGGCCAACCAAGATTCCTCCGACGACGGCACTCATACCAACAGACCGCCTGTCGCCTACTCTCCGGAAGAAAAAACTGCGGTCACGTTCTGTTGGTCGGCAGTGACTCAAGATCCGAGGAAGGGTGTCGACCAAACCGGCGTCCAATTTTGGAGGCGCATCGAGCACATGTACAACACACAGAAGAAGCCGGAGGGAGCCATCGATCGGGACCATGTGCAGCTCAAATCACATTTTGGAAGAGCTCAAGTGAAGGTGGCACTATTCAATGGCTTCTACCTTCAGTGCAACGAGCAATGGCCAAGCGGTTCGAGCAACGACGACATCTACGACGTTGCCGCCAAGTTGTACTACAAGAAGAACAACAAGCAACACTTCGTTCTGAAGGATGCTTGGACTATCTTGCACGACCTTCCAAAATTTCAAGGCGTCAGCTTGATAAGCGACAAAAGGGGCTTGACGGATCGTCCAACTCTAGTAGATCCGAGGATGATGCCCCCTTCTTCAGCCGTGAACGGCCAATTGGGAAGGCTACAGATAAAGGAA
The DNA here is from genome assembly GCA_001642375.2 of Mentha longifolia. Taxonomy (NCBI): domain Eukaryota; kingdom Viridiplantae; phylum Streptophyta; class Magnoliopsida; order Lamiales; family Lamiaceae; genus Mentha; species Mentha longifolia. The sequence continues at coordinate 10,615,956 of CM038117.1, forward strand.
AGGGGAAGGCTCCGAAGGCTACTGCAAGTGTTCCACTACCAGACCTTCTGGAGGAAAAAATCGTCAATCTTCTCGACACCACTATAGAAGCGAATCGAGATTTCTCGGGGTGGGCAAAGAGTAGATTGTTATACGAACAAACGAAAGCAATCAAGACGTATGTCAAGCTGAAGGAGAAGGATACGAGCAACATGTCGCCCGAGGATTTGAGGAACATTTTGGCATCTTGGTGATGTTGAAGAAATCACTTGATATTTAGATGTTTTTTAATTCAGTGCCTAGTTTTTTTTTTTTTTAATATTGTAATGTCTACTAGTATCTATATTTAATAAATAAAATTTGTTTCAAATTTTTGATTTATATTTAAGTTTAAAAAATTGAAATATTAATTGGAAAAAAAAATAAAAAAAATAGGAGAGATCCGGAGAGATCCCGTGCATTGGGGATCTCTCCGGGAGTAGGATCTCTCACCGGAAAGTGGGAGAGATCCCACTTTTTTGGGTGTATCATTGTGGGTAGCCTTACCTTAGTCTCATTACCTAAAATAGAAAAAAAAATTCAACCTAAAATTGGGAATACAAATCCAACTTAAATTAGCCCAATTAATTTAATTAGTCAGTTAAATTAATAATTTTAAATTACTTCCCTCCATTCGCTTAAAGTGGCTCATTTTTTTTTTGGTCTTTTTGGCACGTTTTTCCACGCTTCTCAATGATGTGTTTAAAATAGATTTTTGAAGAGTTCTTTCTTTTACGGGATACTACGACAGTCGTAGTATCCCGTAAAAGAAAGAACTCTTTAAAAATCTATTTTAAAACCTATCATTGGGAAGTGTGGAAAAACGTGCCAAAAAATGCAAAAAAGAAATGAGTCACTTTAAGCGAAATGAAGGGAGTATTAAATTTAGCTAATGACAATTCTAATTATTGTGGACTCCATAATTTTATGCTTTAAACACGTATTGCCTAAATTATTGTGCCCAAACAAAATGAAACTAATATAGTCCGACATCATTTTCTTTCTGATATGGCTTATTTAGCAAAACGTGAGAATCTGAATTTATATAATTGTTCTTTTGAGGTTTATCCATTTTTTTGAAGGATTGATGCAAAAAAAAGAATTTTAAGGGTAGTTTTGTCAAAACGAATTTCCAAGGGCAAAATGGGGAGATAAGCCATCCGCAACTGAAAAATCGGACCAGCTTCGTTTTCATTTCATTGGTTTAGAAAACGCACAGTTCTAGAGAGAGAAGAGCGAAGAGCGAGAGAAGCAAGGGTTTTCGCGAAACGATGCCGTGCTTGAACCTGTCGACTAACGTGAGCCTGGAGGGCGTAGACACTTCTTCCATCCTCTCCGAAGCTTCCTCCTCCGTCGCCAAGATCATCGGCAAGCCTGAAGCGTAAGCTACCTTTTTTTTTTGCGATTATTTATTTATTTATATTATATTATTATATTTTTTTTTTTGTTGTTGTTCTGCCCTGATTTGAACACTCGTTGATTAATTTTGAGGCTGAGAAATTGGAATTGTAGTTTAAATTTTGATTAGCCTCTCTGATTGAAGATGTTGTAACGTTAGTTGGCTTAGTTAGTGTAATCGCGGTAATGTGATGTTCGATAAAATGTCGCTGTGATTAACGTGTTTTTGTGTGTGCAAAATTTGGGGCACATTAAGAGTATTTGGTAGAATTATTGGAAGTTTAGTGTATGCTGCAGCATTTGTCCCTTCGGTACATTGCATTTGGAATTCAATTTCTGTGAAAATGAAACGATCTACTCTAGGTATTACTCGGATTTTAGCTTTATGTGGCTCTAGATTTATAGTCACTATGTTGCAACATTTGTTCGATAGATGTTATATATTGCACTCGTAGTTCAAATCCGGTGAGTGTAGGATTATGATATCTACTTTATGTATTGCACTAATTTTAAGAATTAGTTGTGTGTGGTTTAAGAATTAATATCATTTTGATTGATCAAATTGACCTGCATTTCAGAAGTACGTAATCCTCTCGATTAAAGTTATTGTAGTTTTGGAGCGAGTGTGTGCACGTTCATGCTCAATGCTGTTGCAAATATGATTGTTGGCTTACCTTCTAGTTGGCTGAACTTAGCATCTTTAATAACTTCTATGAGGTTTTTAGGTTTGGATTTCTTGAAACATATTCGAGTGCATTGGCATTTAGCCATTGATTCTATGGCTTAAAAATCTATTTATTGTTTCACCATGTGAGGATATATTGTATAATATTCCAAAAAAACAAGTTTATATATAATCATGATTTTCTTCATTTTTTTCCAGTATGTGATGATCGTGTTGAAAGGATCTGTACCCATTGCCTTCGGAGGGACAGAGGATCCTGCTGCTTATGGAGAGGTGGTTTAATCGGAGGCTCAACTCCGATGTGAACAAAAACTGAGGTGCTGCTATTGCAGAAGTACTAGAGGCTAAGTTGTCTGTTCCAAAGTCACGATTCTACCTCAATTCTATGACACCAAGGTATAAGCAAGCGAACTGCTTCAGTTTGTTCACCGAAATGGTGGTCCGTGTCTTCTCATTTCATGATCTTATGCTTGATTAGGCCTCTCAAAGTCAAGAATATGCACAATGTCTGCATGCTTTACACCAGTTTTAGATCTTGCAAACGAACTTTCACTGTTTAGAGCCGTGATTAGAGCTTCTAAGTTATCATCACATATCAATGTATGTTCTTAAAGATGTGATTGCATTCAACCATTCTGAAAGTTCGTTTTACAAGTTCGTTCGTAGTTCTGCAATCACCGTTCATGATATCAACTATTAATAATCTTATTTGCAGGGTTCCAACTTTGGATGGAATGGATCAACCTTCTAGGTTTCTGAAGATGAATTCCTAAAATCATGCATATTTCTATAAATGCATGCGTTTGATGTATCTGTGTAGTACAGTACTTGTTAAGTATCTTGGACATGTTATGTGGCTTGTGCCTCAAATTTCCTTGGATAATTTGATGCTATTTTCAGGATTCATTTTACATATGGATGAATATTATGTACAAATACGGGCTAACTAATGTCACCAATATGGTCTTTTGGGGTTTATGGTTGGAAACAGTACATCGAATTTGCAATTTGCACATGATTTTTAAAATGTTTCAATTACAACTTCACATTTTGATCCCTTGAAACGATGTGGTAAAGCATTTGTTGTTCAAATTCAATCTTCTAAGAACCCTTCCTTTCAAGAAGAATGAATAGTCAAGTTTCCCCATGTCCGAGTTTCATAAATAAAGTCGCAAAATATTTTAGAATATTCATAAAGTTTAGAAAAGAAAAAAAAAAAAAGTTCGACTCTACTCGGCCCGGCCTGACCCAGATGAAAAGTAAGCAATCCATTTAGTAATTTAATTAGAAATACAAAAAATTAAGGGTGAGCATTCGGGTTTCGGTTCGGGTTTTTATAAAATCGAAAAACCAAAAAAAAATCGGGTTTTGAAAAATAAACCCGAACCCGAATTAAAAAAAAACCCGAACCTGAAAAACCGAAATTAATTTCGGTTTATTTCGGTTTTTCGGTTTTTTACCCGAATTATTTTTAAAATATTAAAAAATATATTTTGTTTTGCTTTATTCAATTCTAACTTTAATTAACACACCTAATTTTCATCCAAAATCAATACTAATAATATTTTTACTAATGCAATTAAACCATTAAAATAAATATTAACTAATTTCATATCAAATATAAACTAAATATTACAATCACCAAAGATAAAGTGCCAAAGTATATAAATAATAATAATATATGAAAATATAAATATTAATAAATTAAAAGAAATAATATTTTGGATTTTCGGTTTTTCGGGTGGAAAAAATAAAACCCGAACCCGAAACCCGAATTGCACTAAGAAAAAAACCGAAATTATTAAAAAACCCGAATAACCCAAACCGAAATTTTATTTCAATTCAGTTTCGGTTCGGTTTTCGGTTTTCGGATAATAGTGCTCACCCCTAAAAAAATATTCTCAAAAACAAAAAAAAAAACGAAAAAGAAAATGGCGACGTCGGGTCCACGGACCATGAAACCGGCGAAGTCGAAGCATCCAGCGGCTGACGTGGACAAAAACTACCATATCCGAAATATTCGCTGTTCATATTTAATCAGCAGCTCCCCGCCATTACCAATAATCTCAAACAATGGCATCAAATCCCGCCGCCGCCGCTACCGTTGCCGGCGACCAACAGCCCTCCTCCACCTCGGCGGTGCGCGCTCTGTGGTCCGGCATCTCTCAGACCGTACACTCCGGCCTCTCAAACCGCCGCCCGTGGTCGGAGCTCTTCGATCGCTCCGGCTTCGCGAAGCCGGAATCCTTCTCCGACGCCACCCTCCGCCTGCGCAAAAACTACAGCTATTTCCGCACCAACTACCTCGCGATCGTCACCGGCGTGCTCGCGATCTCTCTGACGAATCCGCTCTCTCTCATCCTCCTCGCCGCCCTCCTCGCCGCCTGGCTGTTCCTCTACCTCTTCCGCCAGGCGTCGGATCCTCCGTTCACCGTGTTCGGCCGTCAATTCTCCGATCGCGAGACCTTATTTTTCCTGATCGTCTCCACCGTCGTCGTGATCTTCCTCACCAGCGTCGGGTACGTGCTCGTGTCGGCGCTCATGGTCGGCGTCGCCCTTGTT